>CM019066.1:50849777-51090466 GCA_009667805.1 Leptobrachium leishanense | reverse complement strand
GCCAGTCCTCAGGGGGAGTTCCCGGAGGCTTGGCCGACATCCAAGATGTCGGCCAGCTCCGGAAAGGATCACGAACCGGCGCTTTTCAGCACCGATTCGTGATCCGGCTCCCCAGTGGTTAATGAGAGCCACCGTTTGGAAGGGCAGGCTGTGCCCTTCCAAGCGGTGTCTGTCTTAACCCCCTGCTCCCCAGCGATCGGGAGGGAGAGAGGTCCGAAGGACCTCCCCCCCTCCCTTTCAGGCGCCTCCTCCGCACATGCGGGGGGGGGGCGCCTGAATTAGATGTCATCGCGTAGCCGCGATGACATCTAATGTCCCCGCCGGGCTCCCGAGTGCTGGGCTTACATCCAAGATGTCAGCCCGCACCGGGGGGGCACAGCAATCCACCGGAATCCGGCGGATTGCTGCCTCCTGTGCTCGGACGCGCTGAGCGCGTCCGTAGCACAGGAGAACCACTTGGCTGGACGCGCTGAGCGCGTCCATAGCAGCCAAGTGGTTAAGGGGTTGAATAATTGTGTCAATGAAGAATTCACAAAACAAACATTTACTACTGTATTACAAAACCAATTGATGTCATTTTAGTTGCATATGGTTCTTTAAAAAGTCCTTGTAGGATTTCATTCTGAATACAATTACAAATGTACACTAAATTCCCTAAAACCCTTTACAGTATTGGGGGTTGAATAATTTTGAACACAACTGTGTATATATATATATATCTTTTTTTCAGGGGGTACTCAGTACCGGCACCTCACCACTCAGTACCAGCATCTCACCACCAGCCAGAACTAACAGGAGAGAGCATGATGCTCCTCCCTCCTCCTGCAGTGGCAGGCAGAGAATCGGAAGCGCTCGGCAGCTCATGTTGCTCTTGAACGCTTCCAATTGTCAGGAGTGTTTGTAGGGACTGATAACCCCCCCTCCCCCAGTAAGTGACAAGGGAGGGCTGCTCTCCCTCTCTCTGCAGCCGCTGAAATTTTGAATAGCATGGGGAGGCGGGTGCAGCATGTTTACACACATCTGCCAGAGATGCGGATTGTCAGGCAAGCCATGTGATCAAAGGAGCTGGCACTGTAAGGTGGTAGTGAGTTTTATTGCTGTGGAGCTCATACACACTGTGCATTACTGTGAGTTTCATTGCTGTGGAGCTCATACACACTGCGCATTATTGTGAGTTTCATTGCTGTGGAGCTCATACACACTGTGCTTTACTGTGAGTTCCATTGCTGTGGAGCTCATACACACTGCGCATTACTGTGTGTTTCATTGCTGTGGAGCACATACACACTGTGCATTACTGTGAGTTTCATTGCTGTGGAGCACATACACACTGCGCATTACTGTGAGTTTCATTGCTGTGGAGTTCATACATGCTCAGCAAAACTGTGAGTTTCATTGCTGTGGTGCTCACAAATGCTAGGGGATTATCCACTCAGTGCCAGCGTTGCAAAAAAACCCAAACAGATAACTGCACTGCAATACAGACTTTTCTTGCAACAGAGGCACTTAGTGGATAAACCCCCATAGGGTTCCAACAATAGTTGTAGTTCATTTAAAGGAACACCGTATTAAAAAATATGGTTCCCTTTTATAGTGTCTTCCTTTAAGTGAACTACAACTATTGTTTATGAGGACATGAAAATAGTCATAATAATCAGTTTTTCCCCGGGCGTGATAGTACCCCCACCTATTTTTCCAGGAAAAAAGCAGATATAAATTATATATCTCACGAGTATAGCAGTACGTGGTGATACCTTTTTTATTATACGTTACAGTTAAAAGACAAGCATTCGAGAGTGTAACCTCTCTTCAGGTCTGGAAGCTTACTGATCAGTATCTTAGAATTGAACATTAAGGCTAGGGTCAGACGAGCGCATTCTGTGTGTACGTGCAACAACGGACATACTTTCTGACTGACGACAAGGTAGTGGCCACACTGTCGGTTTTTTTTTGTGACTGATGTTTTTTTTTTGACGGATGTAGATGGGTGTCAGGTCCCACGAAGACGCCGCAGAAAAAGAACCAAATCCTGATTCCCACCCTGGTAGCCTGCTAATGTATTTGTTAATACACATTCCTTCAGACCTCCTGCAGCAGCATCATATGTGTCTCATTAGCATTGACTGGTGTCCTTTAAGAGAACCGCACCCACATCCAGCCAATGTTCTGACATTAACTTCTGAACCTGCCATTGAAAGGACATGCTATATGTGCTCCAGAGCCTGGTGGCTATCCTGTCTGATCTCCTGTGTACCGAACCCCGGCCTGTATTTGGACCATCCACGTAAGCCGCCAGCCCATGACTCCCTTGCTTGTTTTCTGGACTATTCTTCCTGATATTTACTGAGACGCTCTTCACGGAGCCACAATTCATCCAAGTCTCCAGCTTCCATTTGCAGCAAAGACTATTTGTTTCCTAAGGACTTATTATTTATACAGATTCCTGCCTTTAGTTTGACATCCAGTTTATTCAATATATATTTCCTGCACCAACCCTTTTTGTTGTTGAATATTTATTTGCTGCATCCCGGGTTCATTCTCCACATCACTGGTGTCACCGGAACCCGGTCCCTTACAAAATGTCAGAACCATCTGCAAATGAACCCGCAGTGAACTGTTGGACTTTCTGAAAGCTGCCTTCCAGGAGCTAATGGCTCACCTGATACAATGCTTCAAGGAGCTACTGCAGAGTGCCTGGGACTCCTCTTCTAAGGTGTGCACTCCAAGAGGTCAAACACGCTATGGTCCTTTAAACTCTGAGGAGCGTGACCGAAGACCAGCTAACAATCTGTGTTACTACTGTGGAGGGGACCATTATTTAAAGGACTGTCCCGTAAGACCCCGCAAACATCTTGCTCCAGTGACCAGATCGTCTCCAGGACCCAAGACCACCTCTGTGCAGAAATCTGTACCACCACCCAGGCCTGCAGCCAGGAAGCCTCCGGCAATGAAAGCAGCATCCAGTAAGTCCACTCGTACCAAATCTAAGAAACTGTTTATGGACAATGATCAGTGGCATCACTAGGGTTGGTGTCACCCGGTGCGGTAACTTATGGTGTCACCCCCCCCCCGAGTTTTATGGATTTTTTTTAACTACTCTTACTCCTAAATCAGTACTCCCATATAACACTGAATGCTCATACACACAGCACACATTACTGTGAGGTTTATTGCTGTGGAGCTCTCTCATATGCTCACACAAATTTTTGCCAACTGCCAGCAAGTACGATGCCTGTTCGAAGGCAGTGAAAGCACACATGGATATATATTGCCCCCAGCAGCTCACCCATGGATATATATTGCGCCTCAGCTCATATATGGATATATTGCGCCTCAGCTCACACATGGATATATTGCCCCCAGACCAGCTCACACATGGATATATTGCCCCCGGACAAGCTCACACATGGATATATTGCCCCCAGACCAGCTCACACATGGATATATTGCCCCCAGACCAGCTCACACATGGATATATTGCCCCCAGACCAGCTCACACATGGATATATTGCCCCCAGACCAGCTCACACATGGATATATTGCCCCCAGACCAGCTCACACATGGATATGCCCCAGCTCTCATGGATACTGCCCCAGGAGCTCTCATGGATATGCCCCAGGAGCTCTCATGGATATGCCCCAGGAGCTCTCATGGATATGCCCCAGGAGCTCTCATGGATATGCCCCAGGAGCTCTCATGGATATGCTCCAGGAGCTCTCATGGATATGCTCCAGGAGCTCTCATGGATATGCTCCAGGAGCTCTCATGGATATGCTCCAGGAGCTCTCATGGATATGCCCCAGGAGCTCTCATGAATATGCCCCAGGAGCTCTCATGGATATTGCCCCCAGCATCATGTAATGAATCCACCTGTGCCTATGGAACATGAACCTTCAGTGACTATGGATTACAATTGCCCTGAGCCTATGCAGATTGGGAGTTGCAATCCTGGTTGCTACAGCAGCTCCATCACTCTCAGTAAGCAACCTATGGAACCACTACCACCAGACTGCAGATATACTTCCAATGGTGCTATAATCTGCAAAAAAGATTTAAAAGTATATATGAGGAGGCTTTAGCAACCAGAAAAGCTGCACAGCGGTCTAAAGTAATCACCACTCCCATCATTCACAGCCAGCGTGATTTGCCACCACCTATGCCGTTTAAAATTGCACAGCATCCCCATGGTGGCACAAGCCGGCGTACAGGGTACATTGGCTCCACTAAAGTCATCCTCTATCGAACTGCAGGGAAGGACTTCATTCCATTTGATCTCTCCTCATCTGATGAATTTACAGAAGGGGGAGATGGGCGAAGACCGAATTTGTGCTCCTGAGACCCCGTATACCTATGGCACCCTATTTGGAACTCTGGTCACCCAGATCCCTCCTGACTATCTACGTCCCAGCAGTAAGGACGTTGATAACCCTGGCCCAGCTCCCTCCAAAAGTACCCAGGAGGTTGAGTCTAGAGGCCTCAAGGTGCCCATCACAAAGACTCCTGCTGCTGAGACTCCGGCTCCTGTTTGTACCAAGGTACCCACCGCAGAGATGCCCGCTGCAGAATCTCAGGCTCCTGTTTGTACCAAGGTACCCACCGCAGAGATGCCCGCTGCAGAATCTCAGGCTCCTGTTTGTACCAAGGTACCCACCGCAGAGATGTCCACTGCAGAATCTCAGGCTCCTGTTTGTACCAGAGTCTCCAGTTCCTGTTAATGCCAAGGTACTTGTTACAGAAATACCCACACTTGCGATTAAAGGTCCTGCTGTTGCCAAGGTACCCGTGACCGAGACCCCTGTTCCTACTCCCGACGAGGTTGCTGTTAAGGTACCTACTGCTGAGCTGACCCCCTAAACCATGTTGAGGTGTCAGCTACCAAAACGTCTCATGTCATGGATACAGCTACCGAGTCAACACAAAGACTGTGGAGACCCCCACAAATTATGCACTCATCATGTTGACCTTAACCATCTTTGCTGACCAAATCTCTGCCATCACACGAACTGTAAAAGAACTCCAAACCAACCAGATATCTGTACAAAACCTGCTTCTGGAAGCATGTGCCTATACGGTACCTTCCCTCATTGATTCAGAGAAAGCTAAAGCTGCTACTTCTATCACTCTCCTCCTATAAAACTGCTGACACCAGAAGGATCCCAGGTATGACGAAAGTGGACTCCCCTATTGTCCACAGCCTTAAAACAAAGCCTGTCCCTACTGGATCCGCAGAACCAGAAGATCTACCCATCAGTGATGACCCTGATACAACTTGGTCCGCCCGGAGTTCGACCATTGATGAGGGGCTCTGTCAGGTTCCACGGCGACGCTGCAGAAAAAGAACCAAATCTTGATTCCCACCCTGGTAGCCTGCTAATGTATTTAATACACATTCCTTCAGACCTCCTGCAGCAGCATCATATGTGTCTCATTAGCATTGATTGGTGTCCTTTAAGAGAACCGCACCCACATCCAGCCAATGTTCTGACACTAACTTCTGAACCTGCCATTGAAAGGACATGCTATATGTGCTCCAGAGCCTGGTGGCTATCCTGTCTGATCTCCTGTGTACCGAACCCCGGCCTGTATTTGGACCATCCACGTAAGCCGCCAGCCCATGACTCCCTTGCTTGTTTTCTGGACTATTCTTGCTGATATTTACTGAGACACTCTTCACGGATCCACAATTCATCAAAGTCTCCAGCTTCCATTTGCAGCAAAGACTATTTGTTTCCTAAGGACTTATTATTTATACAGATTCCTGCCTTTAGTTTGACATCCAGTTTATTCAATATATATTTCCTGCACCAACCCTTTTTGTTGTTGAATATTTATTTGCTGCATCTCGGGTTCATTATCCACATCACTGGTGTCACCGGAACCCGGTCCCTTACAATGGGAAATAAAATTTAATAATATAAAAAAAACATTTTGTCTGTCAAAAATGCAGTACGTCTGACCACGTTCCATCACTCACACACAAAGCTATGCGGATGTGGCGCACTCCGCACGTCCGTTCTAGCGGTTTTACGTTCTTGCCTAACTTGCATCCGTTTGCCGTGTCTGTTGTGCGTCTGAACCTCTGTGTGGGTCTCTATTGATCATAATTTTATGCTACCACGGACATTAAAATGTGCAGCAACACGGACGTGAACGTTCGTCTGACCCCAGCCTAAGGTGCACATGGGTGGGGGTAGGTGTCATAAATGGACAATGGTGAGAGTCAAATGGTATGGTCAAAATGGGAAAATAACCACATGAGCGATCTTAGGCCCATGAAACGACAGTGATATAAAACGACAGTGATAAGATCATGACAACTTTAAAGAAAAAAAAAATAGATACAAAGGGATAGGAGGAAGATACACAAGGTACAGACCCCTCTCCTAATAGCTCTGTCTCTTCCTTCCTACAGCTCAACACGTGCAGCCACCACCACTCCACAGCCTCTGCACTCCTAAGGACTCCCAAGGTATCAGCAATCAACCACGACGTCATTCAAGCTGCTCCACTCCTGTTTTTTATATAGTCTGCTGCCTTTTATGTATTATTCCCAGACTCATTAGTTTTCCCTTTTAATGCTTTCCCTCCGTTTTTGATATTTATTGATAGCACCAAAAACTACTGTTTTACCACCATGCTTCCCCCTCCCCCTCGCATGTCATTAACTGCTTGCATACAGACCCCTCTCCTAATAGCTCTGTCTCTTCCTTCCTACAGCTCAACACACGCAGCCACCACCACTCCACAGCCTCTGCACTGCCACCTGCCCGATCCACCCAGTCCTGGGCCCAAACTCATTCATTCCCTTCCAGCTGCTACCACTTTATTCTAATCAACCTCTAGTCCAAGCTTCAGGTCACTCCCATACAATCCTTTACTATTTTCTCTATAGACACCAGATCTACACTCCCCTGCTCCCCTTCTGTTTCACTTACCCCTGTCCTTTAGATTGTAAGCTCACGGGATGTCTGGCTGAGCACTTGTGTAAAGTGCTGTATCAGTAGGGCAATTATCCTAAGGGTAGGGCCATTTGTTCCTTATGTGTTTTAGTATGTCTCATGTCTGCACTCCCCCTTTTGTACAGCGCTGCAGAATATGCTGGCGCTTTATAAATAAATAATAACTCACAGGAAGGCATGGAGGACAAAAGGAACTTGTAGCAAGGAGGTACTTGGAGGCACAGGGTCCTTGGAGGCAGAGGATCTTGAAACAGGAACTGTGGAGAGCGTCTGTAAGCAAGAAGTGTGGATAGGATATTCTGGAGTCTGACAATAGGCTTCTTGCTTCTTCTAAGATAAACAACGGACTAAAGAAAATGGAGAAGCATGGGATTATGGGTGCTCCACCATTTCATAGTGGAGCATAGAGCTGGTAAATGAGATGCACCTGTGGATGGTGCATAGCTATGCAGTAACCCAGGACCATGTAGAAAAGATGCTCTCATGGTGAGGCAGCACTGGGTTAGGCCTTCTTCCAGTGCCGGCGGCGCAAATCCTTACAACACATGACAAATGAAAGTATACATCAACTGAGCACGTAGCGACCAACTACAGTCATGGTCGAAATTGTTGGCACCCCAGAAATTTTTCCAGAAAATCAAGTGTAGCGCTGTGTTAAATCTTGCTGCTGGCAGTACCTATTTTTGGCCACAAGATGGAGACAATCGCGATTAGAGACAATGGACATTGGGACTACATTTCCCGGCGTGCTTTGCAAAGGCACAGGAAGTGGGTGGGACACAGGACGCTTACTTCCCGAACCTCGTGGAGAACGCGCCAGAGCGCGCGAGGGAACGAGAGAGAGCAGACGCAGTGCAAGACATCGCAGGAGGGCCTAGGCCAGAGCGCGAGTGAGACCTGTCAGTTCCTTTATCGGGTCATTCAGCCTAAAGAGAAGGAGACATCCAAGTTCCAGAGATTGCTGCAGATCAAAGAAACCGAAGACCTCGAGTGAGGAGTTGCCGCGAGCTGATCGGATACGGAGAGCAGGCGGTGAGCGGGACAAGTCGTGGACAAGCAACAGAGAGTCAGACAACGGATCCGGCCGCTAGTATCCCCAGTCAAAATCGAGCGGAGAGACGTCCTGGGTCAGCGGAGCCTAAAGCAACCGGTGGATGGGTGAGAGGCCTCCAAGGCCGTATGTAATTAAGGAACACACTGCTGTTTTCTCTTTAAAGTCCACAGGGCCCCAACTTGACTAGTCGAAGACATTCCTTAAGTAAATTCACTGGCCAGTTGAACAGTACCCAGGTACCACACACACATACACACCTTTTACACTCCGGGACTTAAACCTGTGCAGGACTCATTTTGTTACGAATCGGAACGGGAGTAAAGATACGTTCCGAATATATATTTTTCTCTTTTCCGCTGCGCGTTTATCGTAATACGAAGAGATTGTATTTTTGGGGTTCGCTACGTGTCCTTGTTTTTCCGAACTATCGGGTATTGCATTCCTTTTTCTGTTCGGTTGCGAATATTTTATTCTTCCGAAATACGAAGCCTCGTGTTTCGTTTCTTTTCCGCTACGCGTTTTTACCGCGATACGAAAGTACTGTGATTAATATCTGTGAATACCGTGTCTCAACGTCTGCTTACTATTCTAGTAAACCATTTAAATTATAAAACTCACAACGGTGTTGGAGTATATTTATTCCCTAGTGCGGGGAGACTGACCCGTGGTCCATTTTCAGCGGCTCCTCCGGGAGTGAGCGCTACACAAGTATTTCTCACAGAAACGTATTGCAGTAACACATGTTTTGCTATACACATGTTTATTCCCTTTTGTGTGTAATGGAACAAAACAAAAAAAGGGAGGGAAAAAAAGCAAATAATGTCACACAAAACTCCAAGAATGGGCTGGACAAAATTCTTGGCACCGTTTCAAAATTGTGGATAAATAAGATTGTTCCACGCATGTGATGCTCCTGTAAACTCGTCTGAGGCAAGTAACAGGTGTGGGCAATATAAAAATCACACCTGAAAGGAGAGAAGTTCACTTAGTCTTTGCATTGTGTGTCTGTGTGTGCCACACTAAGCATGGACAACAGAAAGAGAAGAGAACTGTCTGAGGACTTGAACCAAAATTGTGGCAAAATATCAACAATCTCAAGGTTACAAGTCCATCTCCAGAGATCTAGATTTGCCTTTGTCCACAGTGTGCAACATTATCAAGAGGTTTGCAACCCATGGCACTGTAGCTAATCTCTCTGGGCGTGGATGGAAGAGAAAAATTGATGAAAGGTTGCAATTTAGGATAGTCCGGATGGTGGATAAGCAGCCCCAAACAAATTCCAAAGAAATTCAAGCTGTCCTGCAGGCTCAGGGAGCATCAGTGTCAGCGCAAACTATCCATCGACATTTAAATGAAATGAAACGCTTTGGCAGGAGACCCAGGAGGACCCCACTGCTGACAGAGACATAAAAAGGCAAGACTACAGTTTGCCAAAATGTACTTGAGTAAGCCAAAATCATTCTGGGAAAACATCTTGTGGACAGATGAGACCAAGATAGAGCTTTTTGGTAAAGCACATCATTCTACTGTTTACCGAAAACGGAATGAGGCCTACAAAGAAAAGAACACAGTACTTACAGTGAAATATGGTGGAAGTTCAATGATGTTTTGGGGTTGTTTTGCTGCCTTTGGCACTGGGTGCCTTGAATGTGTGCAAGGCATCATGAAATCTGAGGATTACCAAAGGATTTTGGGTCGCATTGTAGAGACCAGTGTCAGAAAGCTGGGTTTGCGTCCGAGATCTTGGGTCTTCCAGCAGGACAATGACCCCAAACATATGTCAAAAAGCACCCAGAAATGGATGGCAACAAAGCGCTGGAGAGTTCTGAAGTGGCCATCAATGAGTCCAGATCTAAATCCCATTGAACACCTGTGGAGAGATCTTAAAATTGCTGTTGGGAAAAGGCGCCCTTCCAATAAGAGAGACCTGGAGCAGTTTTCAAAGGAAGAGTGGTCCAAAATTCCGGGTGAGAGGTGTAAGAAGCTTATTGATGGTTATAGGAAGCGACTGATTTCAGTTATTTTTTTCCAAAGGGTGTGCAACCAAATATTAAGTCAAGGGTGCCAAGAATTTTGTCCAGCCCATTTTTGGAGTTTTGTGTGACATTATGTCCAATTAGCTTTTTTTCCTCCTTTTTTTGTTTTGTTCCAAGACACACAAAGGGAATAAACATGTGTATAGCAAAACATGTGTTACTGCATTACTTTTCTGTGATAAATACTTGATTTTCTGGAAAAATGTCTGGGGTGCCAACAATTTTTGGCTATAACTGTATATCCATCAACTGAACATGTGACAAATGAATGTATCCATCAGCTGAACATGTGACGACCAAATATGTCCTTCAACTGAATATGCGAACATTACTCATTTTACAGAAGAGTATAGGCATTACCGATTCGGAAAATGTGTTTTGGAAGCGATTTGGTTTGGTGGCGTGGTGACTCTGAAATAGGATCTTTCCGAATCACTGATTTACTGCTGAATATGTTCTCGATCCAAAATGAACCACACAAGTCTATCACGGTTATTCAGAGAGCGGTGAAAAGCAGGAGAATGACTGGAGAATGGAAAATTCTGGGTGAAAATAGTCGATTTGGAAAGTTAGATGAATGGGAGAATTTTTCTGGTTTGACTAATTTAACCTAGAATTTTCCATTTTCCAGTCATTCTCCTGCTTTTCTCCACTCTCTGAATAACCCTGTAAATATCACTCATTGCGTTTTGGGGTGCAGAGCACAGGTGACATTTCTTTTGCTTGCTTTGCATGAGTGCTCCAAATCGACATTCTACATTTGTATAACAAAGCCTACATTAATGACGTTAATAATAGCGTGCTGTGCGTAGTCTGAACGTTTACGAAGTTGGCACAGATCGCAATTTTTTTTTAAAAGCCTGAGGAAGTCATCAGCCCCTCCCTATATAATTAATCCAACATACTATAGAACGCACAGCAAACATTTTGGGGATTTCTCCGTGTAACTTCGCAGCATCTCTCTGTGTTCGTGAGATTCGATGCAGAATGAGGACACTGTGGATCCTGTTTTTCTGCCTTGCCTTGAGCGCCAGTTATCCAGGTAATTCCTTTATACTAGACCAGTAACCTGTTCAGTTACATTGACTCAGTCTTAAATACTTATAAATCGGTACGCTGTTACACATACAGGATGGGTGGTATCCCTTTACTGTAATATTCCATAATCTGACATTTGTTTTACATCACAAGTGTAAAATCCCCCCTCTCCCCAGATCTCATGTGACGGGGGACCAAACGGTTAAATATCCTGTATAATATGCCTTTCAGGCTGTGGGTGAAATATTAATGAACGTCGTGTTTAGACTTGGGTCCCCGAGATATCTCCATTATTCCCCAACTGTCAACCAACTGTTTTGCTTAATTATACAGCATATTCTATGCAAATGTCCATGTCTAACATCCCACCACTATTCTCATCTGCTGAGCTCTCTATTTTTGCATTCTTGTCACTAGTACTGCCCACTATTCCTGTCAATGCAACATATTCCAGTCCCTCTGCCTTTATTCCATTTCTTACATCCGATTTCCCACCCTATTCCATTTCTTACCTCTGCACCTATTCCAGTTCCAAACTCCGCCCCCTTTTCCAGTCTTTCTCTCTGCCCACTATTCCATTACTTACCTCTGCCCCATTCTAGTTCTTACATTTCTCCAACTATTCCAGTTATATTACCTCTGCGCCAATTCCTTTTTTGTTACCTCTGCTCCAATTTCTTTTCTTACCTTTGACCCATTCCATTCCCTATGTCTGCCCCTATTCCAGTTCTTCCCTGTCCCCTATTCCATTTGTTCCATCCCTTGCACTATTTCAGATCTTAACCTTGCTACCATTCCAGTTTTTACCTCTGCCCAATTCCATTTCTTACATCTGCCCAATATTCCAGTTCTTACTTCTGCCTCTAATCCATTTCTTAAGTCTGCTTCATATTCCACTTCTTACCTCCACCTCCTATTCCATTCTCTACCTCTGCCCATTCCAATTCATACCTATTCCATTGTTTACCTCTGCCCCCTGTTCCAGTTATTACTTCTTCCCTTTATTCCAGTTCTTAGCTCTTCCCCCTGTTGTTAAATAATAAATTTAGCTAATCAAATCAATGTCCTGTTTATTGAAATTCCATTTATGGTAATTATAAACAGTTTTCTTCCCATATAGCAAACAAGGCAACAGCTGCGCATAACACTGATCAGTGGAGATATCAGCAAAATCAAACACAAGTCTGTGTTCGTTTTTAAGAGAAATCTGACCTTCCCTTGTTAGCCAATTGTATTTATTAGATTTCAAAGAACATATAGCCAATCAGCATACATATACATTTCTATGTCAGATTTTGGCCAGCACGGTTTAACAAAAATTACCATATATGGTTCAGAGATGTTTTTCTATATCAGACGTCACATAGATTTCGCAGGCATTTCTATTTTGCCTGGAAAGAGTTAACACAGGATATCTATTTTAATCAACACCGCTGGTCAGCCTCGAGAGTAAATGAAGCTAAACAGAAAATCTGCCCACATATTGTATTCAAACAGGAAGGAGGGGGAAAAAACAGACACAGCTTTAAACTGATCGAATATCAAAAATTACAAGATTTATAGATAGATATTTTAAATTTCCGGTATGAATATATATCACCTGTTCCAGTTCTTAGCTCTGCCTCCTAGTCCAATTCTTACCTATTCCAGTTATTACTGCTGCCCCTTATTCCAGTTCATACCTATTCCTGTTCCTGTAAAATGGATAAGTGAGTGAACCAGAGCTTCTTTCTGAAAATGCCTTTGCTGGATTTAAGAGGTCATCTGTTTAATCCTCCGCATAGGTGTACTTCCTGAACGGTTCTTATTGCCTCAAAGATAAAAAGCATGGACAAGGCATAGAACAGTTTAAACATGAGTGTCAGAATGAAGGGAAAAAAATTGCACTCACATGAGGTGGTGTCTCAAAATCAGACACTAGACGGGATTGCAGCTGGCAACTTGAATAGGGAATGCCAGATTTCCCTTAACTGCATAGAAGAGTGGTTAGCCTCGAGGTTTCCAGTAGTCCCAGAATCACAGCGTCCTTATCCTTCCCGCTGAGATCCTGGGACTACTGATGTGATTTTTAATTTGCAGAATCATTTAACATCAGCTTTTAGGAGACGCTCTCCCGTGTGGAAGCACAGGGTACAGTGAAATAGCCTGCGTTTCCATGCAGAGGTTGCAATTAACATCTCCCATAATAAGTATAGGAGACGTTGATGTACAGTAACTCTCACATAGGGAAATGGCTCCATCCGAGCTATAAGCTCAGTTTGCGGCAAGAATGGAATTGTGTTTCCCGTCAATATACTAACTACAGGAGACGATATGTGCACTGTTATCTTCAACTAGGAATTATAGATATTTAATCTACCTCTGCATCGTGTGTGGGGATATACGCAGAAGCTATCTAAAAAAAAAAGTGTATTTTTTTTTTCCAGCTAATCTGTTTTCGGAAGATTCCATTTAATGCACCATTAAACGTTGCAAGTGCCAGGCTAAACCTTGTGACCGGAGGTCTGAATGGATAGGACCCTGCACCATCAAGATGAAAATAAGATGTTGGCCAAGAGGAATATATGGTTAACCTGGCAATGCTCCTCTTAAGATTATGCCCTATAGACATCGAATGAGTCTCCCCTCGCCCGCTGCAAGATCTCCAGAAGCTTCACCTGTTGGTGCATCCCAATAAAATATTATCACCATGCTAAGCCTGACTGTGTCATTTGGATATAAATCTTCTCATCAAGCCAAGCCTGGCTGTATGGTATAGATATAAAACTAAAATCTACTCCATAACTGTCCATTACGTGCACCATCCTGTGAAAAATCGGGACTTTGGATAGATTTCGACAATTTTTTTTTCACTTTGGATAGTCTAAATCTATCCAAAGTCCCGATGTTTCACATCGGGACCTTGAATAGAGTATGTCCGTCCGTTAAAAACTTAAGCATACTGAGTTTTAAGGATCAGCACGCTGGATAGCACCATCCTGGTGCTATCCAGCGTGCTGATCCTTAAAACTCAGTATGCTTAGGTGTTAAAGGGACGGAAGACTTACACTGGATATCCAGAGTAAGTCTTCCATCCGTTAAAAATTTAAGCATACTAAGTTTTCAGGATCAGCACGCTGGATAGCACCATCCTGGTGCTATCCAGCGTGCTGATCCTTAAAACTCAGTATGCTTAGGTGTTAAAGGGAAGGAAGACTTACTCTGGATATCATCCTGGTGCTATCCAGGTTGCTGATCCTTAAAACTCAGTATGCTTTAAAGACGTCCTGATGTAAAACTTTTCCGGAGTGGAAAAAAAAAATTGTTGAAATCTATCCAACGTCCCGATGTTTTACATCGGGACGTCGGATAGAGTTAGTTCTGGAGTTAACCCCTAGTTGCCACCAATGGTGGAGATAAGGGGTTCCAATGAACCCCCTATCTCCCGATCCGTGGCAGCTAGGAGTTAATGCTTGGTATTGTTGGATCAGCCAGAGCATGGCCTTTCCAACCATAACAAACATGACCATTTAAAAAGTTAAGATTTTTTTTTAAAAATTAAAATAAAAAAATATTAAAAATTAAATTAAAAAAAAAGTTTTTTTTTGGTTTTGCTAATGCAGCAATATTGTTCCCATTTCAATTATAATGTGAACAATGATGCTGCACTAACGATTTTTGTATGGGGTGCGTTTGTTAAAAATTGTGTAACAAGTCCCCCATCTCACACTTTACACCTTGTAAATTATTGAAAATTCAAATTTTATTGCATTTTAAGTTATATATATCCTGTCTGTATATTATAACACAGACGTATACATTAATTATACCGCAGAGAGGCACTTCCCCGCAGTGTGTGGATTCATACACTGCATTAATTATACCGCGCAGAGAGGCGCTTGTTCCCCGCAGTGTGCATATTCCTTTGCTGCATTAATTATACTGCGCAGAGAGGCGCTTGTTCCCCGCAGTGTGCGTATTCATATGCTACATTAATTATACCGCGCAGAGAGTCGCTTGTTCCCCGCAGTGTGCGTATTCATATGCTACATTAATTATACCGCGCAGAGAGTCGCTTGTTCCCCGCAGTGTGCGTATTCATATGCTACATTAATTATACCGCGCAGAGAGGCGCTTGTTCCCCGCAGTGTGCGGATTCATATGCTGCATTATTTTATTTTTTTCGTTTTAAATCATTTTATTTGTTTTTTTTTTTGTTTATGATAATTTTGTTCAGCTTTTTTTCCGTTTTAAAACCTTTTGTTCTGTTATTTTCTTTAAAGTCAGACCACTTGGGTCAGTATTTTATTTTTGGTTTTTTTAAATCGTTTTGCTCATTTTTGTTCCTTTCATACCATTTTAATATGATTAAATAAAGTTGTGCAATGCATATTCATAAGAAAAAATGGATCTTTATTTAATAAAAAAAGGTAGAATCGACAGAATTACCGTATCGACAGGATTATCGTATCGACAGAAATATCGAATCATTGGAAACGATACGGGAATTACGGAATCAGCAATGGAACCGAAAAATACGAAATGATCAAAATGGAACCGAAATCACGAATGGAACAAAAAGATTACTTGAGATTTTACACATTTCACGTCCATACGAAAACACGAAAAACTTTTCGTTACGGATCGAAAATCTTTTCGTATCAGACGTTTTCGGATCCGCTCCGATTCGGAAATTCGACCGAAGCCACGAATCGGACCGATTCGAGAAAAATACGAATCGGTCCGAATCAAAACGCACATCCCTAATACATAGTGCACATTATAGTACAATAAAGATTGGGTGTATAATCACAACAATTTCCAACTCACGTGGACGAGAGCCTGTGGTGTTAGCAGGCTCACTCTTATTCGCTTTTCCGGTCCATAAATGTGACTGGTTTCCCTTATTTACCACCTCCTCTTTCCTCGTCTACTGCAGGGGTCCGTCTGTCAGGTCCGAGTCCTCCTGGTGTGTGCGTCAGAAAAAAAAACGGCCGAGCAGTGGATCTCCGCTGCGCAGTGACAACAGGATACGGGGATTTAAAAGTAAAAAGGGGTTTATTGGTAACAATACAGTGAAAAACGAGGCGTAAAGAAGGGATACCGGTCACCTTTATGGACCGGAAAAGCGAATAAGAGTGAGCCTGCTAACACCATAGGCTCTCGTCCACGTGAGTTGGAAATTTTGTGATTATACACCCAATCTTTATTGTATTATTGTATTGTACTATAGTGTGCACTATGTATGTTCTCTATGCTCATTCCCACGAGGTAAAGGTGAATTTTGAAAGAAAGAAGCATCAGCGATCTGTTTTTTACACAGCCATCAGCACATCGCAATTTGGACTCTAGCCACAAGGTGACAGCAGCACATAAGCAATATACAATTGCGCATCCCTTTCATACAAAACTGTTTGAACCCAGACGTACTGGAAACATAACCAACACACCGCAAAGATACACGCAAATTAAAAAACCTATACTGTATATATAAGCAATTTCGTAATTTGTATTTACAGTCTGTATATTGTATTTCCAATATACAACACTGTCCGTCAGGATTTATTGCCGTTCACTTTGCACTGATCCATTTTTAATTAATGTGATCCCATTTGTGTACACTGAGCCACATTCAGTCAATGAGATATATACCATTCCATAGGTGTAAGCAGCGCCCAACCAGGGATTAACCCCTTTCTTTGTATCGATAATGGGCAACAGCAAAGCATTGCCTCTCTATCCCAGGAAGGCAGCAGCATATAGTTGAAAGAAAAAGTATGTGAACCCTTTGGGATTACGTGGAGTTTTGCATGAATTGGTCATAAAATGTGCTCTGATCTTCATCTAAGTCACAACAATTTGAAAAACACAGTCTGCTTAAAATAATACAACACAAACATTATATGTTTTCATGTGTTTATTGAACATAACATGTAAACATTCACAGTGCAGGGTGGAAAAAGTATGTGAACCCCTAGCCTAATGACTTCTCCAAGAGCTAATTGGAGCCAGGAGTGAGCCAACCTTGAGTCCAATCAGTGTGATATTATTGGATGTGTTGCTGAAAGCTTTCCTGCCCTTTAAAAACACACACCAGTTTTGGGTTTACTGGTTTCAAGAAGCACTGCCTGATGTGAACCATGTCTCGCAGAAAAGAGCTCTCAGAAGACCTACGATCAAGAATTGTTGACTTGCATGAAGCTGGAAAGGGTTACAAAAGTATCTCCAAAAGCCTTGATGTTCATGTGTCCACGGTAAGACAGACTGTCTACAAATGGAGAAAGTTCAGCACTGTTGCTACTCTCCCTAGGCGTGGTCATCCTGTAGAGATGACTGCAAGAGCACAGCGCAGAATGCTTAATGAGGTAAAGAAGAATCCTAGAGTGTCAGCTAAAGACTTACAGAAATCCCTGGCACATGCTAACATTTTTGTTGACACATCTACAATAAGGAAAACATTAAACAAGAATGGAGTACATGGGAGGACACCACGGAGGAAGCCATTGCTGTCCAAAAAGAATATTGCAGCGCGTTTGAAGTTTGCAAAAACACCTGGATGTTCCACAGCACTACTGGCAAAATATTCTGTGGACAGATGCAACCAATATTGAGTTGTTTGGAAAAAACACACAACACTATGTGTGGAGAAAAAAAGGCACAGCACACCCACATCAAAACCTCATCCCCACTGTAAAACATGGCGGAGGGAGCATCATGGTTTGGGACTGCTTTGCTGCCTCAGGGCCTGGACGGATTGTTGTCATTGATGGAAAAATGAATTCCAGAGTTTATCAAGACATTTTGCAGGAAAACGTAAGACCATCTGTCTGCCAACTGAAGCTCCGCAGAGGATGGGTGATGCAACAGGAC
Organism: Leptobrachium leishanense; assembly: GCA_009667805.1. Lineage (NCBI taxonomy): Eukaryota > Metazoa > Chordata > Amphibia > Anura > Megophryidae > Leptobrachium > Leptobrachium leishanense. Next base: position 51,072,529 of record CM019066.1, on the reverse strand, counting down.
AATGACCCAAAGCATACAAGTAATTCAACAAAAGAATGGCTTCAACAAAACAAAATACGCCTTCTGGAGTGGCCCAGTCAGAGTCCTGACCTCAACCCGATTGAAATGCTGTGGCATGACCTTAAGAGAGCGATTCACACCAGACATCCCAAGAATATTGCTACACTGAAACAGTTTTGTGAAGAGGAGTGGTCCAAAATTACTTCAGATCATTGTGCTGGTCTGATCTGCAGCTACAGAAAACGTTTGGTTGAGGTTATTGCTGCCAAAGGAGGGTCAACCAGTTATTAAGTCCAAAGGTTCACATACTTTGTCCACTCTGCACTGTGAATGTTTACATGTTCTGTTCAATAAAAACATGAAAACATATAATGTTTGTGTTGTATTATTTTAAGCAGACTGTGTTTTTCAAATTGTTGTGATTTAGATGAAAATCAGAGCACATTTTATGACCAATTCATGCAAAACTCCACGTAATCCCAAAGGGTTCACATACTTTTTCTTGCCACTGTACACCTTACATAAGACAAGCGTTTTGTCATCACTGTGGGCTCCATCGTTAACGCTAACGCCTCCTATACTTAACATGGGAAGCGCAATCATTAATTAACGTTTTGATAAGTAAGGTATAACAAAGTAAGGCAGGGCTCAAAATTTCAAGTCCCAAGCTACTAAGCAGGCCATAAAGGTTACTCTCCACCAGTTGCTCCACCTAACCCCTACCCAGCCTTTAACTCTGCCCCTAAACACACAAAAGAATTTATTGTGCTGCCTGTAAGTGCATTTCCACTCGCCCTCACTTAATTTCCACTCGCAAAATGCTAGTAGGCGAGTGGAAATTTTGAGCCCTGAAGTAAGGTATTCATAAAGGTGGTATTCATAAAGCTATCTCGCGAGAACGGGATCACACAGGGCTCGTGACGCAGAAGCGCAACCCTCCATGGAGTCCTATGGACTCCAGGAAGTTATATTCGCAGTGGCGCGGAAGTGCTACTGCAAGTATCCCAGCTGTTAGCACTGTGTTCCGGGTCGAGGTGCTGAGCTAGCGCCTTCCCTGGAATATCGCGGCAACATGGCGGCATGTATAATTCCTACTCTGCAGGTAAGAAATCAAAAAGGAATCCCAGGTGAGCTGCGTTCATTAATTCCTGCAGCATATGCATTATACATGTTACAGGGCGGATATTTCCTGAGCTCTCCCTCTGCATGAATTAGTAATATGTGTACTGGAAAATATGGCCGATGTGGCAACCCTAGATGCTCCGTGTGTAGACAACTTCCCTTACACTGGATTCATGAACACTCAAGACTTTAGTGTTGCTGTGCGTGTGTGAACACAGGGGTGTATACATGAGGAGTGCCTGTGTGAATGTTAGTGTGTGTGAATTTGTGTCTGGTGTGTATCAAAGTCTGATATTTATGTTTTTTCTTTTGTTCGTCTTCTCTCTTCTGACGTTCCTAATTTTCTATTTCTTCCAAGGCAAATTGGACTCAAAACAGGGCCACTTGAGAAGTGCGTGGTGGCCCACAATAAGGGAGATGATTGTGTCGCCTAAACACAGGGCTACAGGTTTAATAAGTATGCCACACGCTGTAATCCTACACCGCAGTATGCTTCCAGGGCCTGTGCGAGGATCTGAAGATCGTTACAGGAGACAGGGAAGGCACTCGCTTACAATAAGGACCAAACAGGTGCCACACGGGGTGGCTCAGTTCCCACAGGTGTGCACAAACAGCAAGCCGGGCACACTGGTGATGTTCAACACTCGGGCAGTTATGCCGTACCAATCGAGCGCCATACTTTGCGTCCAGGTTGCGATCTGGCGCCTTGTCTTCTTGACAACAGATTCATGTTTGGTTTTAACCCCCACACCAAAAAGGAAAAAAAATAAGTACCACCTTTGACTACATGCTGGTAAGGGTGATGGGGCGCTGCTCCAGTTACCCCATTGGACAGCCTTCACTGCGTCTGTAACATTAAGGTATTGCTGTATATCAGGGATCTCAACTGCCAGCCCCCCAGATGTTCATGCCTACAAATCCCAGAATTCTTTGAATGCAACAGACAGCCAATCATGGGAATTGTAGTTTAGAAACAGTTTGGGGGCCGGAGTTTGTGATCTCCGCTCTGTATATGGTTTGATGGAAGGGCGGGCACAGAGTGTGTTTAAACACATGTTGAGCGTGCTTTTTTTCTAGCTGGTTAATTGCACGTGGAATTGGATTATTCTCATGTACATGTCGTGTTTACTTTTGTTCCTTACATGCCCTGTGGCGTCTGCTCAGCCAGACACGCGGCGGTTACCCGGTCTGTGGTATGGCGGCCGTCGATTGCCTGCGGTTACATCCTCCGCCGTAGTAATGCAGATTAATGACCATATGATTTTGAGTATTTCCAGGACATAGGGCAGACTGTTGTCTGTTATTGTGACATTGGAGAGAGCGGAATGGATTTTCTAATTTAGCGGAAAGTTTTGGGAACACTTAAAGAGTTTTTCAGCACGAGGATCCCTCCTAGGCATCAGCTGTGTCATCTTTATGCAGCGCGGGAGGGTCCAGCCGTGACTCGCCGAAATTACACGGAATTGTGCTTTAAGGCTAGGGTCAGACGAAAGCATTTTTCCCCGCGAACGTGAAAAAGTGCGTCCGAAAGCATTGACGTATTTTTTCACGAAATGCGCAAAAACGGTCAGACGACGCGCATTTTCGGGCGTGATTTTGTACGGATCGTCAATAAAACTCTTTTTGCGTCTGGACGTTATGTAGGCTGGACATTAGCAGCGTCTGACATCTCCTAATCACGCACACACGCCGCTATGCCGCAGCTGCGCACTCAGTACGTCAGTACTAGCGGTTCAGCGTTCTCAGAAAAATGCGTTCAAATTCCACTTGCGTTGCGCGGCCGGACTTTCGTGCGACCGTACATCGTATATTGGCCGTCATTGCCCGTCATCTGCTGCTAGTGCGGCCGTAATTATGTGCGCCAGAACGCACGTTAAGGCTAGGGTCAGACGAACGCATTTTTCGCGTCGTCCGTGGAAAAGTGCGGTCGAACGAACGGACGTATTTTTTCACGAAATACGCGATAGCGGTCATACGATGTGCATTTTCGTCCGTGATTTTGTACGGATCATCAATAAAACACTTTTTGTGTCTGGACGTTATGTTGGCCAGACATTAGCAGCGTCTGACGTCTCCTAATCACACACACACGCCGCTAGCGGACGCAGCGCACTCTGTACGTCAGTAGTAGCGGTTTGACGTTGTCGAAAAAATGCGTTCGTTTGCCACTTGCGTTGCACGGACGAACCTTCGTGCGGCCGTTCGTCGTATGTTCCCCGGCATTGGACGTCATTTGCTGCTAGCACGGCTGTGATTTTGTGCGGCTAAACGCACGTTAAACTGCGTTCGTCTGACCCTAGCCTAAAAGTGCGCTGGTCTGACCCCAGCCTAAGGGATATACAACGAATTGGATAATCGATGGGAAAATTTAAACGAATACAGAGAAAATCTGCACAAAATACATACCGCTCTTTGCTATATTTGAATTCTACATATCTCTAGACTGTAAGCTCCTATGAGCTGGGCCCTCTACACCTCTTGTTTCCATCCTATGGCTGTTTATCTGTATCTCTTTCCCTTCGGTTATTGTAAAGCGCTGCGGAAACTGTTGGTGCTATATACATGATGATAATAATACATATAAATGTGGCACAGTAATAAGCTGTGCGGCCCCTGGGCCACAGTAACACACTCAGGGATATTCAAAGAGAATCAAAGTCACCACACGTACGGTGACTTTTCGTTCCCTGCACTTCGGGGCGATTCGGCGATCCTATTTCGCCGACCCTGCTGTGTATTCAACAACTGCAGGGCCCCCGTAGTGCAGGGTAAACTCACCGCAAACACATGGAACACTCACCAAAACCCGCAGAAAACAGCTGGATTAACCCCGCCGAACTAGCCAGAGATACCCGACTAGCCTTTGATCACAGCGCTGAGCAACTGCCAGAAAAACCCGACACGCAGACGAATGAGGTGAAAAACAAACAAACAGCAGTACGCTTGAAAGTTTAAAACGCTGTTTGCAAAAAAAACTACTGAACAAAAATGCCTGGAATTTACATATATGATCCAATGAATGATAATAAAAAGGGCTGTTACAGAAAAAATGAAAAAACAATTTATGCAAAAAAAAAAGGGAAAAATGCCTAACAGATCCTAAAAAAATCTATAAATAAAGAGACTTTTTACTGCATTATATAATAATAAACGGTTTATTAGATAATGAATTAAAACGGGAATATTTTTAACATTGAAGCCTATGGGATTCGCCTGAATAATAATGCCGAATAAAACCACTGAATAGCTGGGCATTTCGGCAACTTTTCCCTGCTGTTTGGTGTCCTCTGAATAGACGAAGCATTGCTTCTCTATGGGGGCCCTCGAACAGGCACTGTATGTGCAGGCAATTCGCCAACATTTGGCGTATTGCCTGCTCTCTGAATAGCCGAATGGCCAAGAAAGGTAACCGTATGCTGAATTTGACTGTTCAGTTACCCTCCGGCCACAATACGGATCTCTTTGAATAACCCCCACTGTGTGGCCCCTGAGGCACGTTAATAAGCTGGGTGTCTCCTGTGTGGCCCCTGAGGCACGTTAATAAGCTGGGTGTCTCCTGTGTGGCCCCTGAGGCACGTTAATAAGCTGGGTGTCTCCTGTGTGGCCCCTGAGGCACGTTAATAAGCTGGGTGTCTCCTGAGGCACGTTAATAAGCTGGGTGTCTCCTGAGGCACGTTAATAAGCTGGGTGTCTCCTGTGTGGCCCCTGAGGCAGGTTAATAAGCTGGGTGTCTCCTGTGTGGCCCCTGAGGCAGGTTAATAAGCTGCGTGTCTCCTGTGTGGCCCCTGAGGCAGGTTAATAAGCTGGGTGTCTCCTGTGTGGCCCCTGAGGCACGTTAATAGCTGGGTGTCTCCTGTGTGGCCCCTGAGGCAGGTTAATAAGCTGCGTGTCTCCTGTGTGGCCCCTGAGGCAGGTTAATAAGCTGGGTGTCTCCTGTGTGGCCCCTGAGGCACGTTAATAAGCTGGGTGTCTCCTGTGTGGCCCCTGAGGCACGTTAATAAGCTGGGTGTCTCCTGAGGCACGTTAATAAGCTGGGTGTCTCCTGAGGCACGTTAATAAGCTGGGTGTCTCCTGTGTGGCCCCTGAGGCACGTTAATAAGCTGGGTGTCTCCTGAGGCACGTTAATAAGCTGGGTGTCTCCTGAGGCACGTTAATAAGCTGGGTGTCTCCTGTGTGGCCCCTGAGGCAGGTTAATAAGCTGGGTGTCTCCTGTGTGGCCCCTGAGGCAGGTTAATAAGCTGCGTGTCTCCTGTGTGGCCCCTGAGGCAGGTTAATAAGCTGGGTGTCTCCTGTGTGGCCCCTGAGGCACGTTAATAAGCTGGGTGTCTCCTGTGTGGCCCCTGAGGCACGTTAATAAGCTGGGTGTCTCCTGTGTGGCCCCTGAGGCAGGTTAATAAGCTGCGTGTCTCCTGTGTGGCCCTGAGGCAGGTTAATAAGCTGGGTGTCTCCTGTGTGGCCCCTGAGGCACGTTAATAAGCTGGGTGTCTCCTGTGTGGCCCCTGAGGCACGTTAATAAGCTGGGTGTCTCCTGAGGCACGTTAATAAGCTGGGTGTCTCCTGAGGCACGTTAATAAGCTGGGTGTCTCCTGTGTGGCCCCTGAGGCACGTTAATAAGCTGGGTGTCTCCTGAGGCACGTTAATAAGCTGGGTGTCTCCTGTGTGGCCCCTGAGGCAGGTTAATAAGCTGGGTGTCTCCTGTGTGGCCCCTGAGGCAGGTTAATAAGCTGCGTGTCTCCTGTGTGGCCCCTGAGGCAGGTTAATAAGCTGGGTGTCTCCTGTGTGGCCCCTGAGGCACGTTAATAAGCTGGGTGTCTCCTGTGTGGCCCTGAGGCACGTTAATAAGCTGGGTGTCTCCTGTGTGGCCCCTGAGGCACGTTAATAAGCTGCGAGTCTCCTGTGTGGCCCCTGAGGCAGGTTAATAAGCTGCGTGTCTCCTGTGTGGCCCCTGAGGCACGTTAATAAGCTGGGTGTCTCCTGTGTGGCCCCTGAGGCAGGTTAATAAGCTGGGTGTCTCCTGTGTGGCCCCTGAGGCACGTTAATAAGCTGCGTGTCTCCTGTGTGGCCCCTGAGGCACGTTAATAAGCTGGGTGTCTCCTGTGTGGCCCCTGAGGCACGTTAATAAGCTGGGTGTCTCCTGAGGCACGTTAATAAGCTGGGTGTCTCCTGAGGCACGTTAATAAGCTGGGTGTCTCCTGTGTGGCCCCTGAGGCAGGTTAATAAGCTGGGTGTCTCCTGTGTGGCCCCTGAGGCAGGTTAATAAGCTGCGTGTCTCCTGTGTGGCCCCTGAGGCAGGTTAATAAGCTGGGTGTCTCCTGTGTGGCCCCTGAGGCACGTTAATAAGCTGGGTGTCTCCTGTGTGGCCCTGAGGCAGGTTAATAAGCTGCGTGTCTCCTGTGTGGCCCCTGAGGCAGGTTAATAAGCTGGGTGTCTCCTGTGTGGCCCCTGAGGCACGTTAATAAGCTGGGTGTCTCCTGTGTGGCCCCTGAGGCACGTTAATAAGCTGGGTGTCTCCTGAGGCACGTTAATAAGCTGGGTGTCTCCTGAGGCACGTTAATAAGCTGGGTGTCTCCTGTGTGGCCCCTGAGGCACGTTAATAAGCTGGGTGTCTCCTGAGGCACGTTAATAAGCTGGGTGTCTCCTGAGGCACGTTAATAAGCTGGGTGTCTCCTGTGTGGCCCTGAGGCAGGTTAATAAGCTGGGTGTCTCCTGTGTGGCCCCTGAGGCAGGTTAATAAGCTGCGTGTCTCCTGTGTGGCCCCTGAGGCAGGTTAATAAGCTGGGTGTCTCCTGTGTGGCCCCTGAGGCACGTTAATAAGCTGGGTGTCTCCTGTGTGGCCCCTGAGGCACGTTAATAAGCTGGGTGTCTCCTGTGTGGCCCCTGAGGCACGTTAATAAGCTGCGTGTCTCCTGTGTGGCCCTGAGGCAGGTTAATAAGCTGGGTGTCTCCTGTGTGGCCCTGAGGCACGTTAATAAGCTGGGTGTCTCCTGTGTGGCCTGAGGCACGTTAATAAGCTGGGTGTCTCCTGAGGCACGTTAATAAGCTGTGTGGCTCCTGAGGCACGTTAATAAGCTGGGTGTCTCCTGTGTGGCCCCTGAGGCACGTTAATAAGCTGGGTGTCTCCTGAGGCACGTTAATAAGCTGGGTGTCTCCTGAGGCACGTTAATAAGCTGGGTGTCTCCTGTGTGGCCCCTGAGGCAGGTTAATAAGCTGGGTGTCTCCTGTGTGGCCCCTGAGGCAGGTTAATAAGCTGCGTGTCTCCTGTGTGGCCCCTGAGGCAGGTTAATAAGCTGGGTGTCTCCTGTGTGGCCCCTGAGGCACGTTAATAAGCTGGGTGTCTCCTGTGTGGCCCCTGAGGCACGTTAATAAGCTGGGTGTCTCCTGTGTGGCCCCTGAGGCACGTTAATAAGCTGCGAGTCTCCTGTGTGGCCCCTGAGGCAGGTTAATAAGCTGCGTGTCTCCTGTGTGGCCCCTGAGGCACGTTAATAAGCTGGGTGTCTCCTGTGTGGCCCCTGAGGCAGGTTAATAAGCTGGGTGTCTCCTGTGTGGCCCTGAGGCACGTTAATAAGCTGCGTGTCTCCTGTGTGGCCCCTGAGGCACGTTAATAGCTGGGTGTCTCCTGTGTGGCCCCTGAGGCATTTAATAAGCTGGGTGTCTCCTGAGGCACGTTAATAAGCTGGGTGTCTCCTGAGGCACGTTAATAAGCTGGGTGTCTCCTGTGTGGCCCCTGAGGCAGGTTAATAAGCTGGGTGTCTCCTGTGTGGCCCCTGAGGCAGGTTAATAAGCTGGGTGTCTCCTGTGTGGCCCCTGAGGCAGGTTAATAAGCTGGGTGTCTCCTGTGTGGCCCCTGAGGCAGGTTAATAAGCTGGGTGTCTCCTGTGTGGCCCCTGAGGCAGGTTAATAAGCTGGGTGTCTCCTGTGTGGCCCCTGAGGCAGGTTAATAAGCTGGGTGTCTCCTGTGTGGCCCCTGAGGCAGGTTAATAAGCTGGGTGTCTCCTGTGTGGCCCCTGAGGCACGTTAATAAGCTGGGTGTCTCCTGTGTGGCCCCTGAGGCACGTTAATAAGCTGGGTGTCTCCTGTGTGGCCCCTGAGGCACGTTAATAAGCTGGGTGTCTCCTGTGTGGCCCCTCTGATCTGATGACACTCTCTCACACAAATTCGAGCTGCGTCCCTTCACACGAGAGCAGCAGAAGACCTGTCCTATAGAAACACAGTCCAGAAGCTCCTCCACTTCTGATTGGTTCGTTGTGGCAGAGGGTTTGGCGCCAGTTGTGTCCCCGTCCCACCTATCAGTGTTCTGTGGAGAGATGGGGCGTGTCCTCGCTGTCGGCGGGAAATGCGGTTGCGGCCTGGCCCCTCGGTCTCTGTGGAGGCTGTGGCGGAGGAAGTGGGGATATGGCGGCACTGGCCGTGTCCCTGCTGCTGTACCTGGCGGAGAGGGGGGCGGGTGAGTGTCTCTGGGTGTTTTGGGGGGGGGTTACACTCATTGTGCAGAGCTGAGGCATGATGGGAATTGTAGTCCCAGGAGCTTGGAATATGTCACTTCTTGTATGCATCGAGTTCTGTCATATCAGTCTCCTCCCTCCCCCTCAGAAGCCTTCATTCTGGCTCACGTGGAAAGTGCTGTCCGCGGTATGCAGCACCACACGTGACACAGGAGGGAGGCCAGGTGGGTCACATGACACAGGAGGGAGGCCAGGTGGGTCACATGACACAGGAGGGAGGCCAGGTGGGTCACATGACACAGGAGGGAGGTCAGGTGGGTCACATGACACAGGATGGAGGTCAGGTGGGTCACATGACACAGGTTGGAGGTCAGGTGGGTCACATGACACAGGTTGGAGGTCAGGTGGGTCACATGACACAGGATGGAGTCCAGGTGGGTCACATGACACAGGAGGGAGTCCAGGTGGGTCTCATGACACAGGATGGAGGTCAGGTGGGTCACATGACACAGGATGGAGGTCAGGTCACGTGAGTCACCAGTTGTCAGCTTATTTACTGCCCCCTGCTCTGCATTGTGCTCCATGCAGGGCTTCACTTTTCCTGCCCTGCCCCCCAAGTAACGCCCTGTCCTGTATGGGGGGGCTTTTATCATTACATTGGTGATCACTATATATTCTCTGTCACCCCTTTCCTCTTATTCCGCTCAGTATGGCCAAAGTAATGTATATTTTTGATGGGTTTTATTATTTAAAGCGGTATAAATTTATTATATATTTTTCTGTCCAGCTGCAGGTTTGTCCTCTTTAATGTCAATAAAAATGATCCGCAGCGAGTCGCCGTTCCTTTCTCCCCGATTTATTATATTCCCTCCATAGTTTTAGGGTCGCCAGATTGTCCATATTTTCCTGTCCACACATTGCTATTTCGTGCAGAGGGGGAGCGCAGAGAAAAGTGCTGCCCTGCAACATATATAATTCATGCGCTGCACGAAGGAAATCAAGGCAGGTCACCTGGGATTCCTCACCTTCATCGTATGGATTATGCATGTTGCGGGTGGCATTTTTCATGCACTGCCCAGCGATATGAATAGATTATTTGTCCAGGAAACATGCCTGACCGGGCAACTTTAGTTTACAAACACTGATGGCGTCAGACCTCCGCAGCGGGCATGGCATACTGAGGCATCACTGGTGGCACTTGGTTGACACAGGGATCCTTTTATTGGTTTATATAGCGCTAACGGGTTCTGTTACGCTGTACAATGAGAGGTGGTTTAGAAAAAGAATCTGCAGAGATGACAAATCCTACGTATGTGGACCTGAACAGGTGTCTCAGAATACAGGGAGAGCTGTAGGGTCCGTCGCTGCTGTACAGGGATAAGATTCAGGGGGTTATAATAAGAGTAAGTTCCTGTACAGTACAGATACAAGGTGTTGCTGTAATTGCCTTACACAGACATTATGCAGCACATACAGATACAAGGTGTTGCTGTAATTGCCATACACAGGCATTATGCAGCACATACAGATACAAGGTGTTGCTGTAATTGCCACACACAGGCATTATGCAGCACATACAGATACATACAGTACTGGCTGGGTGAAGTAGAGGTAACATCACTGCTCTGCATGGGGAGAGCCTGTGGTGTCATGGGTTCGATCCAGACGCGCACCTCTCCAGTAAGTGTTCTTGGGCAAGACACTTAACGGTACATACTCGCCACCCAGGACATACTTGAAAACGAGAGAAATCTCAATGTATCCTTCTTGGTAAAATACTTTCTAAAAAAAAAAATGGTGTTGCTGTAATTGCCATACACAGGCATTATGCAGCACATACAGATACAAGGTGTTGCTGTAATTGCCGCACACAGGCATTATGCAGCACATACAGATACAAGGTGTTACTGTAATTGCCATACACAGGCATTATGCGGCACATACAGATACAAGGTGTTGTTGTAATTGCCATACACAGGCATTATGCAGCACATACAGATACAAGGTGTTGCTGTAATTGCCATACACAGGCATTATGTGGCACATACAGATACAAGGTGTTGCTGTAATTGCCATACACAGGCATTATGTGGCACATACAGATACAAGGTGTTACTGTAATTGCCATACACAGGCATTATGCGGCACATACAGATACAAGGTGTTGCTGTAATTGCCATACGCAGGCATTATGCAGCACATACAGATACAAGGTGTTGCTGTAATTGGCATACACAGGCATTATGCAGCACATACAGATACAAGGTGTTGCTGTAATTGGCATACACAGGCATTATGCAGCACATACAGATACAAGGTGTTGCTGTAATTGGCATACACAGGCATTATGCAGCACATACAGATACAAGGTGTTGCTGTAATTGCCATACACGGGCATTATGCAGCACGTACAGATACAAGGTGTTGCTGTAATTGCCATACACAGGTATTATGCAGCACATACAGATACAAGGTGTTGCTGTAATTGCCATACACGGGCATTATGCAGCACGTACAGATACAAGGTGTTGCTGTAATTGCCATACACAGACATTATGCAGCACATACAGATACAAGGTGTTGCTGTAATTGCCATACACAGACATTATGCAGCACATACAGATATTGCATTGCTAATAATCTCATTATGATCACTACAAATCCCCATAAACAGGAGATCTCACCATTTTATTATCTGTCTGCAGCACATTTACTGATGCAAAGGCCATTTCTGCCTGTATGCTGATAATGCAGATCCCAAGTGACACTGCCAGATAAGGGACGCCATCTAGAGTTTACAACATTTCATCCCAGCGATATTTCTGTAAAGGATAAACAAATACATGAAAAATGTGCATTTATATTATTCTTTATGCAAAATTGCAGTTTTAGCCTACATTTAAATGTTAACCATGTATCTCTTGTTTTAACTGAGCTATATAATTGCAAAAAGCACTTGGTAATGAAACGTAACTTTAAACTAGACATGGAAAACCTTTCCCTCTGTACAAAAACACTCCCTGCCCCATTTCTGACACTCTCATATCAGAGCCAGCCCTTATTTGATACCTGGAGCTTTGAAACAGAGTTGTTGTATCTTCTATATTCCACCCATTCCACGTATTTATATATGTTGTAAAAGCCTCATATCCCGTTCTACCTCCTGTAATTGCTAAAATCGAATAGAAGAGCGTTATAAAGTAACTTCCAGTTGCCCCACAAAATGCTGCTTAAAGGGCCGCTACCAATTAAAAAATGCAACGTCCTTATTGTGTTTTTGTGATGTTGCTGATATCTTACATGTGTTTGGTTTTCTCTTCTATGTTTGGTTAAGAAAATATTTTCCTCTGTATGTGTCACTGGGTGCATCCATTGTGTGATATTTTCCTCTGTATGTGTCACTGGGTGTATCCATTGTGTGATATTTTCCTCTGTATGTGTCACTGGGTGTATCCATTGTGTGATATTTTCCTCTGTATGTGTCACTGGGTGCATCCATTGTGTGATATTTTCCTCTGTATGTGTCACTGGGTGTATCCATTGTGTGATATTTTCCTCTGTATGTGTCACTGGGTGTATCCATTGTGTGATATTTTCCTCTGTATGTGTCACTGGGTGCATCCATTGTGTGATATTTTCCTCTGTATGTGTCACTGGGTGTATCCATTGTGTGATATTTTCCTCGGATTGTGTGATATTTTGTGTTGTATACTGCCCCACCCCTCCCTTTATTTTTCGATCACTTGCTCCTCACTGTGTGGCTTTGACCATAGAATGGAGTGAATGTGTCAGTCACCAACTCGCATCATTGTATTAAAGTAGATTAGAAGTCTTTAAAGCTCGCCTGTTTTATCTCATTCAGCCTGGAGAACACAATAGACCTCCTGCAGCCTTATCCTCCTGCATTTATATTTTAAATACTGTATAAGATAAAACGCAGCCGCAAGTAAAACTTCCCATTAGATTTTGGTAGATGATGCATCATGGGAAAAATACACAAAATGGAAACAGAAGATAAAAACAAATTTTATTTTTCCTTTTTACATGCAATTACTTCAAAGAAAGAAAACAAACATCAGCAGCATGTGTTTTATAATGAGTTTATTTTGTAATGAGCAAGTAATCGAGTTACAGCTTATTTAAGTGGTAATGTTTTATTTATTTATAAAGGATTTTACCAGGAAGGATACATTGAGATTTCTCTCGTTTTCACGTATGTCCTGGGTTCAAGAACATGGTTACAGAAATACAAAGTAGTAAAATGCAAGAAAGTAACACAAATGTGCTTTTAACAAAGTCCTCCTCGTTCCTTTAACCCCTTCATTACCAGGATCGAGATATCACGAGCGTCAAAGACACCACCTGGTGCCCCAAATATTGATGTGGTGTTCTGCAGCCCAAAAGCAAATGAAATTCGTTTGCTGCAGTTGAATTTCGTTTTCTTTTGGGCTGCAGAAGGTGGCCCCAAAGTTTTAGCCCTGTGGGCATAATGAGCTAAAACTATAAAATCAGCTGCTGGAAGCTCTGAAATATCGAGCTTTCAGCAACCGACGCAGGAAAAGATAAATAGACCTGCGCTCAAACCTCTGTAACTCAATTTGGCAGTAGATGGAGCCATCTACTGGCCAAACAGGTTATTTACAGTAAGAAAAGCAATGGGTAGAAGCTCAATATTTCTTACTTTTAGAATTAATTTAAAAATGATTTTTACAAAAAAACACTGCTTTTCTGACAATGTTTTTTTTGGAGAATCACTTGGTAGTGAAGGGGTTAACAAAGTCCTCCTCGTCCCTTTAACAAAGGTTGGGTTTCAGCTTGGATCCACAAGTGTTTCCCTCGTAAAGCCTGTAATATCTCCAGATGTCACGTGTCTGTGATAATACTTTGTAGCAGCGTGTTCCTCCACATGGCTAAGACTGCTCCCCTCTGTGTCACCCCACTCCTTAGATTGTAAGCTCTTGAGCACGGTCTTCTTTTTCCAATGTTCTCAGTCTGTCTGACTTGTTTTTTTTCTTCTTCTTTTTGTCCTCATTGTACAGCGCTCAGAATTTGTTGGCGCTTTATAAATTTCAATATACATTCTAGCTGTAATTGCCTGTCCTTGTTTTCTGGTCCTGTAAGGTCTCTGCTGACCGTCCTGTTTTTTGTTGTTGCAGAATGTGCCGTGATCCTGCATTATTTCCTATCGGACCGGTGGCTGTGGGCAGGACTGACGCTGGCGTTGCTCCTCCCGGGATGCTTTGTCCAAGCGGTGAGCTTCGCCTGGTACAGGTCGGACGGACAGCCGCCCAGCCTCTCTCTAGGTCTTCTCCATTTCCTCCAGCTGGGGATCCTGAAACGGTAAGCGTTCTGCTTTTATTACCTGCCTAACCTGTGACGGGAAGTCCTATACCCCAAGAGGGCGCACCGAAATCAGAGCCAAAGCGGCGTTGACACTCTGAAAACTCTACAGTAGGTGGAGAGGGCCCTGCTCGCCTTAGGAGCTTACATTCTAAATATACATTCAAGCTGAGCTTCATTTATCTTGAACAGAAGTGTTTTGAGATTGTGGGATATTTGTATATAATAATGACATCTCTTGGGGGATGGAACACAGGTCTAAACACAAAATCAATGTATGTTTCATACACAGCCGGAAGGGCATTCTATACAGGATTTTTACTCCTTTTGTCCCTGTCACATGAGGTCAGGGTGGAAATTTACACTTGTGGCGTCATGTTGATGCACAAAACCTTTTTTTTGTGTTTTGGATCAAATAATGAGATGCTCCAACTGTCTTGTATAATACACAGCTGCTTATGAAGAGCTTCTTGATGTCTGTGATGAGTTTTAAAACTCTACATCGTCCTGAGCCAAAAACGGGCAAGACCAAGATCCGGGTGCAGATCAAGATGGGTTCATTAACCCGTTTAGCTTTCGCCTCCTCACGTTTTTTTAGGCTGCAGTGCTCCTGTTAATGCTACTTCTATTTTATAAGAATACTGAAATGTATCCACGAAACAAGAGTGTCAGACGGCACTCACAGACACAGGGCGTATTAAGGCCGGGTGCACACTAGCGTTTTTTTTCTGCTAAAAAGGACGCACTTTATGAGGGAAGAGATCAGTAGACGCCAGACCATGCGTTAATTTTGACGTTCGCGCGTGGCCGTTCAAGTGTGCAGGCGCGCTCATTTGACGTTCAGCACGCGGCCAACGTCACGTCAATCCTAGCGCAAAAGCCTTGGGGTTTCCATGACGGACGTCTTCAGCGCGCATAAGGCATTGCGCACGTACTACGTGTGTTCTTTTTAGCCTCGTAATTATATGCTACAATGGACGTCATCGGATTTTGACAGATCATATTGCGACCGGCGCGCGACCGGGACCTGGATACTGCCACATCCAAAAATGAAGAGTAGGAAAACCATGCAGAACCAGCACATTTGGGATCATTTTAATGTGTCCCTTTATTGGAGCTCACACATCAGAATGCCAGGACAATTTTACTGCATTGTTACCGAGCTGTCATGCGCCAAAAAAGGATGAAAATTGCCAGATTAGCCATACGATTGGGCAGCTGGACATGCTAGGCCGCGCCGCTGTCAGAACCTAACTTTATTCTGCATTTAATTTCTTTCGAGACTTTTTTTTTTTTTTTTGTACAATAAAGGGCCTTTTCACCTAGCACTGAAATTTCGGTGCTTTTCACTTCGGTGCAGTTTGGTGCTGTTCAGCAATTATTTTTTTTTTGTGAAAGGATTTTACCAGGAAGGATGCATTGAGATTTCTCTCGTTTTCCAGTATGTACCATTAGGTGTGTCACCCAAGGACACTTACTGGAGAGGTGCTCTTGCCGGGATCGAACCCATGACTCCACAGGCTCTCTCCATGCAGAGCAGTGATGTTAGCTCTACTCCACCCAGCCGGTTACTATTTAGTGAATGGTCACTGTGGTGTGCCGAAGATGAAGTCGCCGAAGCCTCATTAAAAAGTTGGAGAACATCAACGAAGAGTGGCAAAGGCCACCGAACTGCAAAGAAAAAAAATGGAACTGTGCTGTTCTCCTAATAGGCGTTTAAACCAATACAAATGCATTAAAATGTGTCTGAATAATAAAAAGGTCTGTTACAGAATAAAAAGGGGAAACAAATTCATGTACAAGAATAAATACAGTAAATACAAAAATATGTCCTAAAATAATTAAGACTTTTTGCTAAAAATGAAAATAATAAACTTTTTTTACTTTTTTTTTTTTTTTTTTACATTGAATCCTACGGGATTCGCCTGTTTAAACCTGTCGAACAGAAACACTGAAAGTCTGGGCATTTCACCGTCACTTTGGTGCAGTTCGGCGTTCTGTGTATCGACGAACCATCACTTAGGTATGGAACAATTTTGTTGCTGCCGAAGATCGACTAATTGCAATGTATTTCTCCGTCAATTCGCCAGATATCTGGCGAATCAACAGTTTAACGAATAGACAAATTGGTCTGAAATACAACGTTCGGCGCAGTTCGGTCACCGATTCGGAGGTTAGTGAATAACCTCTTAAACCACTTAGATTGTAAGCTCTTGAGCAGAGTCCTCTCTTCTACTGTTCTTTGTGTTTATCTTGTGTATATATATATTTGTTATTCTGTCTCACCCATTGTAGAGCGCTACGGAACTTGTTAGCGCTTTATAACTAGTTGTAACTAACTTTTTGGTGTAATGCCAAGAAACACATGGGGCCCTGACCAATCGGAGCGCTTCCTTATCGGCCTCCCCAGTGATTTCTGTGCCGGGATTAAAGCGCGTCGTCCTGTACGCGGCACGGAAAGGGTTATTTGGATCAGTGTCGTTAGTAGAAATCTGATTCACTTGGTGATTCATGATTTCCTGTGACGGGCACAGACCTCTTCTCGGCTACACCCCCGCCCCCCCCAAACGCTTTAATTCAGTTTGCAGCCGCCGTGTCAGAAGGAGCTTTGTGTTCTCCTCGGGCTCAGAAAAGTCTGAATAGTTTGTTACAGTCCTTTGCTCGTCTTGATCGCTGATACATTCCCTTACATGGAAGAATGCGAAGGGTTCCACGTCCCCCTGGTGTCACTTCTTGTTTTTATGTTGCAGACCCAGGGTGTGGTGGCCACAGTCCTGTCGTGGTCCCCGGGCTTGCACGTGCCAAGGACTGGGCTCTAGTTGCCTGGATTACCTGCCAAGCCTCTGCGAGTCGCGTTGGAGTGCACGGCAGAATTGGAAGTCGGCGCAGGGATTTAGGAGGGAGGTATAGTTGCTCCATTGGGCTCACCGCGCTCACGAACCTTCCTATCAGAGAACAAGACGGCTGGTTTTGTCCAGGCGAGCTCAGGCCGTTCTCTTACAGGATCGATGGGTCAAAACCGTGAATAGTGTGACTGTGTCACATTAAAACACAGATGAGGGAATCCTCCCTGGACTTTCCCACTGAAAATGCAAAGCTACCTGAAAGACCCTGCGCTCTTAGTGGCCTTTCACCCCGTGGAATGTGGACACCGTGTCGTGTTTCCAGATCCGTGCATTCGTCCCGGCCGCTTAAAGGATCGGGTGCAAATGCTTCCAGATGGACTGCAGGTCGGACATACATACAGCGCGACCACTGATCTTCCTTCAATCAGATGGGTCGGGGGGGGGGGCACAGGATTTGAATAGCTGGATGTTTATCATCACCTTACGGCAGGGCTTGGGCATCTGCTGAGCCATGGTATACGCTGCCCCAATGATCAGATCAGACTGTGCTGCAGGATACCTCACGTCTTCGACGTCCTGCACATATGGAGTAAATGCAGCGATGGCGTGGGTCACTGTTACATATGACATGTCTATTATACGGGTGCCGGACAAATCCCAACAACTCGCCAACGTCCCAATATCCGTACGACCGACATCCAAAATCCCGAGGGTTAACCCTAACCGCCTAACCCTAAACGGGATATTGGATGTCGGGGATTTGTCTCTGTCCGGAACTTGTTCTGTCGGGATGTTGGCATTCGGGAACCCGGTTGTCGGGATTTTGTCTGGCACCAGGTAATAGATATGTCATATTAAACCTGTCTATTCTACGGGTGCCAGACAAAATCCCGACAACCAGGTTCCCGAATGCAAACATTCCGACAGAACAAGTGCCCGACATGCAAAGTTCCCAACACCGACAACTCCCCGACGACCAAGTGCCCGACAGCCAGCATCCCGACATCCAAAATCCAGGACGGTTAGGGTTAACCCTCGGAATTTTGGATGTCGGGACGTTGGCCGTCAGGGAGTTGTCGGTGTCGGGCACTTGTTATGTCAGGATGTTGGCATTCGGGAACCTGGTTGTTGGGATTTCGACCCAAACCCCTATTATACAGCCAACCTGGGGCATAAACCCGTCCTCTCCCTAGCCAGAGTCCATTATAAATCCTTATATTTTTTTGTAGCTAGAAGACGACATTATTTTACAATTAATTTATTTTTCCCCCAGGATTTCCGGGTGTTAGCATGCATGTTTGTTGGACACTCCGTACATTCTATCCTCTCGCTTAGTGATCTTCATCCTTTTCATCTCGTGGCGTTTTTATAAGAGTAAATCTTAACACTTTTAATACTTAATATTTTAAATAGGTTCTATTCACTAATCTCCTCTCGTGCGTTTGCTCCGTTAAAGTCGGCCTGTACGGCCCAGGTGCACGTTGTCTGCGATATCCAATCAGGCACTAGATTGGTTTTTAAGACCAATGTGATTGGTTGGCAAGGGATGAAATGGCACAGTATGTACTTGTTTCGATTAAGCACCGGGAGCCGCCATGTTTCCCACTCTGTGGGCTGGATGCCATCGCATATCGGTGCCATTTGGCCCTCCGCATTGATATTGGCACACTTCGACAATCAATCAGACAGACTAAAGCGGAGAGCTGCTCTGTGCTCCGCTTCCTTCTGTGGCATGCCACAGTCACATGTTCTGTGCTCAGCTTCCCTCTGTGGCATGCCGCAGTCACATGCTCTGTGCTCAGCTTCCCTCTGTGGCATGCCGCAGTCACATGCTCTGTGCTCAGCTTCCCTCTGTGGCATGCCGCAGTCACATGCTCTGTGCTCAGCTTCCCTCTGTGGCATGCCGCAGTCACATGCTCTGTGCTCAGCTTCCCTCTGTGGCATGCCGCAGTCACATGCTCTGTGCTCAGCTTCCCTCTGTGGCATGCCGCAGTCACATGCTCTGTGCTCAGCTTCCCTCTGTGGCATGCCGCAGTTACATGGGGTACCAAGAAACGTTGACAGGGAAGAACTTCCCTTTTTTTCCCCTTTCTTCTTTTCAATCTTGTATCAGCAAAAAATGATTGCACATATATAGAGCGGGATTCCATGTTAAAGGAGCCTGGTATGTTTTGGGCATAGCCAGTGCCATTGCTGTCCTCATGCAGGTACTCTCACACATTTCATTCTGCCGGTGCACAACCAACCCACTCAGCACAACTGGGGACGAGTTGTGCTGCACGGGCGCGGCATGGCAGAGGTTAAACTATCACTGCTCTAGCTTTATATATTGCTGTGGGTGCAGAATCTACATGTAGAGCCTCGTTAGATAATGTCAGACCATGCTTGGGTGCCGGGGATATCCGAACGTCCGTGGTGCTATAACTGCTAAATAAGCTGTGCAGGTTGTGCTGCTTGGAGTCTGTCAGTTACAGGACATAAGCTGGGGGTATTTACGGTTGCTTAATGTGATTGCTGCACAGAAGGTCATATTCCTTTGTTCCACACCAGGTACGTGGACTGTCTCAGTGCCGTTTTCCGATGTCAGGGGAACCAGCCGGCGGAGAGGGAGCGCCTCATGATGGAAGGAGACCTGTGCGTGCTCAGGCTTCTGGAAGCGCTGGTTCATGCCCTGCCGCAATCCCTGCTGCAAGTCTACATCTACTTAACCTTAACCCAGGCTGACGCTTATGCCGGTAAGAGTTGATGACGTCTTGTGCAATATGTGCTGGTGTGACCGGCTTCTGTGTCTTGACTGCATGCGCGTCCGTAAAGGGCATGAAGGTAAAACCATAAATAGCCCATCCTGTATGCACGCCATGCTTTTATGTAGGACCATGCAACGTATATCGCCGTTGTGGCAGATTAGATCTGTATTTCTACCTATATAAGGGTCTGCCTGTGTATATGTGTCTATGTGCCTGTTTATACCTATCTCCTCCATATAGAGTCATATTCATATTTGTGTCTGACCATTTGAGAAGCGTATCCCTGTGTCCACAGCTGTTGAGGGTGAGTGCTAAAATGTAATTAAAATGGTTAGCTTTCTCCCCTGGGGGGAGGATATCACACGTGGCTGTAAAAGGGAATGTCTTTGTGAACTGACATATCAGGTAGCTTGGTAATCACACCTTGGGAGCCAACCCGGCACCAAGATTTAGGCCCTATCTTCAAAGACAGGAAGTGCATCCTTGATCCCTGGGGGGGAGATGGACACCTTTGGGCAATTAAAGATTAATGACAAGCCTACTGAGCATGCTCTGGAGAAGGGAACTCTGGGATATGTAGTGCAGGAGACTGGGCCATTTGTGGGTGGGTTGGAAGGACCAGGAAGTGTATAAAATCTGAAAACTGGCCATGTGCTTTGGCTGATCACTTGGGGTACATTCGAAAGATGACTGATCTGTCCATGCTTATATCTCCAGGAGGCCATCGATGCTAGCTTACTGATTAGTTCGTCGTAAGTAATGCTCTGTGGTTAACCCTTTTCTTTTATTTGCTGTGTAGTGTGTAATTTAATTGATTTATTCTAGCTATAATTTTCCTGTAACAAATGCACTGTGATTATATATATATCTTTGTTCTATATCATAAATAGACCTAACCTATTTAAGTTCTGTTTCCGGCTGATGAGATCCACGCTAACTAAGAGATTGGGAGTATTGCTATTTGCTTTAAGCTCGGTTAGATAAGGAGTTGCGGTCGTCTGGGACGGCAGGGATTGTGGGGTATGCAGTCACTGTCCGAGTCTAGGGTAGGCAGATAGTGCGGTTGCTTAGCCCTGCGTCTCCCGCGTAGTGTCCATGAGGACTGGTGGCAGCGTAACTAATAGAATAGGAAAGTGAGCTCAGGGATTGTGGGAGACGTAGTCATTACCCGCTTCAAGAGAAGATTTATACTGCGTTGCAATCTTGGGATCATTGTATCGCGCTTTACGTGCCTGTTGTGAGAGAAAGTGTGGCCGGGACGGTTAGATAAGCGCGCGTGATTATCTGGGTCTAGGATAGATAGTGAGCGGCTTAACCCGGCGTCTTTCGCAGCAGCGAGCGTAGTGGGCGTGACAGCCGTGACCAATGTGTCTACATGCGCCATGTATATCGCAGACACTATTGCTCAGGGTAAGCATGCCGTGCTTTCCATGTAGGCTGCGCGGACGATACCTATTCCTTTTACGTGTTAAACCCGCAGCGTGTGACTAACATGACCTTTATTAGCTGGAAGGCGATGTACGTTGAGATTTCTATCTGCATGTGGAGTCCCAACGTAATAATAAACTTCGACGAACAGCAGCCTTAATTAAACCTGGCAGGACGGTCTGTTTCCTCAAGGCACGGCTCGGCGGGCGAGAACATGTCAAAATGGCCTGGCGTGCTCACATTGTGGCGGTGCTGAAGTTTTTGGCCTCCACGAGGTTCACTAAACTCCGCTGCCGCCACCCAACGCTTCTTGGTTGTAATCGGAGCTGTACTTGTTGACTCAAATCATGTGTCAGCCGTCCAGGGAACTACATTTCCCATGATGCTCTGTCAACCTAAAGAGTGGCTGAGCATCATGGGAGATGTAGTTCTAAAATATCTGTTGGGGGGTGCTAAGGTTGCTGACCCCTGGCTTAGACAATATGCAGTGAGATATCTTCTCATTAGACACCTTTATGCCATTTTTAGCATTTTGGCAGTGGTCTCTTAAGTTTAACCCCCCCCCCCTTCCCGTTTTTTTTCTCCAAAAAGAAGGAAAAGCTTTATTTAACATTGCCAGACAAATTGTGATCAAAGGGAGGTACAGCGCTGCGGAATATGTTGGTGCTTTATAATTAAAGTATAGTAATAAGATAATGCGTATCATAGATACTGCCAATGGTATAAAAAGTATAAACCATTACAAAATATGTAAAGGGGTGAAGACAAGATAAAGGGCGGAGGGTCACCAGCCGACGATTCAAAGGAAAAGGGGCTCGTTCCTCGTATTCGCTTTCCATTGCTGGCTGCGTGTTAATACCCGCGTCGTGCGTTTCTGACGCCTGGCGAGTGTTCTGACCTCGTGGTGTTCTTCTTCTTTCTCAGTCTCCAGCGCTCTGGCCTCCCTCCTGTCTCTTTCCTGGGCTCTGGTTTCCTACAGCCGCTTCCTCAGCCTGCTGAAGCCGGGGCAGCTCTCCATGCCCTGGGCCTCCCTGCTCTGCCAGCTGCTCTGGAGAATGGGCATGATCGGCACCAGAGTGGTGGCCTTGGTGGTGTTTGCCCGGATGTATCACTTTTGGGTGTTTGCTGTGATAGGTGAGGAGTCTGACATTTCTTTTTTTCCCCTGTCTGTCTGTCCTGTGTTTTTACTCTCCAGTCTCGCCAGACGGCAGGACGCAGATTTCCAGTTTGGAAGACGTCGTACCGGGGAGGCAGCTCATGGCTTTGCCTTTTTATTGTCTGTCTGTCTTTTTTTTTTTCTTTTTTTTTTACTCCTGCATCTCTCTCTCTGCAGTAACAGGTTTTTCCAGGACACAGACACGATGAATATTTACATTAACTCCTTTATAGAGCTATTCCAGCAGGCGTCGGCAGCCTTGGCCATCCAAGTATTTTAGAGCTACGTCCGACATGTTGCTCAGCCAACCTAATGAGTGACTGAGCGTCATGGGAGACGTAGTTCCAAAACATCTGGAGGGCCAAGGTTGCTGAGCCTTGTGTTACAGCATCTTTGAGTATCGGATATACTGTTTTAAAGCAGGGATTAGGCTGGGCGTCCACCTTCTATAAAGGAAAAAAAATAATAATCAAAATATATTTGAAACCAGAGGAATTGACGATACAAGGGCTTTTTTTATGGGGAATAAAGGGCTCAATATAAATAAACAGTCGCTGTTTCGATTATTAGTCTTTTTTTCATGTCGACCGTTAAATTATTCTTTTCCAATGAAGTCGTCGAGCGCTTCCTCAGTGTCTCTCCCTAGAAACCTACTTTGGGGAACATGTCACATTTTTCTAAAAGATGCAGAATTGAATATTCAAAAACAATGTTGCAAGTCTAATACGTTGGCGTTTTTTTTGTATCCTACAAAGCTGCATTGTGTGACATTTGCTGACGTTTGCAATTTCATACAGATATACTGCGCGCGTCTAATGGCTTTTAACTTTTTTATTATTATTTCTTTGCCCTATAGGCGCTCACTGGTTAGTGATGTCTTTCTGGCTTGTTGCTCATCAGACCGATATCCTCTCGAAGCCGTGCGGCTGGAGGATGTTTAACGTCCTCATGGGGGCGGTCTACACCTTCTGCTTTATTAACATCAAGGACGGGCGCTCGCGTTATCGCGTCGGCGTGTTCTACACGGTAAGAGACGCTCGTTGCGGCGAGTTCTACGTTTAAAAGTCTCGCGCTCATCAGTCACCCCACGTTCCTCTCGTTTCCAGATCATGCTGCTGGAAAACGGCGTCCTGTTGCTGCTGGCGACAGATTTCCTGCAAGAGGCGCTGTGGAGCAACGTGAAGCTGTGCGTGGCTGTGATGTCTGGCTTCCTAATTGGTGAGTAGATATTTATGGTCTCCGAAACTGGTGCCAGCGGGCTTAAAACATTGCTAAGTGCACAGTCGATGCAGGACTTCGATCAGGCAGAAATAAATCACCGCTGAATCCTCTGTAGCCTCTTCAAAATAAATATAAAGTAGAAAAAATACAGATCAATGTTCGAGTATTCTGGTCTTTAACCATCTACATCAGTGGTTCCCAACCGTGGTCCTCAAGTACCTCTAACAGGACAGGTTTTAAGGATCTCCTTGGGGAAATGCAGACTGGATGCTGCAATCACTGAGCAGCAAATCATATCACCTGTGCTGTGCATCACATATCCTGCAAACCTGACCTGTTGGGGGGACTTGAGGACCGCGGTGGGGAACCACTGCTCTAGATGGATAGGATGCTAGAAAGCCAATGTGCAGAAACGGTGCAGAGGATGGAATGAGTCTGCAGAGAGGAGAGTCCACTGTAAACTACGTAAAGGGACACTCCAGCCACCCTAACCTAAAGGGGTTATTCATAGAGCACCGAAATTTCGGTGCTCTCTTCACTTTGGCATCCTTAATTCGCTGACCCTGCGGTGAATTCAGCATTCGTCGCAGGGTCCCTGAATTGCGCCGAATCGATGCACCGAACGCAGCTGCAAACCAACGAATCAATCCGAAAAACCGCCGCATCAATCCGATGACCCGCCGAATGCATCCATAAAGAAAAAAGCCGACCAGCCGCCGAACAAGGGTAAAATAAAACAAAAAAAACAACTTTTAAAAGGCATTTAGAGAAAAAAAATAGTGCATGGGAATAATAATAAAAAGGTGTGGTACAGAATAAAAAAACGCTATTTTTAGAAGAAAAAAAAATCGTAATCCAAATTGTCGCCCAAAAAATTCTGTAAAATGCCTAAAAGAATCCTAAAAACTAAAAGTGACTTTTTGCTGCAAATGAAAAGAATAAACGGTTTAATAAATATTTAATAAAAACGGGAATATTTTTTACATTGAAGCCTATGGGATTCGACGGAATAAACCTGCCGAATGAAAACGCAGAACAGCAGGGCAATTCACTGACTTTTCTCTGCTGTTCTGTGTCTCTGACTAGATTAACCATTGCTTCTCTATGGGGGATTTCCCTGCCTTCGAACAGGCACCATATTTCGCTGGCAGTTTGCCAAATTTGGTGAACTGCCAACTTTTTGAAGAGCCGAATGGCCACGAAATTGCACCGTACGTGGAAATTCACAATTCGGTGCTCTGTGACTAACCCCTTTAAGAGGTTGCGGTTTCAGTAGCCTGTCCCTAGACGATGCTTCAAAGCGTTGGAGGCTGTCGGACAGTAGTTTGGTGCGCTTCGGTGAAAAATTGATCCCAGGATGCTCTCATAGTTTGAGCAGGACTGCAGTAACGACAGGGGAGCACGCGCTACGTGAAGGGGTGCTGACCAGCCCTCCAGACCCGACGTCCGTTGATTGCAATCACAAAAGAAATTGATGCTGAGCTTGCCGGCAGTCAAGGAATGTTCCTGTGGCACAAAAACTGCGCTCGACAACGTTTCTGCCAGCAATGTGACCTGTATCAAGTCTTGCTAAAAGTCACATTGCCGACCAAAACATTGTTACTCTCCTCTTTGCCACAGTAAAAGGGGCAACATTAACATACTGCGACTTTCTTTTGTGATGGTTTCGAGGAGGAGTCAGTTGGATGGACAAATGTTTAACCAGCCGATTCGTAACGCACATGAGAATTGCCCCTTCCTGTTTGCCAGAAACACCCGGGGGTAGAGTCGCATGCGGTGGGATCAATTGGCATTTAGAAAAAAAAACTGGAGTCAGCTAGAAATCTGGGTAAGTTTGCACCAGGTTTGGAAAATAGCCCATTCCTACCCATATCTTGATTCCATGGCAACAGGAAAATGGAAGGGTTTGGATCCACAGGACCTGCCGCTTGGACGTCTAAACGCCGGGTGTCGGGTGCCCTCGGCAAGCGGAATTCAGGTGGGTGAACGCGAGGTCGTCCTGATCGTAAACCTCAGGCTCAGATTGATGCTCAGAGCCCCCTGCGTTTAAACGTTTCACAGTGTATCCCTTTAAATCATGGATTGTATCCATACGTGGCCCTGAGCCAACAAAGTTTCATTCCTTCCAGTCCGTTGTTCGGAGGTTGCTTTTATACCCAGAGAAGATCCGCGAGATATAGGCTTTGTTAAAGAAGCAATCCTATCTGTCGTCCCCCCCCCCCATAGCAGAAGAAAAGGGCTTCCTTGAACAATACTTTTCTGCAGATACAGTTTCGCTGCTGCAATTGCCCACATTCAACGATTTAAATGCGAGAAGATGCAGATCTTTGCGTAGAGGGCCTATTCACTAAGTGACACATTGAAAGTGGGCTTGCGATTTGCGCAAGTTGTCCAGTCAGCGGTGGTGACGCGCACCTCTTCGCTTTTTATGTCGTTAGTCCTAAGTCACTTTCAGTTTACACTTGGTGGTGTGCGCACCGTACAGACTGGTACAAAAAAAAATTCTTATATATATATTAGTAAAAAAATTCATATTTTCTTTTTTTTTTTTTTTCATTTTCAGTTTTGCTCTAGAGCGGTCGATTTTTAAAATATATAATAAGGGATGGGTTGTTTGTAATATTGCCCTGTGTCTTTAAATCTTAGCGCTCAGCTATGCGAGCGTTAACGTTAGGGTAAGTGGCCTTAGCGCAGGCCGCCCATATTCCAATCAGGAATTGAATAAAGAAGCTCCAGAGTCCACGATAGATTTCAATGGATTTAATCCAACAACAGAAAAAAAGGCAACGTTTCGACCATGACTGGTCTTTGTCAAGCCTAAAACACAATGACAGAACAGGAAATAAATAGCACCACAGACTGGTTAAGCAATCAAACAATAATTGCAACCAGTCCGTGTATGCCAATCCAACAATTAAAAACAATAGTCTACAATTGAATACATCAATTAACATATTAACTTTAGTAATTATATATACGATGCTTATTAACATACAATAATTGGCGATGAATTGTAGAACAATGCCTATGAGAAAAAGGAGAGACTGGATAATTATGCATGTGAAGGGAAGGGATTACATCTCTACTAGTAAACCTAAGGGAGAGAAAGGAACAGATCTATCTATCATAGAGGATGCTAACGTAACATATTTATAGAAAGGGTGAGAGATCTGATTCTCTATTAAGACCATGTGGGAAGAGAGTGTTGAGATGATGGATCCAATATAATTCCCTCCTTTTAAGTAATTTTTCTCTGTCCCCACCTCTTGTTAACTTAGGCACCTCATCGATCACCTGATAACGTAACTGTGAAATATCATGTCCACAACGTATAAAATGTTCAGGGACTGGGAATTCAATCTTTTTAGTCCTAATATCAGACCTATGTTTGATGAATCGATTTTTAACTTTCTGAGTAGTCTCGCCCACATATATCAACCCACACGGGCATTTCAATAGATACACCACGTATGCAGAATTACAGGTAAAATAACCTTTGATTTTGGACTTCCTCCCAGAGTGTGGATGGACAAAGGAATCACCCCGTATAACTGCATTGCAGCAAGAACAATTTAGACATGGAAAAGTTCCATTCCTGGGTTTACCAAAAAAAGGGTGTTCTGCCTGTGTCTTGTCCAAACTCTGCTTTAACCAACATCTGTCGAAAAGATCTCCCCCTTCTTGTATGACATAAGTGGGATGGTCTGAAACTCTGAAATATCAGGGTATGCATCCTTAGGATGTACCAGTATTTACATAAAATATTTTTCACTTGTGAAGTATGGGTTCCATATTTGGAAACAAATGGAATCCTGCCACAGCTTTGGCGTCTCTGAGGAATTATAGGTTGATTAATTCTGGTACTTTCTCTACTCAGAAGTTGTCTCGGGTAACCCCTGGCTCTAAACCTATCGATCATCTCCTCGAGCCTCTTGTCCCTACTTTCAGGCAAATCAACTACTCTATCAACGCGCACGAGTTGACTCCGTGGGAGAGAGTTGAGTAGTGTAGGTGGATGCGCACTGTCATATCTTAGCAGGGAGTTCTTATCGGTAGGTTTTCTGTAAAGATCTGTCATTAATTTGCCATTCCTTTTAACCACCAAGGTATCCAAAAAATTGATTTGTGTAAGACTGCATGACATAGTGAACTTAATGGAGGTAGATCCGTTATTAAGTATACTGAGAAATTCATCTAATGTATCTCTAGTACCCTCCCATACAAAAATAAATTCGTCTATATAGCGAAACCAATGATGGACATATTGAAAAAGGTCGCATTTATAGACTACATTTTCCTCAAATTCAGACATGAAGATATTGGCATAGGTGGGTGCTACGTTAGTACCCATAGATGTCCCCCGTATTTGAGTATAAAATACTCGATCAAAGAGAAAAAAGCTGCCACCACACCACATCTAACAGATCCAAAAGAAATTGTAATTTTTGTAAGTATATTCTAAGCGTCATTTCACCAGAGCATCCCCTAATATGTCCGCCATTGATTCTGGGATTTTAAAGAAATTACGTGACAACCCCTCAATTGTGATAAAGCCGGCGGACAAAGGGGGTGCTCTGGTGATCATGAATAGTGGCGACTATGTGGCTGAGATCCAGCGCCAGCTTGGTGACGTCGAGACGTATAAAAAGATTGGATGGTGACCCCACGGCAGCGATGCCAGTAGAATTCCACCTTGATACATGATGCCTTGAGAACCAGATTATTGATAAGGGTCTGTCGAAATTCCTTGTGAAAAAACATCCTTTAATACCTGTTTTGTATGTCTTGCCCAAGATCCACAAGTCTCTCATTGCGCCTCCTGGGAGGCCTATTGTATCTGCTGTGGATTCGGTCTTCAGCCCCCTGTCCATTTTTTTGGACAGGGTGGCTCGACCCTATCTACAGCGGATTCCATCATTTATTTTGGACACCGGTGATTTTCTTACCAAATTTCGTGGACTTGCTGTGGGTGATCACAGTATTTTGGTCAGTCTTGACGTCACCAGCCTGTATACGTCTATACAGAACTCTGAGGGTATAAATGCTATGAAACATGCTCTTGTTGAACTGGTTATTCTGATAATCAATTACAATTTCTTTTGGATCTGTTAGATGTGGTGTTGGGTGGCAGCTTTTTTCTCTTTGATCGAGTATTTTATACTCAAATACGGGGGACATCTATGGGTACTAACGTAGCACCCACCTATGCCAATATCTTCATGTCTGAATTTGAGGAAAATGTAGTCTATAAATGCGACCTTTTTCAATATGTCCATCATTGGTTTCGCTATATAGACGATATTATTTTTGTATGGGAGGGTACTAGAGATACATTAGATGAATTTCTCAGTATACTTAATAACGGATCTACCTCCATTAAGTTCACTATGTCATGCAGTCTTACACAAATCAATTTTTTGGATACCTTGGTGGTTAAAAGGAATGGCAAATTAATGACAGATCTTTACAGAAAACCTACCGATAAGAACTCCCTGCTAAGATATGACAGTGCGCATCCACCTACACTACTCAACTCTCTCCCACGGAGTCAACTCGTGCGCGTTGATAGAGTAGTTGATTTGCCTGAAAGTAGGGACAAGAGGCTCGAGGAGATGATCGATAGGTTTAGAGCCAGGGGTTACCCGAGACAACTTCTGAGTAGAGAAAGTACCAGAATTAATCAACCTATAATTCCTCAGAGACGCCAAAGCTGTGGCAGGATTCCATTTGTTTCCAAATATGGAACCCATACTTCACAAGTGAAAAATATTTTATGTAAATACTGGTACATCCTAAGGGATGCATACCCTGATATTTCAGAGTTTCAGACCATCCCACTTATGTCATACAAGAAGGGGAGATCTTTTCGACAGATGTTGGTTAAAGCAGAGTTTGGACAAGACACAGGCAGAACACCCTTTTTTGGTAAACCCAGGAATGGAACTTTTCCATGTCTAAATTGTTCTTGCTGCAATGCAGTTATACGGGGTGATTCCTTTGTCCATCCACACTCTGGGAGGAAGTCCAAAATCAAAAGTTATTTTACCTGTAATTCTGCATACGTGGTGTATCTATTGAAATGCCCGTGTGGGTTGATATATGTGGGCGAGACTACTCAGAAAGTTAAAAATCGATTCATCAAACATAGGTCTGATATTAGGACTAAAAAGATTGAATTCCCAGTCCCTGAACATTTTATACGTTGTGGACATGATATTTCACAGTTACGTTATCAGGTGATCGATGAGGTGCCTAAGTTAACAAGAGGTGGGGACAGAGAAAAATTACTTAAAAGGAGGGAATTATATTGGATCCATCATCTCAACACTCTCTTCCCACATGGTCTTAATAGAGAATCAGATCTCTCACCCTTTCTATAAATATGTTACGTTAGCATCCTCTATGATAGATAGATCTGTTCCTTTCTCTCCCTTAGGTTTACTAGTAGAGATGTAATCCCTTCCCTTCACATGCATAATTATCCAGTCTCTCCTTTTTCTCATAGGCATTGTTCTACAATTCATCGCCAATTATTGTATGTTAATAAGCATCGTATATATAATTACTAAAGTTAATATGTTAATTGATGTATTCAATGTAGACTATTGTTTTTAATTGTTGGATTGGCATACACGGACTGGTTGCAATTATTGTTTGATTGCTTAACCAGTCTGTGGTGCTATTTATTTCCTGTTCTGTCATTGTGTTTTAGGCTTGACAAAGACCAGTCATGGTCGAAACGTTGCCTTTTTTTCTGTTGTTGGATTAAATCCATTGAAATCTATCGTGGACTCTGGAGCTTCTTTATTCATTTCGTGATTGTTGGGGCTGTGGAGCAAGAGACCCCCACTCCATTTATCCACTTTGGGTTCTGCATTCGGGCACAACTTTTCACATATTCCAATCAGGACGCTAACTGGTTGAACAAAAAACCTCTTGTGCATCGGAGATTTCACTTTCTGTACTTTGCGCTCTCTATGCTTAACATGAGGAGCGCAAAGGCCTAACGCTACTTACGCCCCGCTGCGGCTAACTGAAAAGTTATCACGGCCGACTCTAAGCTGGTGCTAACGGATTGTGCTTCTGTGGAATCAGTCAGCACCAACATAAACCCCCCCCCCAAAAATAAAATCTTATACTCTCCTCTCACCCCGCGGTGCGAACGGGACCCAATTCGCCACTTCTGGCCGCCGGGAGCAGACTGAGACTGGGGGGGGGGAAGAGTCCTGGGGGAGTCCCAGGTCTCACTCCGCAGACCTCCCAGGATCTCGCGAGAGTCAGGTCATGTGACCTGGCAGCACAAGCCTCCATGGACTCCAGGACATCCGAGGGGATGCTCGGGCGGCGCGTTGACCCATATTAGGCCCATATTTGCTTTTTAAACCTGATTTTAGGTGAGCCCTTGTTTTCTGTAGCACAGGGAGCGCATCCCTTATCTGAAATTCAAAAATCGGGGAGTCGGAAATTTTTTTTTTTTTTTTTTTTTGGATCCTCCTGGCTTTTAGAAATACTGGATTAGGGGCGCTCAGGACGGGTACCCGGATTTTTGCAGAAAGGATGCGGCACACGCTGGGATTGTCTGGGCAGCTCCAGTGTGTGACATGCTGCTCGGAGTCACGCTGACGTCTGTGGAGTAACCCGACAGCGCTCCCAGCGTGTGTACGCGTCGGTGGCTGCAGCAGTAAGGGGATCATGGCTCAACGGCCGCAATCTTTTCCTCTCAAACTGACGATTGTTCCAGATTTTGGAATCCAAACTCCTCAGGGTCCCCAAGCATTCCAGATAAAGGGGTCCTCACTCAACCTGTATAATGTATGTTTGCAGGGTGCTCCTCACATAACAGAATAAATGAACACAAGCACATTTTTTTTAGCCTGCCTCGATTTTAATACAAATATATTAAATAATGAAAGGTATTCCATGTGACCAGGCTCGGCTTTCTTCTTTTTCCTCCTCACAAATATTTGCTGGAATAAATTAAGTGAAGGGTGATGGTGGTGTGTAGTTTCTATGACATGTGATTACTAGGAAGCGTTTTTTTTTCCCCCTGCATCTTAAAGGGACAGTACCACTTAAATAATTTGTAACTAGATTACTTGTGCATTACAAATAAAAAAAACATTATAAAACACATGCTGCTTTTGTTTAGAAGGGATTGCTCCCATTTTGTGGATTTTTCCCATGATTCAAAATTTACCAAAATCTTATGACGAGTTTTACTTTACTGCTGTGGTTTAACAGTTAATGAGGTGGAGGAGCAAATGTTTAGATAAGGCTGCAGGAGGGTGTATTGTGTGATCCAGGATACCTGAGGTAAAACAGGGAGCTTAAAAGACTTCCAATGTACCCCCTGGTGATGTCCTTTGAATACATCCCACACAATACAATGATGTGAGTTGGTGACTGACCCATTCACTCCATTCTATGGCCAAAGCCACACAGTGAGGAGCAAGTGATGGAAAGATAATGGGGGCGGGGGGCAGTTTACAACACAAAATATCACACAATGGATGCACCATTGCTTTTATACCCAGAGAAGATCCGCGAGATATAGGCTTTGTTAAAGAAGCAATCCTAGTGACACATATAGAGGAAAATATCACACAATGGATGCACCCAGTGACACATATAGAGGAAAATATCACACAATGGATGCACCCAGTGACACATATAGAGGAAAATATCACACAATGGATGCACCCAGTGACACATATAGAGGAAAATATCACACAATGGATGCACCCAATGACACATATAGAGGAAAATATCACACAATGGATGCACCCAGTGACACATAGAGGAAAATCTCACACAATGGATGCACCCAGTGACACATATAGAGGAAAATATCACACAATGGATGCACCCAGTGACACATATAGAGGAAAATATCACACAATGGATGCACCCAGTGACACATATAGAGGAAAATATCACACAATGGATGCACCCAATGACACAATAGAGGAAAATATCACACAATGGATGCACCCAGTGACACATAGAGGAAAATCTCACACAATGGATGCACCCAGTGACACATATAGAGGAAAATATCACACAATGGATGCACCCAGTGACACATAGAGGAAAATATCACACAATGGATGCACCCAGTGACACATAGAGGAAATTATCACACAATGGATGCACCCAGTGACACATATAGAGGAAAATATCACACAATGGATGCACCCAGTGACACATATAGAGGAAAATATCACACAATGGATGCACCAGTGACACACATAGAGGAAAATATCACACAATGGATGCACCCAGTGACACATATAGAGGAAAATATCACACAATGGATGCACCCAGTGACACATATAGAGGAAAATATCACACAATGGATGCACCCAGTGACACATAGAGGAAAATATCACACAATGGATGCACCCAGTGACACATATAGAGGAAAATATCTTCTTAACTAAACATACAAGAGAAAAACAAACACATGTAAGATATTCAGCAACATCAAATAAACACAATAAGGACATTATGTTTTTTTTGGTGGTACTGGCTCGGGGGGGGGGAATTGGAGACTTGACATTTATTTGAGTCATGGAAGGTGTAGTTAATACTTAAATGTAAAGCCATGTCGTATAAAGATTCTTACGTTGAGAAAATGAAATGATTAAAATAATGTAAATGTTCTTGTTTTTAATTTTTGATGTGTTGGTTATTTCCGATGCCGAGATGTTGCTGGGATGAAAGGCTCTAAACTCCGGATCAGGGTTTCTTTGAAAGTTATTCAGAGAGCGGTGAAAAGCAGGAGCATGACTGGAGAATGGTAAATTCTAGGTCAAAATAGCCGATTTGGAAAGTGAGAGGAAAGGGAGAATTTTTCTGGTTTGGCTATTTTGACCTAGAATTTTCCATTCTCCAGTCATTCTCCTGCTTTTCACTGCTCTCTGTATAACCCTGTTAACCTTTGCAGCAGAAGTGTCCCTGCGTGTCCAAACATAAATCCTAGTTACCTTTTATCGATGCAACACGACTTGAAATAAGAACTCCCAAAATCAAGTTTAGTCATTTAGCCATCTTTCACAGTCATCACATGTTAACAAATGCAGTCCCACACAGGCGGACACCAACAAGCAACACACACAGAGACACACACACACAGAGACACACACACACAGAGACACACACACACAGAGACACACACACACAGAGACACACACACACAGAGACACACACACACAGAGACACACACACACAGAGACACACACACACAGAGACACACACACACACAGAGACACACACACACACAGAGACACACACACACACAGAGACACACACACACACACAGAGACACACACACACACACAGAGACACACACACACACAGAGACACACACACACACAGAGACACACACAGAGACACACACACACACACAGAGACACACACAGAGACACACACACACACAGAGACACACACACACACAGAGACACACACACACACAGAGACACACACACACACAGAGACACACACACACACAGAGACACACACACACACAGAGACACACACACACACAGAGACACACACAGAGACACACACACACACAGACACACACACACACACAGAGACACACACACAGAGACACACAGAGACACACACACACACAGAGACACACACACACACAGACACACACAGAGACACACACACACACAGAGACACACACACACACAGAGACACACACACACACAGAGACACACACACACAGAGAGACACACACACACAGAGAGACACACACACACAGAGAGACACACACACACAGAGAGACACACACACACAGAGACACACACACAACAGAGACACACACACAGAGACACACACACACACAGAGACACACACACACACAGAGGACCACACACACACAGAGACACACCACACACACACAGAGACACACACACACACAGAGACACACACACACACAGAGACACACACACACACACAGAGACACACACACACACACACAGAGACACACACACACACACACAGAGACACACACACACAGAGACACACACACACAGAGACACACACACACACAGAGAACACACACACACACAGAGACACACACACACAGAGACACACACACACACAGAGACACACACACACACAGAGACACACACACACACAGAGACACACACACACACACAGAGAACACACACACACACACAGAGACACACCAACACACACAGAGACACACACACACACACACAGAGACACACACACACACACACAGAGACACACACACACACACACAGGACACACACACACACACACCAGAGACACACACACACACACACAGAGGACACACACACACACACACAGAGAGACACACACACACCACACAGAGACACACACACACACACACAGAGACACACACACACACACACAGAGACACACACACACACACACAGAGACACACACACACAGAGACACACACGCACGCACACAGAGACAGAGACGCACGCACACAGAGACAGAGACGCACGCACACAGAGACGCACGCCACACACAGAGACGCACGCACACAGAGACGCACGCACACAGAGACGCACGCACACAGAGACGCACGCACAGAGACGCACGCACACAGAGACGCACGCACACAGAGACGCACGCACACAGAGACGCACGCACACAGAGACGCACGCCACAGAGACGCACGCACACAGAGACGCACGCACACAGAGACGCACGCACACAGAGACGCACGCACACAGAGACGCACGCACACAGAGACGCACGCACACAGAGACGCACGCACACAGAGACGCACGCACACAGAGACGCACGCACACAGAGACGCACGCACACAGAGACGCACGCACACAGAGACGCACGCACACAGAGACGCACGCACACAGAGACGCACGCACACAGAGACGCACGCACACAGAGACGCACGCACACAGAGACGCACGCACACAGAGACGCACGCACACAGAGACGCACGCACGCAGAGGACGCACGCACGCAGAGACGCACGCACGCAGAGACGCACGCACGCAGAGACGCACGCACGCAGAGACGCACGCACGCAGAGACGCACGCACGCAGAGACGCACGCACGCAGAGACGCACGCACGCAGAGACGCACGCACGCAGAGACGCACGCACGCAGGAGACGCACGCACGCAGAGACGCACGCACGCAGAGACGCACGCACGCAGAGACGCACGCACGCAGAGACGCACGCACGCAGAGACGGCACGCACGCAAGAGAACGCACGCACGCAGAGACGCACGCACGCAGAGACGCACGCACGCAGAGACGCACGCACGCAGAGACGCACGCACGCAGAGACGCACGCACGCAGAGACGCACGCACGCAGAGACGCACGCACGCAGAGACGCGCACGCAACGCAGAGACGCACGCACGCAGAGACGCACGCACGCAGAGACGCACGCACGCAGAGACGCACGCACGCAGAGACGCACGCACGCAGAGACGCACGCACGCAGAGACGCACGCACGCAGAGACGCACGCACGCAGAGACGCACGCACGCAGAGACGCACGCACGCAGAGACGCACGCACGCAGAGACGCACGCACGCAGAGACGCACGCACGCAGAGACGCACGCACGCAGAGACGCACGCACGCAGAGACGCACGCACGCAGAGACGCACGCACGCAGAGACGCACGCACGCAGAGACGCACGCACGCAGAGACGCACACAGAGACACACACAGAGACACACACAGAGACACACACAGAGACACACACAGAGACACACCACAGAGACCACACACAGAGACACACACAGAGACACACACAGAGACACACACAGAAAAGACACACACACAGAGACACACACAGAGACACACACAGAGACACACACAGAGACACACACAGAGACACACACAGAGACACACACAGAGACACACACAGAGACACACACAGAGACACACACAGAGACACACACAGAGACACACACAGAGACACACACAGAGACACACACAGAGACACACACAGAGACACACACAGAGACACACACAGAGACAGTTACAAAGACGCTTATACACTGAGACTGACACGACCACACTGACCGAGGGACAGCAGTGACAAAGATGAGGCCAAAGACCCCGATCGACACAGTGACAGAAACACTGAGCGCTGCGCACAGACACCCTGGAAAATACAATGACAGCGATACGGACGCAAAGGGACAATGACCGAGAGACTGACGGAGGCGTGCAGTATTTAACACACAGTGACCATAACACCACACACACTGACAAACTCTGTCTCTTGTGCATGGACAGAGTCGCACGCGTAACGGGTTTTACATGCTAACTAACTTTCATTGTATCTCAAAGTAAACTGTTTATCACAGTTATGAAAGGGTTAAAGGTTAAAACCAGCCGTGAAATATTTATTGTCGTGTTTAGCCTGGATATATAGTTTGCATGACGCGCTAAGAACATTGTGTTTTTTTTTTCTTCTCGATGTATCTTTTCAGGATGTGCCGCCTTGATCATCTACTACACCCTGCTGCACCCCAAATCCACCGAGATCACTCACAGCTTCGGTAACCTGGCATGCGTGACGAAGAAGAGGAAAGACGAGCTTGGCCTGTCGTCCTTCTGCTGGAACGGAGCTCCCCGGAAAGAAGCCCACCAAAGCTGCAGGATCGAAGACCAGAAATCTGACATACGGTATGAAGATAAAGCCACGGAGGCGAGAAATAAGCCCCCGGCTGCGTGGGAGGACGTCCCCAACAAACACCATCACTGGCTGTTCCTCCAGCTGGCTTTAAAGACTGGGAACATGGCCAAGATCAATGCTGCTTTTGGGGCTGATGTGTTTTCCCACACCATCACGTCTGGCGCAATAGAAGATGATAAAAGGGTACGGCCTTCCAGCGGTGATGCTTTGGCTTCCAAACGGATGTCAACGGAACAGCTGGAGGAG
Organism: Leptobrachium leishanense; assembly: GCA_009667805.1. Lineage (NCBI taxonomy): Eukaryota > Metazoa > Chordata > Amphibia > Anura > Megophryidae > Leptobrachium > Leptobrachium leishanense. The sequence continues at coordinate 51,035,288 of CM019066.1, read as the reverse complement.
AATGGAGAGACGCTGGCTTGTGAAGGTAGTCTTCACGAGCCCTCAGACTATGTCACTCTCAGAAACACAAGACCAGAGGAAGCGCCTGAAGTCGGGACTGCGAACGGGATGTTGAGTGGTAACGTTGGGTTACCGAACGGTGAGAAGTTATTTTTTGGGACTCGATCGGAAGTGGATGCGGTCTGTTCACCGGGCAGTAGAGCTGGTGTGCGTGACAGTGCCACTCTTTACTTCAGCGCAAACATGGACGGTATTGTGTCTCCTGCTAGACAACCAGAACCTATTGATGACCTGCCAGAAGCTGGGTCAAAGCTCGTCACCAAGATTAACGATGCGCCAGACAATGCAGGTCAAGACGACCTTCCAGCTATATGCGTCAGCCCCATCCTAAGCCTCGCCGCCAACAGCAACTTCCAGAGGAGTGTCCTCTTGGACATGGACGAGTCGACACAGTCGGACGATGACTGGTCGGAGGTCCTAGAGAACTTCCTGGAGAAAAATCGTCTCCACTTGTTGCCGTTGGGGGCCCTGCCGCCTTCTGTGAAAGGAAGGCTCATTCAAGAAGAGAAACCCTGCTTCACGTCAACGCCCAAAGCTCCGTCCTCTGGCACAGCAGACCCGGCGCTACACGTGGAGGCCAAAGCCAGGAGGAAGCTTGCCCAGCTGACGGAGAAGACATAGAAGTGCGCTTTAAGTCGAGCATTAGAATCTGCTTTTCTTTTTATATGATTTTTATTCTATGGAGCGTTTTAAACCACTGGGAAGACGCTCAATGCTTGTTGGGTTTAATCCTAAACTTTAATACGGACGTCCGTAAGGGACACTATAACTGGAACATCCTTCAAACACGGCCCGTCGCTGGGCCGCCGTATCAAGTCTCAAAATAACCGCCAGTAATGTTAATAGTCTTAAGAATAATACTTTTTGTGTGTTTTTATAATAATGACGGTGTCTGTCTTACAAGGCACGACGTGTGACGCGTATCCAGATACACCGCCAGATATTTACAGCTGCTCAGTTACCATGTGTACCTTTTTAAAGCTATATATCCTTAGGTTGCTATAAAATTCCTTTTTATATGGCGTGACCCGCGAGTGGAGATGTTAACTGACGAGGCGGTCAAGGCTGGCCCTGCGCTGCCTCGTGCTACGGCTCTCCCATCGATCCTTTTTTCTTATTCTTGTTTTTTTTTTGTATTTAATACTTAATATAGCTGCTTAATTGCAAAACTTGGGAACAAACGGGCGCTCCGAGCGCTGTAACGTCTCCTGTCCCTCCCGACGGTTATAGTGCAAGGGAGCTGTGGCAATCTGCAGGGCTTTCTGGGAGTTGGAGTTTATAATTCCAAAGAAGGAAGACTTCACGTTATCTACGGCCCGCGGGACGCTCGCCCTCGCCGCGTCTGTAGAGCTGGGCTCTGGGAGACGAGCTTGGGGCCCATTATGTCATGAGAGCTTCGATTGGCTGAAACACTTCCTGATCTACGTAAAGCACGGACATTTAAGCCATATTCTAATGAATAAATGACGCGCCGTGTTCATTTGCGGTCTAAATGACACATTTCATATTTCCGACATTGACGACACGGGGCGGACTCGAGGAACGTCACCCTGCGATACTTCCACATCGGGGGGAGCTGGGAGGGGAAGGGGGTCATCCTCAATTCTTTGAATGCAGTAGGTGGCTAGAGAATGATGGGAGTTGTAGTTCATAAGCATCCTGGGGGGGCAGAGTTTGAGATCCCTGCTCTATGCTGTTGCACGTGTTTTCCTTCCCGTTTCTATCGCTCTATACCTCTTTACAGGAGCCTCGTAGAGATGAGCAGTTCCGCCCTGAGGCCGGTACGATGCAGACGCCTTGCTTCAGCGGCTTTCCCCGCATTACACCCCGTCACTCGAGCTGCAGCATAGTTGTTACTATTGTTTACTCTGTAGCCGTGGAATCCTTTTTGGTACCGGAGGCTAATGTTTCACCTCGCCCTTTGGTTGCCGTGTACGCCTGCCCTACTTCCCTTCTGGGAGTTACTTTAGCTCATCGTGAGAATCATTCCCGCTCGTTCACCCCGCAGGGTGTGTTTTGGGTTATGAAAACGTTTCGGGCACCCCTCAGCAGCTTAATACTCCCAAGCAATGCCACGGTGTACATGTTGCACCTGGGAAAACCCCAGCCTGCGTTAAATGGACACTATATAGGGGTAAAACTGTATCTGCCCCTCCTGATCCCCTTTCTGATTTCCCCTGTCCAATTTTTAACCCTTAAGATAATTTCCAAGCTCTATGGACAGAGCAGCGCTTGCTGTCCAGTCCTCCAGGTGGGACATGTTCCTGTCTTTGTGTAAACGAGCGCCTATCACCGGGGGGGGGGGGGGGGGGGGGGGGGAGGCTGCGAGCATCTAGTCAGTCCAGTGCCTGAGAGGCTAGTGGTACCCAAATCGGTTCCCTCTTCTTGGACCCGATGCATGAAGCTCAGGTCAGCTCTCGCTGATTTAAGCTTCTGGAAGGAGCTGTGCCCCTGCAGTCAGTGGGCTGAATCAGCCCTCATAGACCTCGCTGGAGGGAGGAGAGGGATGGGGCACTGTGACTGCTTAATTTTGTGTCTCTTTAAAGCTGAACCGTCTGATATAGCAGTAGTCAATCCCACAATGCTTAGAGCTCGCCAACAAACATGGGTTACAGTCTTCAAAGCGACCCCCCCCCCCATTCCTCTCGTAAACTGGGTACAGGACGACGAACGCTATATGCTTCTGCAGAGTGACAGATTCTTATATTTCTAGGTGTATCTTTATCATTTTTTGTTTTGTTGTTTTTTTCACCATATTTCTGGTGTATGTGGCAAGGCTGTCAAACTCCCCCCCCCCCCCCCCTGATGTTGATGCCTATAATTCCCAGAATTCTTTGAATACAATAGATGGCCCAGGAATCCTGGGACATGTAGTTCAGAAATATCGGGGGGGTCCCATGTGCTTCAATAATACAAACAAGATCCATGAAGCCATATCTCGTGGACTATGAAACGTGGGGTTTGGAAACGACTCTGCATTTACAGTCGTATCTTGTGTGAAAGTGTGTGTGTGTGTGTGTATAAGTAAATACGTTGCCCTGGAGGATGTCTCGCAACAATGTTCACAAATGTAAAAAGACCGTTGTGGGTCACAGACCGGCGTTTCGATCTAGAGGTTAGTCTTTTTCAGGGTCGTCTTCCCTGCCAGTCGGTCGAAACGTCGTCTGTAACCCACAAAAGGGATTATTCAGAAAGTGGCGAAATTTCTGTGCGCTCCGGCGACTTCATTTCACCGACCCTGCGGTGAATTCACCATATTCACCGCAATGTACCGAAGACTGACAGGGCTATTCAGAAAGAGGTGAAAACCTTGAGAATTGCCAGGAGAATGAACAATCTTTCTAGACCAAATAGCCAATTTGGAAAGTGAGATAAATGGGAGAATTTTTCTGGTTTGACTATTTTGACCTAGAATTTTCAATTCTCCAGTCATTCTCAAGGTTTTCACCTCTCTCTGAATAGCCCTGCGTGTCTTCGAACTGCGGGGGGGGGGGGACTCTGCAATTCTTCTAATAGGCGGTTAAACTAATAAAAATGCATTTAAAATGTGTCTAAATAATATTTTTTCTTATTAGGACCTTATTATTATTAAGGCTCGTTACAGAATAAAAATAAACGGCTTCTAAAAAAAAAAAAAAAAATTGGAAATCAAAAATGAAAATACATAAAGTTTTTCTAAAAAATGAATAAAACAACAAAAAGAATAAACGGTTGTATAAAAACAATAATATTGGTTTACATTGAATCCTATGCGATTCGCTTGTTTAAAACCTGTCGAACTGAAACACAGAAAATCAGGGTGTTTCGGTGCAGTTCGTTGTTCCATGATTAGATTAACCATTACTTCTCTGTTGGACAGTTTCGCTGCTGCCGAAGACCGCCGTATTTCTCTGTCAATTCATCAGTATTCAGCGAATTGACAGCTTTCTGAATAGACGAACTGACTCGAAATTGCACCGTTAAGTCCCTCAAAGTGCTGCGCAGCGTCTCCCAGTGTGTGTGTGTGTGTGTACACAATGATGCTGCAGCAGGCTGTGTATCACAGCTCCCTTTGCCAACTCCTCGCTTCCCTCTGACTTCAGATTCTTCCGAAATCCAGAATGCTTTGGGTTCCAGAGCATCCAGGATAACAGGTACTCGACCTGCATGTGTGTTTGTATGTGTCTTTTTTTAAGTGCCTCCATGCAGGCGTTAAAGCGGCCCTTGTTTTGCCGTACGGATGAAATGAACGTCCTGCCCCGGAGACTGAGCAGAGATTTTTATTTTTTCGTTTGGCCGCGCTGCCTGGAGTCTGAGCTTTCATGAAGTATTATTTGAACCGGCTGCCTGCATTTAAAGAGTGTTGTTTTTGTTTTGTTTCTACTATTTAATACGTTGTAGCGTTAAATATTGCATGCACTATAATATTCTAATATATTTATTAACCAGTGTCTTTGGGTTTCTTGCTGCGCTTTGCTGTGCTTCTCCACTGCTACAGGCATAAAACCTCCCAGACGTCAGTCCATGTCACCAATGGGTCTTTAAAGGGCCGCTACCACCAAACAACGCAATGTCCTTATTGTGTTTATGTGATGTTGCTGATATTTTACATGTGCTTTGGTTTTCTCTTGTATGTTTAGTAGGGATGCACCGATACTGGGCATTTGCATGAGTACTTGTGCAAATGCCCCTGACTCTTATACCAGTACCCGAAGCCAGCACTCTGGCGTGCTGGGCAGTATCTGAGGGACTGGCAGAATGCACCAACGGCATTCTGCCAGGCCCCTCCAGATGGCTGCTTTCCAGCGAGCGATTGCCGACGTGAAGGTTGTATCGCGGCGCTGGGGCCTCCAGCCACGCTTTTGTGAGCTCTGCAAGATCTTGGTACAACCTTCATAACTCTGGAGCGCGGCCAGCCAGAGGGGCCTGGCAGAATACTGTTAGACAATTCTGCCAGGTGTGTGTGTGTGTGTGTGTGTGTGTGTTAGATATCTATTACACATCTGAGGTCTGGTGTGTGCAGGCCTGTGCAGTGAATAATGGGTCTGGCCATACATTTCAATAAATTGGACAGTGTGACATACCTCCTGCTCTCCAGGCACCCCATTGCTGCGGTCATCCCGGCTACTGGGAACGCAGTCCTCGAGCAGCTCGACCTGCTTGCTTCTGCCTGCTGGGAGACCTGGGCTGGCTGGTAGAGATCTGCTGCCTCTTAGGATCTGTCCCAAGTGTGCGGAAGTTATGTATGAAACGTGAATGGATTCAGTGTTTAGACTTGGGTCCCATCCCCGAGATAACTCATTATTACATACAAATATCACCCCCCCCCCCCCCAATAAAAAATCCTAAACACTTCTGGTCCTGAGCATTTTGGACAAGGGATACTCTGCTTCATATAGGATCCCGTCTGCGGCGCGAGACGCTGTTTCATTAGTAACAGCTTCCACGCGCCTGCTTCCATGTTACTCAAGTTTTTTCTTGGTAGCCAAAATTCATGTGCGTTGTGTGGTGTCCACATGTCTGTTACAACGGGCGTATTTACTGCGCTCGTGCGGCTGCAGCCTTAACGTCAGTAAGTCTTACTACAACTTAGTGTTTTTATACTGTTCATATAGTGCTTTTTGGATAATTTCGGAGACCCTGCTCGTTTGTTTCACTGAATTCGACGCAGAAGAGCCCTAACCTGCCAGCTTTGTGTGTTACATATACACCGGACGCGCGGTGCACAAGGATGTGTTGATCAGGTCTCTGCCGGCGCTCTGTGTGACCAATGTATGGTTTAAAATATGTTTATACAAGTAAAGAAAGTACAAATTGATTATATTGTGTCTTGTTTTCCTGTAAAAACAAAATGTGTATTAAGAGCATGCCAGGCACCCAGCAATACTATAGGCGCCCGCCCTCTTACGCTTTTTTTTTTCTTCCTACGTTCCGTGTCTTCCCTCCATCGTTTTGTTTTTCATAGGTTTGCTGTAGTGGTTACACTATATATCTAGATGGTATGGAGTGTGCCAGCGTAAGCGGGTTCTACCTGCAAATGGGGTGGGGTTGGATTTTCCAGTAGGTGCGCAGAGACCAGACGACAAACCATCGACTGATACGTGGGATCCTTCAACTGGTGCCGCAAAAGCGGCACAAGCGGCTGTTTGTTTTTCTTTAGCCATAATGTCTGCCTCTCTGTTTTGCCCACACGGGATGTTGTATATTGTTATTTGTTAAAGTACAAATTGAAGCGCTCACATGTCCCCACACCCAAAAAAAAAATGGTGTTTCTTAGTTAATCACCAACAGTAACTATATGTTCAATATAGTTGACCCTCGACCTCGGGGACCCTCGACCAGGCCAGATTGTAAGGATCGCCTTGGGGAAATGCAGACTGAATCCTGCAATCACTGAGCAGCCAATCCTATCACCTGTGCTGCGCTTCACATATCCTGCAAACCTGGCCTGTTAGGGGGGCGCCTGAGGACAGGTTTGGGAAACACTCATATTGATGTTTCATTTCATCAGAAGATCAACCGCGCATAAAAAATAAATAAAAACATTTAAACACATACAGGGTTATTCAAAGAGATTTGAAAAGTCACTGCATCTTCGGTGACTTTGTTCCCTGCACCTCGGGGCGATTCGGCGATCCTAGTTCGCCGACCCTGTGGTGTATTCAGCAAGCACCGCAGGGCCCCTGTAGTGCAGGGAAAACCCGCCAAACACTAACCGAACACCCGCAAAAACAGCTGGATTAACCACGCCGGAGAAATCCGACAAGCCGCCGATCACAGCGCTGAGCAGCTGCCGGAAAAAGCCGACATGCAGACGAACGAGGTGGGGGAAAAAAAAAACTTCGCTTGAAAGTTTGAAAAGTGAAACGCTGTTTGCAAAAAGACCACTGAATGAAAATGCCTGGAATTTACACATAAGATCCAATGAATGATAATAAAAAGGGCTGTTACAGAAAAAAGAAAAAACTATTTAAAAAAAAAAAATGGAAAAAAGTTTGCAAAAAAATGCCTAAAAAAATCTAAAGATAAAGCGACTTTTTGCTGCAGATTAAAATAATAAACTGTTTATTAGATATTGGATTAAAACGGGAGTATTTTTAACATTGAAGCCTATGGGATTCTGAATAAACCTGTCGAATGAAACCACCGAACGGCAGGGCAATTCACTGACATTTTTGTTCTCTGAATAGATGAAGCATTGCTTCTCTATGGGGATTTCACTGCCCTTGGACAGGCACCGAACAGGCACCGTATGTTCAGGCAATTTGCCAGGATTTGGCGAATTGCCTGCTCTCTGAATAGCCGAATGGCCCCGTACGCTGAATTTCGGTGTGCGGGTACATTTCAGGGCCAGATCGACTCTCTTTGAATAACCCTGATAGTGTAACTGAATAATCGTCCTTAAATGTGATCGTATTAATGAACCACTCCCATGGTTTGGAGCAGATACATGCTCATATTATGTGCCTGTAGGCACTTCAGCGGGCGACCCACGACCACTCATGTCACGATAATCAGCCAAGGATCTGAAACCGAAGACAGAAGAAAATATCTAGTGCAGATGGTACCGATTAATCACTATATTAAAATTATTGTAGGTGTTGAACTCACCCCCCCCCCCAGAGCCTATGACCAGCTCTAAGAATATGCGCCTCCGGTCATAGGCCCCAAAACAAAAATGTATATACAGGGTTATTCAGAGAGAGGTGAAAACCAGGAGAAGAGAACAATCTAGACCAAATAGCCAATTTAGAGCAATTTTGACCTAGAATTTTCACTTCTCCAGTCATTCTCCTGGGTTTCACCTCTCTCTGAATAACCCTGAAAGTCATTTTGGCATTTTTTTTTTTTTGAAGGAGGGGGGGTGTGGCTCCAAATTTCTGTGCCTACAGCCTCCTGAGATGTAAATCCAGCCCTGGTGAAAGGGCGACACACAGTCGTTGGGCATAGTGTGTGTCGGGTTAATGCGGGTGTAAAATACTCTGTGATTTATTTCCTTTCCTGTTGGTATAGTGTGAAGGTGCAGGATGATAAGGTCTTGGGGTGGCCGTATCTCTTCATAAACTCGTTCTGTTATACCGTAATTGTATTTTGCCTTCTGATTCCTCGTCCTTTGTTTTAATTGTTGACGACACTTTCCCCGTATTTTACCTTGTGTTTACCTCTACCCCTCTGTCAGCTGATCTCTATACTCCTCATCCACCAGTGCAGCGACGCATGCAACACTGTGACGTCAGTCACGAAGCAGCGCGTTCCCAGCAACTAAAAGGCTGAAGCGGGGAGCAGGCGCGCCGTGTCACGGTGTGAAAACTATATTATCACATGCATTATCAAAAAGATTAAAGAATTTGTCGTCATGGCTCGGCTACTGTAGACATACACAATAACAGGTGATGTCACCAACACTCACCACAGCCAGTGACTGCCGCCATCCGGACCCTCATTAAGTGACGTCTACCAGGCAGGGACATGGTGGCACCCTACGCTGTCACGTACTGTATGCAAGCGGTCTGTGAGCGCTCAAGGGATTAGACGTCGCGTTCATCACTTTGCTGATACATTGAAGGGACAGTGAAGCGGGTGACAGCAGGTTCCCTTTAAATATACAAGATTGAATACCTCGGAGTGGAACAATGCTATGGCGACAGCGGTACATGTGAGAGCGCCAGTCTTGGCATCTGGTGAGAGAAACACACAGCGGCTGCCAACATCCTCTTTGTTTTACCCGGACTCTGGCAATTTTGTAACGTGATAAATAACGTCTTCAGCGATCGTGTGATGGGGCGCTCGGGCGTCCTCACCTGCTAAGGGCAGAACGCCCGACAAGCACGCTGCAGGCCGGGTCATACGTAGAAAAGCTGTTTAATACAAAAAGTATATATATACAGATTGTCACCTGTTATCTACAGAGCTCAGGACCCCAGCATTCCGGATTTCAGAATCCCGGAGAATCCGACGCTTTAGAGCAATGTTTCCCAACCGTGGTCCTCAGGTCCCCCTAGCAGGACAGGTTTTACAGATCACCTCGGGAAATGCAGACTGGATGCTGCAATCACTGAGCAGCAAATCCTATCACCTGTGTTGTGCTTCACATATCCTGCAAACCTGTTAGGGGGACCTGAGGACCAGGGTTGGGAACCACTGATGTAGAGTATATGAGGCAACATGTTGCGCAAAAAATGCCGAAATTAATTGAAAAGATTCCGATTAATGACGGCTCATGTGACTGCTTCGGCAGAGAACTGTGTGACTTTTAGGCTAGGGTCAGACGAGAGCATTTTTCCCCGCAAACGTGAAAAAGTGCGTCCGAACGCATTGACATATTTTTTCACGGAATGCGCAAAAACGGTCAGACGACGCGCGTTTTCGGGCGTGATTTTGTACGGATCGTCAATAAAACTCTGCATCTGGACGTTATGTAGGCTGGACATTAGCAGCGTCTGACATCTCCTAAACACGCCGCTATGCCGCAGCTGCGCACTCAGTACGTCAGTACTAGCGGTTCAGCGTTCTCAGAAAAATGCGTTCAAATTCCACTTGCGTTGCACGGCCGGACTCTTGTGCGGCCGTACATCGTATATTGTCCGTCATTGCCCGTCATCTGCTGCTAGTGCGGCCGTAATTATGTGCGCCAGAACGCACGTTTAGGCTAGGGTCAAACAAAAGCATTTTTACACGCCAACGTAAAAAAGTACGTCCGAACGCATTGACGGATTTTTTCACGGAATTCGCGAAAACGGTAATACGATGCGCATTTTCGTGCGTGATTTTTTTGCGGATCCAAACCAGGAAACTTTTTGCGTCTGGACGTTATGTTGGCCGAAAACGAGTAGGGTCTGACGTCTCCAAATCACGCACACACACCGCTAGCGGGCGCAGCGCACTCTGTACGTCCGTACTAGCGGTTCTGCGTTCTCGAAAAAATGCGTTCATTTTCCACTTGCGTTGCGCGGCCGGACTTTCGTGCGACCGTACTTCGTATATTGGCCGTCATTGCCCGTCATTTGCTGCTAGTGCGGCCGTGATTAAGTGCGCCAGAACGCACGTTAAAAATGCGCTGGTCTGACCCCAGCCTAAAAGTGCGCTGGTCTGACCCCAGCCTTAAGTGTATCTGTGTAACGTGTCGGTATGTGTGTCAATGCCGTGACTATACGGACACTAATTCCATCATGCAGAGCCCCAAACTGAGCAAGGCTTTCAGTTGCTGCCTGCTTTGCCTAAATATAGGGTGTCTTTAGGGGCTGCTCCATATATTCAGGGTGTGTGGGTGTCTTTTTAGGGGTTCCTCCATATATTCAGGGTGTGCGGGTGTCTTTTTAGGGGCTCCTCCATATATTCAGGGTGTGCGTGTGTCTTTTTAGGGGCTCCTCAATTTATTCAGGGTGTGTGGGTGTCTTTAGGGGCTCCTCCATATATTCAGGGTGTGCGGGTGTCTTTTTAGGGGCTCCTCCATATATTCAGGGTGTGTGTGTCTTTTTAGGGGCTCCTCCATATATTCAGGGTGTGCGGGTGTCTTTTTAGAGATTCCTCCATATATTCAGGGTGTGCGGGTGTCTTTTTAGGGGCTCCTCCATATATTCAGGGTGTGCGGGTGTCTTTTTAGGGGCTCCTCCATATATTCAGGGTGTGCGGGTGTCTTTTTAGGGGTTCCTCCATATATTCAGGTGTGTGGGTGTCTTTTTAGGTTCTCCTCCATATATTCAGGGTGTGCGGGGGTCTTTTTAGGGGCTCCTCCATATATTCAGGGTGTGCGGGTGTCTTTTTAGGGGCTCTTCCATATATTCAGGGTGTGCGGGTGTTTTTTAGGGGTTCCTCCATATATTCAGGGTGTCTTTTTAGGGGCTCCTCCATATATTCAGGGTGTGCGGTGTCTTTTTAGGGGCTCCTCCATATATTCAGGGTGTGTGGTGTCTTTTTAGGGGCTCCTCCATATATTCAGGGTGTGCGGTGTCTTTTTAGGGGTTCCTCCATATATTCAGGGTGTGTGGGTGTCGTTTTAGGGGCTCCTCCATATATTCAGGGTGTGCGGGTGTCTTTTTAGGGGTTCCTCCATATATTCAGGGTGTGCGGGTGTCTTTTTAGGGGTTCCTCCATATATTCAGGGTGTGTGGGTGTCGTTTTAGGGGTTCCTCCATATATTCAGGGTGTGTGAGTGTCTTTTTAGGGGCTCCTCTATATATTCAGGGTGTGCGGGTGTCTTTTTAGGGGCTCCTCATATATTCAGGGTGTGTGGGTGTCTTTTTAGGGGCTCCTCCATTTATTCAGGGTGTGCGGGTGTGTTTTTAGGAGCTCCTCCATATATTCAGGGTGTGTGGGTGTCTTTTTAGGGGCTCCTCTATATATTCAGGGTGTGCGGGTGTCTTTTTAGGGGCTCCTCCATATATTCAGGGTGTGTGGGTGTCTTTTTAGGGGTTCCTCCATATATTCAGGGTGTGCGGGTGTCTTTTTAGGGGCTCCTCCATATATTCAGGGTGTGCGGGTGTCTTTTTAGGGGCTCCTCCATATATTCAGGGTGTGCGGGTGTCTTTTTAGGGGCTCCTCCATATATTCAGGGTGTGTGGGTGTCTTTTTAGGGGCTCCTCCATATATTCAGGGTGTGTGGGTGTCTTTTTAGGGGCTCCTCCATATATTCAGGGTGTGCGGGTGTCTTTTTAGGGGCTCCTCCATATATTCAGGGTGTGTGGGTGTCTTTTTAACGAGCTCCTCCATATATTCAGGGTGTGCGAGTGTCTTTTTAACGAGCTCCTCCATATATTCAGGGTGTGCGGGTGTCTTTTTAGGGGCTCCTATATATTCAGGGTGTGCGGGTGTCTTTTTAGGGGCTCCTCCATATATTCAGGGTGTGCGAGTGTCTTTTAAACGAGCTCCTCCATATATTCAGGGTGTGCGAGTGTCTTTTTAGGGGCTCCTATATATTCAGGGTGTGCGGGTGTCTTTTTAGGGGCTCCTATATATTCAGGGTGTGCGGGTGTCTTTTTAGGGGCTCCTATATATTCAGGGTGTGCGGGTGTCTTTTTAGGGGCTCCTCCATATATTCAGGGTGTGCGAGTGTCTTTTAAACGAGCTCCTCCATATATTCAGGTGTGCGGGTGTCTTTTTAGGGGCTCCATATATTCAGGGTGTGCGGGTGTCTTTTTAGGGGCTCCTATATATTCAGGGTGTGCGGGTGTCTTTTTAGGGGCTCCTATATATTCAGGGTGTGCGGGTGTCTTTTTAGGGGCTCCTCCATATATTCAGGGTGTGCGAGTGTCTTTTTAGGGGCTCCTCCATATATTCAGGGTGTGTGAGTGTCCTTTTAGGGGCTCCTCCATATATTCAGGGTGTGTGTGTGTCTTTTTAGGGGCTCCTCCATATAGTCAGGGTGTGCGGGTGTCTGTTTAGGGGCTCCTCCATATATTCAGGGTGTGCGGGTGTCTTTTTAGGGGCTCCTCCATATATTCAGGGTGTGTGGGTGTCTTTTTAGGGGCTCCTCCATATATTCAGGGTGTGTGGGTGTCTTTTTAGGGGCTCCTCCATATATTCAGGGTGTACGGGTGTCGTTTTAGGGGTTCCTCCATATATTCAGGGTGTGCGGGTGTCTGTTTAGGGGCTCCTCCATATATTCAGGGTGTGCGGGTGTCTGTTTAGGGGCTCCTCCATATATTCAGGGTGTGTGGGTGTCTTTTTAGGGGCTCCTCCATTTATTCAGGGTGTGCGGGTGTCTGTTTAGGGGCTCCTCCATATATTCAGGGTGTTCGGGTGTCTTTTTAGGAGTTCCTCCATATATTCAGGGTGTGTGGGTGTCTTTTTAGGGGCTCCTCCGTATATTCAGGGTGTGTGGGTGTCTTTTTAGGGGCTCCTCTATATATTCAGGGTGTATGGGTGTCTTTTTAGGGCTTCCTCCATATATTCAGGGTGTGTGGGTGTCTTTTTAGGGGTTCCTCCATATATTCAGGGTGTGTGGGTGTCTTTTTAGGGGCTCCCCCATATATTCAGGGTGTGTGGGTGTCTTTTTAGGGGCTCCATATATTCAGGGTGTACGGGTGTCGTTTTAGGGGTTCCTCCATATATTCAGGGTGTGCGGGTGTCTGTTTAGGGGCTCCTCCATATATTCAGGGTGTGCGGGTGTCTGTTTAGGGGCTCCTCCATATATTCAGGGTGTGTGGGTGTCTTTTTAGGGGCTCCTCCATTTATTCAGGGTGTGCGGGTGTCTGTTTAGGGGTTCCTCCATATATTCAGGGTGTGGGTGTCTGTTTAGGGGCTCCTCCATTTATTCAGGGTGTGCGGTGTCTTTTTAGGGTCTCCTCCATATATTCAGGGTGTGCGGGTGTCTGTTTAGGGGCTCCTCCATATATTCAGGGTGTGGGTGTCTTTTTAGGAGTTCCTCCATATATTCAGGGTGTGTGGGTGTCATTTTAGGGGCTCCCCCATATATTCAGGGTGTGTGGGTGTCTTTTTAGGGGCTCCATATATTCAGGGTGTGCGGGTGGGTTTTTAGGGGTTTCTCCATTTATTCAGGGTGCGCGGGTGTCTTTTTAGGGGCTCCTCTATATATTCAGGGTGTATGGGTGTCTTTTTAGGGCTTCCTCCATATATTCAGGGTGTGCGGGTGTCTTTTTAGGGGCTCCTCCATATATTCAGGGTGTGTGGGTGTCTTTTTAGGGACTCCTCCATATATTCAGGGTGTGCGGGTGTCTTTTTAGGGGCTCCTCCATATATTCAGGGTGTGTGGGTGTCTTTTTAGGGGCTCCTCCATATATTCAGGGTGCGCGGGTGTCTTTTTAGGGGCTCCTCCATATATTCAGGGTGTGCGGGTGTATAACAGAGCTGCAGAGCAATGAGTCTCTATAATAAATGTTATTACACATCACTCTTCTTTCTCTTGTTTCTATTGGTATAAATGGTCTGGATAGGTCGTGACGTCATATGAAAGAATAGCCTGGTCTCTGGCCCCGCCTCCAGTGACGCTTCTTTTGACGCCATTCTCTCACTATGACAATTGCAGAGGGTGGGAAAGTGATTCTAAGACCTTCATTTCGGTTGTACCCCCCCCTCCTTTGACACAATGGACTCGCCCTGTGAGGTTGTGCCCGCTTTCTGAGGTAACATGAGTTGATTCGATTGCCTGTGCGCCTCACACTGCCCTCTACTGGCCGCCCTCTCTGCCAGCCGGAACGGCGAGAGTTAAGGAGGCGTGGCCCGGGCGGAGGCGGATGGGAGGAGGAGCCAGCGGCGCAGCCCCCAGCCTGGAACTTCTCAGTGGGAGAGGAGAAGTTGGCGCTGGCTGAGGGGGACACTGCCTGCCCATGGCTTTCAGAAGGAGGAAAAGTTACCCCGTCTTCAGCCAGGAGTTTGTCATCCACAACCATGCGGACATCTGCCTCTTCCTGGTCATCGTCATCCTTATCGGGCTCATGTTCGAGGTGAGGGGGAACCCCCATACTGCACGGGACTCCCCCCTAATATCCTGCCTGGGGGGGCCCTGGCCAGGGATCTGTACAAGCTGTGTATGGCCCCCATTCTTCCTTCTGAGTGACATCACGTGACTACTCACCCCCATCTAAGTGACCTGAATGTTTTGGGGTGCTGCTCCCATGCTGGGGCACCCTGATCTGCTCTCTGGGGGCAGATAAACCCCCTCCTCGCCCCATGCCATGTTTTGGGGAGGGGGGAGCACCTCTGGGACACATATAATCCCAAATTATGAGGTGATAATGCACCTATTAGCTATAATCTGCATATTTTGGGGTACCTGGGCCCCTATAATAACAAACCTGCTATTTGTTTGCAGATAATCCAACTATAACCTAAAATCTGAACATTTTGGGGGGGGCCTGGTACCCCTATAATCCTGAATCTGCACTTTATTCTGATACAGCACCCGTAATCTGAAATCTTTCCTTTTTTTGGGGGGTCTGGGACACCTTTAATTCCACCAATAATTTAAACAGAATTTTTTTTGGGGGGGGGGGGCTTTGGGTCCAATTTAGTCTCAATCTCTGTTTTTTATCGGTGATGATGCACCTAATAATCTAAAATCTGTATGTTTTTGGGGTCCCTAGGATTTGCATAATCCCAAATCTGCATTTTTTTTGCTGATAGTCTCACTATAATCTAAAATCAGTACCTTTTTGCGGGCCGGGGACCCATATTATCCTAAATCTGCATTTTTATTCTAAAAATGCACCTATGATCTAAAATAGTTACTGGGCGGGGGGGGGTCTGGGACCAATATATTCCCAAATCTGCTCCCCTTGGGTGCTGGGACACCTATAATGTAAAGTCTGTCCTTTTTTTGGAGGCCATAGGACACCTGTAATGTAAAATATGTACATTTTAGGGGGTCCAGGGACCCATACGTTCCCAAATCTGCATTGTTGTGACGATAATACACCTATAATCTAGAATATCGAATCTTTTGGGATGGGACATCTATCTAATTCCCAAATTCTTTACTTTTTTTGGTGATGGGACTCCTATAATATAAAATCTGCACTTTTTGGGGGCTTGTAACCCATCTACTCCTAGTATCTGCACTTTTTGGGGGCCTGGGACCCTTATAATCTGAAAATCTGCATTTTTTTTGTTGGTTTGTGAATTGTGACCCATCTAATCCTAATATCTGCACTTTATGGGGGCCTGGGACCCTTATAATGCTAATATCTGCACTTTATGGGGGCCTGGGACCCTCCATAATCCTAAAATCCTGCACTTTTTATGGGGGCCTGGGACCCTCATAATCCTAATATCTGCACTTTATGGGGGCCTGGGACCCTCCCATAATCCTAATATCTGCACTTTATGGGGGCCTGGGACCCTCATAATCCTAATATCTGCACTTTATGGGTCCTGGGACCCTTATAATCCTAATATCTGCACTTTATGGGGGCCTGGGACCCTCATAATCCTAATATCTGCACTTTATGGGTCCTGGGACCCTTATAATCCTAATATCTGCACTTTATGGGGGCCTGGGACCCTCCTATAATCCTAATATCTGCACTTTATGAGGGCCTGGGACCCTCCTAATCTTAATATCTGTACTTTGGGTGCCTGGGACCCTTATAATACTAAAATCTGCACTTTTTATGGGGGGCCTGGGACCCTCATCCTAAAATCTGCACTTTTTGTGACTAGGACACCTATAATGTAAAATATGTCCTTTTTTAAGGGATCCGGGACCCATAGATTCCCAAATTTATAATTGTTAGGTAATAATAATACAGCTATAATCTAAAATATGTACTTGGGTATGTATATCCAAATCTGCAGATTTCCTGGTGATTTGACACTTCTAGTTTGAAGTCTGTCTGTCCTGGATAATCCCAAATCTGCACTTTGTTTGTGCTGTAGGTTTTTTATAATCCCAGATCTTTACCATCTGTAGAATAGTGGTCATAGAGTCCCACATTTTGTTTTAAATTTATTTTTTTGGGTCCAAATCTGCACATTTTATCCTCCTTTATGATCGTTATTATTGTTGTTAAAGATTCGGCCAGATAATCCCAGATCTGCTTCCCCTTTTATTTTTTTGGGGGGTTTGATATAATCCCAAACTCTCTGCTTTTTATTGTTGGGGCAGGTGGGCCTATAACCCCAGATTCTGCTCCTTTTTATTTGGTGGGGGTGTATATAATCCTAGATTTTGCTACTTTTTATTTATTGGGGGGGGGTGCATATAATCCCAGATTCTGCTCCTTTTTATTATATTATTTGGGGGGGGGGCATTTAATCCCAGACCTGCTCCTTTTTATTATATTATTTGGGGGGGGCATTTAATCCCAGACCTGCTCCTTTTTATTATATTATTTGGGGGGGGGGCATTTAATCCCAGACCTGCTCCTTTTTATTATATTATTTGGGGGGGGCATTTAATCCAGACCTGCTCCTTTTTATTATATTATTTGGGGGGGGCATTTAATCCCAGACCTGCTCCTTTTTATTATATTATTTGGGGGGGGCATTTAATCCCAGACCTGCTCCTTTTTATTATATTATTTGGGGGGGGGGGATTTAATCCCAGACCTGCTCCTTTTTATTATATTATTTGGGGGGGGGCATTTAATCCAGACCTGCTCCTTTTTATTATATTTTTTGGGGGGGGCATTTAATCCCAAACCTGCTCCTTTTTATTATATTATTTGGGGGGGGCATTTAATCCCAGACCTGCTCCTTTTTATTATATTATTTGGGGGGGGGGCATTTAATCCCAGACCTGCTCCTTTTTATTATATTATTTGGGGGGGGGCATTTAATCCCAGACCTGCTCCTTTTTATTATATTTTTTTGGGGGGGGCATTTAATCCCAAACCTGCTCCTTTTTATTATATTATTTGGGGGGGGGCATTTAATCCCAGACCTGCTCCTTTTTATTATATTATTTGGGGGGGGGGCATTTAATCCCAGACCTGCTCCTTTTTATTATATTATTTGGGGGGGGGGCATTTAATCCCAGACCTGCCTCTTTTTGGGATGGGGTATGAGCTATGTGTTGGCGTTTTATTGGCTGCAAAGTTCCTGCATATTTTTTTTTTTTTAAGGGTTCACACAGCGTAGCTGTCCCTTTAAATTCCACTCTGGTGAGTAATGCGCTCCAGATGGGGCTCAGAGGGTTAATCCGGTCTCTCTCTTTTCGGGTAATTTGTAGTGTCTCTGTTTTACAGAAAGTCTAATTAGAAAACTATTTCCCTGTTTCTCCTGCTGTCTGATTGGACCCCCCCCCATTACATAGAAAATCCAAAGCGCAGACCCCCCCCCATTACATAGAAAATCCAAAGCTCAGACCCCCCCCCCCAAGAACAAATTCCTGATCTCGAAGGGGCTCCTCCAAAATCCACGAAAGCCCTCTTTGATACCACCACCACACTCCGATATCTGGTCCCTGGTGGGGGGGGGGGGCTGGGTCTATTTTCCCCTCTAGCTATACGTGTCCCTGTTCAACCCCAGACATTGCCAGGGTGGCACAGGCTGCAGCGAGTCACAGGGCAGGGAGGGCTTTCCAGGGGTCTCTCGGGCACCAAACCCTCACTGGTCGACCCTTCAGTCTATCTCTAAGGGTCTCTTATACAAACGACACATTCTGTGGTTTCCTCCATATTTATTTTGGAGTATTTTCGCTTTTTTTTTTCTTCCAAATCATCTTTTTGGACCTATTTTCACCCACTCGCTCGCGTTGTGTTGGCGAAATATCCTCCAAGTCCATTTTTTTTTCGTCTTTTATTCGTAACGCTACAGCATCTCTGGTGTCTTGATACACCCTTTGGGGTACACTTTGCATTTTTTATGGGGGGGTTTTGGGACGGTTTCCCCTTTCTCTGCAGCGTGTGGCTCTCCTGTGCAGTATCGGTGTATACGCTGTGCTTAGAATCTATTTAAATGCTGAATTTTAGAGGAAAATGTGTGTTCCGTCCGTATAGTTACACCTTTTCATCTTAAATATAGAGTTTATTAATTCTGCGCATAGTGAATAAATCCATAATGCACAGGAAATATTGTTATTATTAAATATTGGGTTTGTGCATCGAGATTTCTCTTGTATGTCCTGGGTGGCGAGTGTACCATTAGGTGTCTTGCCCAAGGACACTTACTGGAGAGGTGCTCTGGCCGGGATTCGAACCTGTGTCTCCACGGTTATAGAGCAGTGATGTTACCTCTACTCCACCCAGCCGGTCGAGTTGCAGGTGGGCAGATCCTCATTATTTGGCGTTACAGAGAAGCCTGAAGACCAGAGGGCCAAGGGTCCACCGTATTCACGCGTTTATGGTTCCTTCAAGGCGTATCATTGATCTGGCCTTCTAGGGTCGAGCAGTCTTGATGCTCCCAACCAATGAGTGAAAGCGACCATTAAATTCCATGGCTTGATGGCCAAACTCTATCATCGCTCAGTGGCGGCTAAACCTGGCCCCACTGGAGGTTCCAGAACTACATGAACCAAGATGCCCCTGACATAGGGTCATCAGGTCGCCCATGTTTTCCTGGACACATATAAGTTATTCATGCTGATGGGCAGTGCTTGAAAATGCCACCCCGCAGTATGTATAATCCATACGCTGCAGGTAAGGAATCCCAGGTGACCTGCCTTCATTTCTTTCCTGCAGTGCATGAATTATACAATTCGCAGGGCAGCACTTTTCCCTGTGCTCCCCCCCCCCCCCTCTCCAGGAAAACATGGCCGATCTGGCAACCCTACCTTGACATGCTCCAAAACATCCAGGTTGCCATGGGTGGATGTTACAACCTTAGGACGCCCTGCCAGGTCAGCAGTGCCTACGGCAAATGAGATGGCACAGTTGGTTAGTTCGCCGACTGTCCGACATGTTGGCAACCTTGGCCTTCCCAGATGTTTTGGAACTACTACTTTTCCCATGAGTCTCTACCAGCTTGTCGACTGGCTGAGTTGTAGTTCTAAACCATCTGGATCTCCAAGGTTGCCGGCCTCTGCCACAGAGTTACGGTTCTTTTCGCAGCTGGTACGATGTGCAACCTTTCTCATTCGTGAGGCCGACGCCGTGATTTTGAGTTGGGCAATAGGGTTATGAAGTATATCGGCCGCGGGTCCAGATCTTCACTATTAGAACGGTGAATAATCGCCGTTGTTGTACTTTACGTTGGAACTTCCAGCTGCCAAAATTCAGATTTTTCTTCTTCATGTTTGTTTTTTGTGCTTGTGATGTGTCACAGGTGAGTGTCTCCAGAGGTGTTGGTGGTGGGGGGGGGGGTGTCTGTTTTAGGTTCTCTCCCTGTACCGGAGGCTGTTTTGGCACTGGATAACCTCTGTTCATTACTCATACGTATATTTTATAATACGTTCCTGTCGCTGTTCTGCTTTTATTAATAAACTCGCGTGTTGACTCGGTAAATATGGTTGGACGGCTTGTGTCGCTGTGGCTCCAGTTAGACGACCATGAGATCTGTGGCCAAATACCTGTACGTGCAGGGCGTCATGGCCGCCTGGAGACAAGACGAGCAGACATTCAGACTATGAGCTGTCAGGGCTCTATTCCAAGGTTAGTATAAACTTATCGGAGCCATTATAGTCTACGTTTACAGTCAAGTTTACACTAGGATTGAAGTAGAGCCCTCGGGGTGGTAATATCTGTGCACCGAAACTCATATTTTTTTTGGTAATTTTAAATTTTTTTCCTTTTTTTTGTTGCTCAATGTAAGATTTCACAGACGTGGTCAGCCTGACGTTAAGTGCCGCTACCAATATTTTATTGGCGAAGAGGACTCCCTGGGTGGGCAAGACTCTTCAATTTAAGAGCCGGAGGCAAAATACACATTGTGGGTTCGACAAATTGCGGTCCTTGACAAATATGGGGCCTAGGTAGGAGGCCTAGAATTTTGCCTCCCCGGCTCCCAAATTTCTTCTCTGCAAATACATAAAGGTTCACGGTGTTCGTCTGCAACCACGATCACAACAGTTTGTGGTGGGTCCCGCTTCTCTCGATGGAGTCATGAGGACTCTAGTAGACCGTTCCAGTGGCAGTGGTTGGCGTCACCAATCGACGGCTCCCAAATATTCCAACTCTTAACTGCTGGTACAGTGTCTCGGTCAGAATAGAGCCGTTAAATTGGATAAAGGCTCGTGCACGCTGGTGAGCTGCTATTAACTGCTGAGTCAGAATAGGGGGGATCCTGCATTTTCTTTGAGCTCCTAAATTCAATGCCGACAGGTCAAGCCCTTTTTCGACATGCGACTGGAACAGGTGTCTTTTTATTCTCCAAATGGAAATATCGGCTTATACAATCCTTGTTTTCGTTGAGCCAAGCTGGGGTCATGCCGATGGTTTTTGTGTGTGACTGCTGCAACAAGCGAAGCAACGATGAGAACCACCACCTTCTCAAAGGTCGAAGTGTGACCTATGTTGTGCGCGGGGTAGTTCTGCTTGTCACATACAATGAACTGGACGCGACCAGCGTAAGCAAGTCAAAGTTCCTCTTTGTATTAGTCACCAGTGATAAAAAATGAGAGGGAAGAGAATTCTTCAAAGAAAAAAAACCCTCTTGATTTATCTGAGCTTCTCCATAAAGTCACCTCACACTTTTAAGTACGTAGAAAAGATAACACTGCTACTGTTAAAATTATTATCTTTTATTATTTATGTAGTATCAGTGGTTTCTGCAGAGCTTTACACCAAGGACTGGGGGGGATCAAACTTCTAAAATGACAAACTCAGGAACCAGAGACGAGAAGTATAGACGGCCGTGCTGGGAGGAGCTTGTATCTAGTTGAGTTGGCATTGCTATCTTATTGGACGGGATCATTCGTACAAGTCTTTGTAGCAGAAACGGTGGTGGATATGCTAGTAACGCAAGCTATATGATGTAGGGATGCACCAAAATGGAAATTTCAGGCTGAAACCGAAAAATCGGGATCGGATCGGTCGAAAACTGATACCGAAAATCAGACATGCGAACCTGGGCCTGGAAGCCGGGCCGAGCCGGGGACTCGCCTGATCTCGAAGGCTGGCCGAGAAAGGTCCTATTTTGAAAGGGAAACTTTGGGCCTTTTTTTTTTTTTTTTTCTTCTGGCTGAAATTTCCATTTCGGCCCAAAACACAATTTTCAGCTGATAATTATCGGTGGCCAAAATTTAGGTGCATCACTAATATGATGTTGGAAGGGTAGTTGAGCAGACGGATTCTGCGATAATGCACAGTGGAGTGCTATGGACTCTGTTGCGTTTCCATTTGGTGCTAACATTTTCAATCGACCAATAGGTCACTCTGGTCCATGAGTAGGACCGTATGGACTGTTCCTTGCAATGGATCCAAATTGGCAGTGACCTGCTGGATTTCATTGACCTAAATCCGCCAATTTGAAGCTCCATACTTTTCTACCAAAGCATGGTGGAATTGCTTTGGTTTATGACCTATGCTAGACTACGTTCCTGCTAAAATGCAAGCTTTTGATCAGTTATGGAGTTGTCCAGTTCTAACTGTGCTGTGTCAGTGATTTTCAGCGGGAAAGGGACGAAGATGCCGAGAAGGGATGTCTCCTATGTTTGTCTCCCAGGGCCCTGGAGATTCCCAGGCAGCATTCAATGGCAGTGTTTGCCGACCGTGACATACTGGACCTAGACATTGTTCCTGTTGAAAAGGAAGCTGTTTCCTGTTAGACTCTGCTTTTGTTGCAGATTTCAATGATTCCTTTTTATATTTTTTTTTTTTTTTTTCCACCTGCAAAAATTAGCAACTTCCATATCACAAGCAAATGTATTGCCACGGACGGCTTCTCTGTGGCATCTTCAGGGTTAAGTCAAGGAACCTTACTATGGTCGAAATAATTATTTGTTTTTTTGTTTACATGTGTGGCCAGACCGGCGCCAACAACCGATAAGAATTGTATGTACGGTTGCTTGAAGAACGTGACTGGTCCGGTTTGAGTATGCATGTACGATGTGGAAAATGGAATGCTTGATCAGCCAGTCATGGTTCTTCCATAGTTTTCTAAAGAACGACAATTAACGCAACATATGTTGCCACCTAGTAGATCCTTCTATGCTGGTGGAACTGATCATGGGTTTTCCATTGAGTGGAAATAGAGTAGGACACCTGCATAACCTTGCAGTAGAGATTTTTGGTTTTCCCCTTTTTAGTTGGCGTAAGTTTAGTTTGTTTCAGTCTTGAGTTGCTATTTCGTTATCACTTTCTGTTGTGTAGTCTTCCTGTAGCTGTGTTCGTGTCATTGCAGTATGTAGTCTCCCTTTAGGCTGGGGTCTGACGAACGCGCGTGCTGCTGCACTTTAGGCTAGGGTCAGACGAACGCATTTTTCACGTTGCCCGTGAAAAAGTACGGTCGAACGAACGTACGTATTTTTTCACGGAATACGCGATAGCGGTCATACGATGCACATTTTCGGCCGTGATTTTGTACGGATCATCAATAAAACACTTTTTGAGTCTGGACGTTATGTTAGCCGGACATTAGCAGCGTCTGACGTCTCCTAATCACGCACACACGCCGCTATGCGGACGCAGCGCACTCTGTACGTCAGTAGTAGCGGTTTGACGTTCTCGAAAAAATGCGTTCGTTGGCCACTTGCGTTGCGCGGACGAACTTTCGTGCGGCCGTTCGTCGTATGTTCCCCGGCATTGGACGTCATTTGCTGCTAGTACGGCCGTGATTTCGTGCGGCTAAACGCACGTTAAAACTGCTCTAGTCTGACCCTAGCCTTATCACGGCCGCGTAGCAGCAAATGACGGGCAATATACGAAGTACGGCCGCACGAAAGTCCGGCCGCGCAACGCAAGCGGCAAACCAAATGCATTTTTTCGAGAACGTGAAACCGCTAGTACTGATGTACAGAGTGCGCTGCGTCCGCTAGAGGCGTGTGTGCGTGAATTGGAGACGTCAGACGCTGCTAATGTCCGGCCAACATAACGTCCAGACGCAAAAAGTGTTTTATTGATGATCTGTACAAAATCATGGACGAAAATGCTCATCGTATGACCGCTATCGCGTATTCCGTGAAAAATACGTCCATTCGTTCGAACGCATATTTTCACGGACAACGTGAAAAATGCATTCGTCTGACCCTAGCCTAAGTCTTGGTGGTTTTGATATGACTTGTGCCTTTCCAATATAGAGTCTTCTTTTTTTGTATTGGTGCTTCTGAAACTGCTTGGGCCTTTCCAATATGGAGTCTTCCTTGTTGTCTTGGTGACTTTGGATGGCTTGGGGCTTTCCAGTATGTCTTCTCCCTTTTTAGTCTTGGCAGTTATGGGTTAGTTTGATGCTCTCCATTACGTAGCCTCACGTCCTGGACGGTTTTGAACTCCCAGTGGCATTCCACTTTCTTCTTTTATTCATGGGCTCAAGCTTTCATGTCGTGTTCCATAAATCTTCATTTGGTAGAGTTGACCTATGTTCTACATCAGTCTTTAGCATGTGGTTTAGTCGTTTTTAAAATGGCCGTCTTGAAGTTAGCCAAGGCTGTGGTGGTCGACTTTTTCTGTCATTAAGCGTCCCTGTTGGTTTGGCATATTAAACATGGCCTTCTCTATGGCTTGGTGTCTTTTTTTATCATTGGCAGTGTGTGCGGTTTTGTCTTTTTATGAAGAAGCCACTGACCACCATGCCCCAAAACACCTCCAGGGTAGCTTCATAAAACTCTTGCTTGAAATGACCATCTGTATAGAGAACACCAAATATGGTATTTCCATTTTCGACTGAAATGCAACCTTTGTTTTAGATAATTCCATCTACAATCCAGACTCTGGTAGAGGAGGTTTTACTTCTCGCTGTCGTCACATTACATGGCACAGGGTAGGGATGCACCGATACCGATACTAGTATCGGTATCGGGGCCGATATTGCCGTTTGCACGAGTACTTGTTACTCGTGCAAACGGCCCGATATCTCCCGCCGATACCGGAAGCCGGCGCTGGGCCGGCTTGCCGGTATCCGCGGGGCTGGGGAAGCTGGCCACGTGCATGAAAAGCACGCGGCCAGCGTTCCCCTCCGGCGCGCCAAATACTCACCCTTCCTGAAGGTCCGGTTGCTGGGCAGTGATGCGTTCCCGCGGCCACTGGGCGCTCCTGTGACGCTGCCTCTCGGCTGGAGGCAGCGTCAGAGATGCGCCCGGCGGCCACGTGACCGCATCACTGCCCAGAGACCGGAACTTCAGGAAGGGTGAGTATTTGGCGCGCCGGAGGGGAACGCTGGCCGCGTGCTTTACATGCACACGGCCAGCTTCCCCAGCGTTCGACCTGGGGGCCAAATCCATGAGACCTGGGGGCCAAATCCATGAGACCTGGGGGCCAAATCCATGAGACCTGGGGGCCAAATCCATGAGACCTGGGGGCCAAATCCATGAGACCTGGGGGCCAAATCCATGAGACCTGGGGGCCAAATCCATGTGAGCTGGGGTCAATCTCATATAAATTTTTATATGAGGTCTGTTCCTATTGGAAAGCGTCACATGATATTAAATAAAAGTATCGGTACTCGTACTCGGTCTTAAAAAAGTGGTATCGGTGCATCCCTAGCACAGGGTATAGACTAGCGAAAACCTACCTGGAGATGCTCTGATCTTTGACTCCTTTCATGGATTTTCTCTTTTTACATATTGTCATGCCCCATGGCAGCAGCCATCCTGACAACCCCCTGATGGTACATTTCCTGCCCTGCAACCTGCATCCAGCTGTCATGTTCCATCCTGGGGACCCCTGAACCTGCATTCAACATTCATTCTCTGCAAACCAGCTTTCATCCTAGACCCCCCCCCCCCCCCCCGGTGGTGTACTTCCTGCCCTGTATCCTACATCCAGCAGTTAAACAGTTAACACCAAAGCACGACACACACACACACACACACACACACACACACACACACACACACACACACACACACATCAAATGCTGAATCATTACAGCTCTTGAATGCCTAGAGTGAAGTCCTGTTACCTGTTGCTCTGCAAAAACCTATTCCTTTTGTTTCCACCACGCTTCCCACCATCCTGCAGAATTCATCCCCTTCCAAACCTTACCCACCCGGTCATCTGTGCAGGAAACTGCATACTGGGTTCATATCCCCTACATCCCGGTGCCACCCCGGTACCCGGGCATGACAGAATGATTCAGCCAAAATTAAATGAACCCGCAGTCCTGCACTCCACCTTGCTATGCCTCCAGGAGATGCTGAGAAGCCTTGCTACCCTAGTGGGGGGCTTGCTGCACAATCTGCAGTCAACCGCACCCATGAAATGTGCACCTACGACCAGCAGACACAGAGGCCCCCTGTCTCCCGAGGAACGGGCCAGGAGACAGACCACCGATCTGTGCCTCTATTGTGGGGACCCCACCCATTGGCTCGTGGACTGCCCACTAAGACCCCTGAAATCTACTGTGGTTTCTAAGCCTGCTACTACCTCCAAGCAGGCTCCAGTGCGTAGAACTCTGCAGCAACCACGAGCTCCCAGGCCTACTGCTGTCTCCAAACAAGTCCCTGAGGTGGAGTCAGCTTCAAAGAGACCTGCAGTGCCTAAGCCGGTACCCTTGCCCAAACCGGCCCCCAGGGGGTCTGCTGCACGAGTGGGTACACCCAGAAAGCCACCTGTACCCAAGAGGTCCCCAAAACCTCCACCTCCCCCCAAACCTGTACCCAGGAAGCCACCCGCATCCAGGACACCTCCTGTACCCAGACCTATTCCTAGGAGAGCTGTGCCCAGAATCGCGGTGCCGCCGACGTCCAGCTCTGAAGAGGAGTCTGACATTCCCATGGATGTAGAGGCCTCCATACCCTTGCCCAGGGAGCCTGAACCTGTCCACCCTATGGCTGTGGAACCTGCTTCAGTGGAACCAGAGCCGATGGAGATTCTGTGCACACAGGTTCCAAACGTGACAACTCCCATCACTCACAGCCAACAAGATCCGACCATCTGTGGATTTGAAAGTTCTGGTTATGACCCTCTGTATGATGTTGTTCCATTTGGTTATATACCCTCTGAGGAGTCAGATCAAGAGAACGCCGTTGTCGCAGAAGGACCCCCGAGCCAACATGCGGGGTCTGACACCACCATGAAGGCGTGGCGAGGCATATGTTCCTCTTACAGCGAGGACTCTATATCAGAAGGAGAAGGTGGCGAAGAGGATGAGGAAGAAGAGGACCGTACATCCCGTCTGAAACTCTTTTCCTCCTTTAGCGATGACAGTGAACCTGGAGAAGAGATGCCTATACTACAGCCAACCAGTTATATGGGCACCACTCTCATCGCAGAGTCTTCTATTCCTGTAAACCTAAAGGGTGAGACCTGTAAAACCTCAAGATTTAAGGCCCGAAGACGGCAGAGAAAAAAGCACCGCCAAACCAACGTTATTGCTGAAGAGATCCAGGACGGTTTACAGACAACATCTGACCCGATGCCATCCGCCTATGTAAGCAATATGTTTTCGGGTAACCCTGCCTCCTACCTGTGTCACTCTGTCTCCAGGAGTCTACGTGACCGTGACACTCCTACAGGTCCAGAACCCCCACCTGAAGAACCAGGCTGTTACACCGTACAAGGAACTTTTGTTATACCTGTCCAGGACCCTGTATCCGGAGAATGGACACTGCAGCCTGTACGCTGATGCCCAGCTGCTGCCAATCTTTATCGCACGGAGTGCGATCGTTAGGAGGGGGGTAGTGTCATGCCCCATGGCAGCAGCCATCCTGACAACCCCCTGATGGTACATTTCCTGCCCTGCAACCTGCTGTCATGTTCCATCCTGGGGACCCCTGAACCTGCATTCAACATTCAGTCTCTGCAAACCGGCTTTCATCCTAGAACCCCCCCCCCCCGTGGTGTACTTCCTGCCCTGTAACCTGCATCCTACATCCAGCAGTTAAACAGTTAACACCAAAGCAAAACACACACACACACACACACACACACACACACACACACACACACACACACACACACACACACACACACACTAAAGTACTCCACCCCACACAGATCAAATGCTGAATCATTACAGCTCTTGAATGCCTAGAGTGAAGTCCTGTTGCTCTGCAAAAACCTATTCCTTTTGTTTTCCTGGTTCCTGCATTTGTTTCCACCACGCTTCCCACCATCCTGCAGAATTCATCCGGTCAGTTTCCATATTTCATCCCCTTCCAAACCTTACCCACCCGGTCATCTGTGCAGGAAACTGCATACTGGGTTCATATCCCCTACATCCCGGTGCCACCCTGGTACCCGGGCATGACACATATAACTGATGGTGAGGAGATTCATTGTAACTTAATGTTTGTTTAATACGATCTATTGTCCTGTAGCTTTTGAGTCATAAATACCCCGGGGTGTCTATTTTCTACAAATATAGACTTTACTGTACGGATTTCTGGATTGGGAACCGTTCTTAAAACTGAAATCAAACATCACCATCAAGGCCGGGGTCACACGAGCGTGGAGGGAACATCCGTGAGAATGGAAGTTCTTTTCGTTCGGATGCCCGTGTGACCACCTCGCTAGTGCATTCAGCCCTACAAACCGCAAACATCCTAGGGAGGATTGCACTTTGTAGACCCGTCTAAAGCCTGCTGTAGCGGGGAGGAACACTGCACGCTGATGTAAGGTGCAATACTAGTACGCACGTTACACATTGTGGCCCTCCCAGTCGAGTCGTCATAACACTACAATGGACGCTGGGAGGAGAGGTCACTGCGGACGCACTTAGTGCTCTCCTGTGACCCCTGTCTATGAAATTATAGAACTGATCTAGCGTCCATAACAAAACCACAAGTTGAACTAGCAGTCTTGTAGATCCACTTTTTGGACACCGTTCATAATAAAGGGATACTCGATTAATTCCCACCTCCACTTCATTAATTTTACTTTTTGTCCCTCACCGCACAGTGACCCTCCTCTCCGGCTCATGGACTCCTGAAAGTCCCTGCAGTTTTTCTATGTAAACTGTGTAGCATAGGACCTGTAAATTGCAAATCGTTCGCAACATGCTCACTTTACGTGTGTGAGTTCTGTAGCGCCTGTGCAGAGCGATGGGTCGGAGCTGCACACGCATGCACAGATCTGATCCATCGCTGCCTCTCTGAGAACGCTCGCTACAGCGATTGGTCTCAGAGGGTGACGTTGGCCACTCTGTGTGTGTGTGTGTCATCACTAGTGACCAATCTGGTGACCGGCAGCCGAGAAATTAAAAAATCTCAGCTGCTGGTGATGCTGGGTGGGGATGCGGAAATTCCACCACTTTACACTGCAATTTCACCCGATCAGGGAGGGGGGAGACTTTACTCATCCTGTCCACTTTAAAAATATAGTGTGCAGATTGTTTCTTTTAACATTTCCAGTTGTTTTGAAGTTTGTGGCGTGAAGTGTGTCGGCTTGACTCCTGCTACACCGTCTTTGTGATAAAATAACATGCCCTCTTGGCTGTCGTTTGGGGTCATTTCCAGGGTCTAAATCGGGAACTCTCCAACCTATACCAAACTTTGGTGCCAGTATGAAAACGTAGCGGCCAACTGCACCCGGGCAAGAACCCCGGCAGATGTTTGCATGTTGTTTTGTTTTGTATAATCTATCAATTTTGGAGCTGTTGGTGGAATAGCCAGTGCCTACCTGGGCCTGGGATTTTTCTTTTAGCCATGGTGTACTCGGACCACAGTACAGGAGATATCATGAAGATCAGCGTGGTATGAGAAACCTTCATGAAGGACTTGAGTTCGAATATCTTTGGTTTGCCGGCAAAAAATCTGTAAAGTGACCACCAAAGGACATGTCATGCTGGAGGACACACGCGTGGATTCTACTTCTGCAGGACGGTCGATCATAATGCTGCTAACCTCCTCTTTCATTGAGGAGAGCGCCAGGTATCTCCTTGGGCAGCTGAAGGACATTTATGCTGGATGGGGGGGCCTAAAATCAGGGCTGTCCTGCTGTCTTCATGCTGGTGTCTCCTGTCTTGGAGCTGTGACTCTCTTCTTCGGAGCTTGTAAGAGGCCAGTTTTGTCGGATGTCTGATATTTACAGAAGCCGCTCGCGCTCCATTCTTATCTCCGGGTCTCTGATAGCGTCCAACCATTTGCAATTTTTAGATTGCGACACAATGTGAAGGCATCTTTATCTACTCTATGATAACTCCTACTGTGTTAACCCTTTTGGCTTCTGGGGTTGAATGGACATTTGTATAGGAAACTGGGTTAGACGTCACCATGCTGTTGTCCTTTGCATGGCGCTAAACCGTCTTCCTGCTGGTTGGACCTTTTTCCAAGCATCTTCTCCTCAAGTAACTTTGGTTTCACTTTTCCTGCTTCTTCATGGAATCGTGTCATTTTTTTTATTTTTGTGCGTTTCTGGTTGTAAATGCAGATAAATATCTAGAACTTGGGCTTATCGGCTTTCCGAGTCGCGTGTGGGAGCCGCCATTTTGAAAATCTTAAATTTCAAGTAAGTGCTCGTCCGATGTGTCCGAGATAGACATGTCCTCTTATTTCCTCAACATAAAATCTGTAAATATTTATCTGAGACACAAACTGGACCAGATGGAGTTATCGCTGGTTCCTGGTGTAACTCGGGCAGTTGGCGTTGCCGTCCTATATCTGTCCCACAGCTGTGATGGTCGGCTGTGCTGGAGTTGTTACACGTGGTCTGTCGCCACAAGGACAGTAGGCTTTATAATCGCCCAGTAATGCAGTTTTGGCATCACACAATATGGACACGGCCGTTTATAGCCCGGGTCATCTCTCCCGTCATCATTCCTGCCTGCAGCATGTCTATGCCATGTTTTCGCAGGTAGGCGGCCATCTTTGGCATATTTCCGGTGCTTTCCTGGTTCAGTTGTCCTTCTATCTGTCAAAGCCCAAAAAGTCTCTGTTCGCCGGCCTTACAGACTACAGTCCTTTCCCAAATGAAATCATTAGCAAGTTAGACACTGATGTTAACCCTTTCACGCTGCCGTGTGTGCACCTGAAGGCTTCTGGGTGGCATTGAATGCCCCATGGCTCTCCAGTAAGGCTAGGGTCAGACTAACGCATTTTTCACGTTGTCCGTGAAAATGTGCGTTCGAAGAATGGACGTATTTTTTCACGGAATACGCGAGAGCGGTCATACGATGCGCAGTTTCATCCGTGATTTTGTACGGATCATCAATAAAACACTTTGTGCATCTGGACGTTATGTTGGCCGGACATTAGCAGCGTCTGACGTCTCCTAATCACGCACACACACTGCTAGCAGACGCAGCGCACTCTGTACGTCAGTACTAGTGGTTTAACGTTCTCGAAAAAATGCGTTCATTTTCCACTTGCGTTGCGCAGCCGGACTTTTGTGCGACCGTACTTCGTATATTGGCCGTCATTGCCCGGCATCTGCTGCTAGTGCGGCCGTGATTAAGTGCGCCAGAACGCGCGTTCGCACTGCCTCAGTCTGACCCTAGCCTAAGTCCTATGGCCTGTCTCACTTCCTTGTGGCTGATGTCATTGGCTACAGGGAGGCTGTCTGCGGCAGGACTGCCTGAACTCAACCAATGGCGACGTTCGGCCAAAAGGAAGGGAGGAGGGCCATAGGAGTTGCCGTGGGGTGTTCTATGCCGCCCCGTGACATTGAGGCCCGTCTGCCTCCCCAGACTGGATCAGATTTGCACACGCATGGACAGATCTGATCCATCGGCTGCTGCTCTGTGAACACTTGCGATTGGTCTCAGAGGGTGACGTCAACCGCTCTTTGAGTGTGACATCACTGGTGACAGGCAGCCGGGAAACTGAAAAATCCCGGCTGCTGGTGACGCTGGGTGGGGTGGAGGAAACTCCTCCACTTCACATTGCGGTTTCACCAGATTGCACTTCTCAGATCCTGACCACTTTAAAAAGCTTTAGTGGTCAAGAGGTGCAGAGTGTGTTTGTTTGTTTTTTTTTAAAATCGGCTCACCGGTTAATGCTGACGGCTCCGGTGAAATGAGGTCAAATGTTTTTGGATACCAACTTTTTACATTACCCCTTGGCTCCCAATTTGTGGGTTTAAACTCTGGCCGCTCGGCGGCTTATGGGTTTGTCTAGCCCCTTTTTTATAGAAGCTTTTACGTCCGTATTCTATGGATTTTCTTTGACCTGCGCGTGACTCCGTGTGAGTTTCAGAGCGGCGGGTCGTCCGGTTGGCTTTTCGTGTCGGCGGATCTCGATTTTTATAAACTCTCAAGCAGGGTCCTAAAGTTTATGTAAATTGTTATTCTGTCTCCCCCATTGTACAGCGCTACGGAACTTGTTGGCGCTTTGTGAATACTGTAAACTGTGTCCTGGTCTTACAATTTAATTTAAGGACGAACCCCCCCCCCCCCCCCGAGGTGCGGAGACGCTTTGGCGACGGTGATTCCTTGAAAGGAGAGGACTCGCAGGGTTACACGGTAAACGTTGTCGTTTAGCTTCGATGCAACCCTGTTTAACTTTAAGGCTAGGGTCAGACTGAGGCAGTGCGAACGCGCGTTCTGGCGCACATAATCACGGCCGCACTAGCAGCAGATGACGGGCAATGACAGCCAATATACGAAGTACGGTCGCACAAAAGTCCGGCCGCGCAACGCAAGTGGAAAATGAACGCATTTTTTCGAGAACGTTAAACCGCTGGTACTGACGTACAGAGTGCGCTGCGGCCGCATAGCGGCGTGTGTGCGTGATTAGGAGACGTCAGACGCTGCTAGTGTGCGGCCAACATAACGTTCAAACAGCCGGATTTCCCTAGACTTCTTTTTACCCCATCGTCATGAAATACGTCCAGAATTGCGCATCGTCTGACCACTTAAGCGTATTCTGTGAAAAAATGCGTGCGCACGCATCGACGTACATTTTGACGGTGGCCGCAGAAAATGCGCTCATCTGTCCCTAGCCTAATAGTTTGATCCAGGAGAAACCTTCACATGTGGAACTTACCCTGCTGTCCTTTTTATTTATTTTATTTGCTTTTTTTTCCCCTTTTTTTTGTTTTTCGACGATTTTGGGATCACCAAAGTTTATCGTGTGTGTTCCTGTCAATCTTTTCTTTACGCTTTTTTTTTTTTTTTTTTTTTTTAATCTGTATTATATTAAAAAAATAATATTTTTAAATTGTATAGATTTATATTAAATCTATTTGTAGATTTATGTATTTTTTAAAATCCCACAGAATTTTTTAATTTTTTTTTTATTTTTTTTTTTTGATGCCTGGACAGCAGGGATGGTCAACTGGTTACACGGTCCAGCTTTACTCCTTCAAACACTGTTAGAAATAAATAGTTATATATATTTATATATATATTTCTATTTTTTTTGTTAGATTGAATTATTATTTTTTTTTTTTTTTTTTTTTTTTAAAAAAAATTCTTTCCCAATCTGAAAATGTAAGCACCAGCTGACTTGTACAGAAGAAAATTAAAATCTAGCCTATGCACCTTTTTATAACTACTGCATGTATTACTCAGATTTTGTGTCCGGCTGAAGGATCTATAATCTGTATATTGTTCGTATTAAAATAAGTAAATTTAAAAGGAAAAAATCATCACGGCTAGAAAAGTCCTAAAAAGAGTGAAGCGGGGAGCATACTTTTTTTTTTTTTTACTTTACCCTCTTCCCTGCAGGAAGTAGAATAGAAAGTATTCTGTGAGTCTGTGTGCATTGCCAAAATATGCCAGGAATGCGTGCAAGTTATTTAATTATTTATTTTTTTTCTCCTGGCTGAACGAAGGTTGCAGTCTATTCCCGAGTCAGTGCTGTGCGTCGAACAACCCGGCCCTTGTACACCTGGCTCAGGGGAAATGGAGAGACAAACCGGCTCATCTCTTGACGCAGGCTTTTTTTTTTTTTTTTTTTTTTTAAATAAATGGGGGGTTTCATAGGATTTTTTTTTTTTTTTTCCTGTCCTATGCAGCTGAGTGCCACGTTTCCAAAACTGAAAGGAACTGCACCGCACATGGGAGGGAGAAGGGGGGAACATAAAACAAAAAAAAATAATGACATCGCTCTGCTTTCGATGAACACTTCCTCTTAGAAACAGTCTTTTGGTTAAACCTTTAACCCTTTCAGCTTCAAAAATCACTTCTGGGCAAACATCTGGCTGCCGTTCTTCAGATATATATATATATATATGTATATATATCTCTTTCTACAAACTTGCTGCTCAATTGAAGGGACACTACAACGTACCTGAGCTGTAACGAGATTACTTATGCATTACAAACCCACCTTATAAAACACACGCTGCTGTTTTTTTTCTTCTAAGTAATGGCAAGTAAAAAGGAAAAATAAAATTTTGTGTCATTTAAAAAAAAAAAAATTTTTTTTTTTTTTTTTTGGTCCCTATGTACATCAGTAGTCCTTAAGGGGTTAATCTCCTGTTTTCTATTTTGAATGTTTTTTTCCCATGATGCAATGTTTACCAAAACTTGTGCAGAAGTTATTTACTTTACAGCTGTGGTTTAAGGCTCGGGTCAGACGAGCGCGGAGATCGCGTCCGTGTTGCTGCACACTTTAACGTCCGTGGTAGCATACAATTATGATCAAGAGACCCACACACAAAGTGCGGACGCACAGAAGTGCGGCGACGCAACGGACGCAGGTTGGGCAAGAACATAAATCCGCTAGAACGGATGCACAGGGTGCGCGGCGTCCGCATAGCTTTGTGTGTGAGTGATGGAACGTAGTCAGACGTCCAGCATTTTTGACGGACAAAATGTTTTTGATATTAATTTATTTTCCCTTCTACATCCGTCCAAAAAAATGTCAGTCACAAAAACAGACTGTGTGACCTTGTCGTCAGTCAGAAAGTACGTCCACTGTGCACGGACGCACAATGAGGTGTAGGAGGGAATGTTAAGATAAGGCTGCAGGGGGTCTGTTATGTTCTCCAGGATATCGGAAATAAGAGCTGGCAGCTGAATGAGATAAAACAGGGAGCTTAAAAGACTTCTAATCTAACCCTTGGTGATGTCCTTTGAATACATCCCACACTACACAATGATGTGAGTCGGTGATTGACTCATTCACTCCATTCTATGGCCAAAGCCACACAGTGAGGAGCAAGTGATGGAAAGATAAAATGCAAAATATCACACAATGGATGCACCCAGTGACACATATAGAGGAAAATATCACACAATGGATACACCCAGTGACACATATAGAGGAAAATATCACACAATGGATGCACCCAGTGACACATATAGAGGAAAATATCACACAATGGATACACCCAGTGACACATATAGAGGAAAATATCACACAATGGATGCACCCAGTGACACATATAGAGGAAAATATCACACAATGGATGCACCCAGTGACACATATAGAGGAAAATATCACACAATGGATGCACCCAGTGACACATATAGAGGAAAATATCACACAATGGATGCACCCAGTGACACATATAGAGGAAAATATCACACAATGGATGCGCCCAGTGACACATATAGAGGAAAATATCACACAATGGATGCGCCCAGTGACACATATATAGAGGAAAATATCACACAATGGATGCACCCAGTGACACATATAGAGGAAAATATCACACAATGGATGCACCCAGTGACACATATAGAGGAAAATATTGTATTAACTAAACAAATGAAACACAAAGCATGTGTAAGAAATCGGCAATCTCAAATAAACCCAATAAGGTCATTCCGTTTTTTGGTGGTCGTGTCCGTGTAACGTTGAGCTGAACTCAAAATGCCAATATTACCAGTCATACAGTTGACCTTTTTTAGTGCTAAAAATGTTTGTTTTTCTTGGAGCGTTTGCATTAAACATTGTTGCGTGTTTATAATGACTTTTCGTTTTTCTGTTAACTTATGTGCTTTTTGGAAGCCTCCTGATTGTACAAGGTGCCAGGAGAGCTGGGTAAGGCCGGGTGCACACTAGCGTTCTCTTCTGCGCAGTAGCGTCCGTTATGACGCTCTTTATGACGTCCGTTGTAGCATATAATTACGTGGATAGAGAAGAACCCACGTAGTACG
This sequence comes from Leptobrachium leishanense, assembly GCA_009667805.1. NCBI lineage: Eukaryota > Metazoa > Chordata > Amphibia > Anura > Megophryidae > Leptobrachium > Leptobrachium leishanense. The sequence continues at coordinate 50,999,834 of CM019066.1, read as the reverse complement.
TGTGCAACGCATAACGCACGCTGAAGACGTCCGGCAAGGAAACACCAAGGCTTTTGCGCTAGGATTGATTGGCGTATAGACGACGTTGGCTGCGTGCTGAACGTCAAATGAGCGCGCCTGCGCACCTGAACGGCCACGTGCGAACGTCAAAATTAACGCATCGTCTGGCGTCTACCAATCTCTTCCATCATAAAGTGCGTCCTTTTTAACGTACGCTAATGCGCAGAAGAAAACGCTAGTGTGCACCCGGCCTAAGACGTTACGCATTTTTATGGAGGAGCTGCTCCATCGGGCATTTTTTGGTTTATCGTTTTTCTATTTTCGTCTTTGAGGTCTGGCACATCCCCTTTTAGGCCGGGATCCTATGGAGGATCATGCTTTGCAGCCTCATCCAACACGCGTCTAGTGCATGTCCGTTTGTAGCCTGTGCAATTCATGCATGCGCTACGGTATGTGTGACCGGTCAAATCAAAACGTCACAAAGCTGCAACGGATGCTGGAAGGCATGTCGGTACGGGCGCACACCGTGCGCTCATCTGACTCCAGCCGGAAATCCTTCCAATCAGGTGTTTACTAGACACCGAACCCCGGGGAGGTGTATAAGCCGACCACAATCTCACCATAACTGTTCTCCGAGCCATCAATTCTACGTTTTTAGGCCAAAACCAGTGAGTTGACTGTACCAACAGCGCGGGAATAATTTTCTTACCTAAAAACCAGTACAGGTTCTTCGTGAGTCGCGCCAGTATTTTCTTTCTTTCGTTGAACTTTTTGAGGATACGACTGGACACCCGTTACGTGAGGTCACTTCAAGTGTCAGAATCGTACAGCCTTATAAAGCTACGTCTGTCAAGCAATTATTTTTTATTTTTCTAAATTTTGAAAACTTTAACCCCATAGTGACCAGGCTGTTTCACCATTGTCAGTTCGAAAGTGCCCACAGCTGTGTTTACATTTTTGCAATGTTTGTTTGGCTCCCAATTTTCCTCATTTATGGAACCCGCACATATTATATACCTGTTCTTGCTATTAAATGGACTTTATTAAGATACCATTATTTTCATTCTATCAATTTACTATTAAAAATGGAAGAAAAAAAAACACTTTTTCGAACTTTGATCCCCAAAATTTGCAACTGCCACAAAAGACCCCGGCTAAATAGTTTTTACACTTTGTCCTGAGTTTAGTAAAACAAAATGTTTACATGTTTTTTGCTTTTTAACCCCTTTACTGCTGAGCCATTTCACCTTTGTGTGCTGAGCTCATTTTGACCGTTTTATGCTCCTCATGTTTAAACTTGATTTGAAGTCCTGTTTTATTATACGACCCAGACAATTTTTATTTTTTATTTTTTTTAAAAACCCATGGTTATATTTTTATCTTTTTATACACCAAACCTGGTCATGTTTGACATCATTAGAAAGGCCATGCCTGGCCTTTCCATTGATACCCAACGTGACCATCTAGCTGCCACTCATATAGCGACGACGTTAGTGGTAGGCCTTGAAGGCTTGGCTGGCATCCAAGATGTCAGCCACCTCCGGGAGAGGACCGTGATATAGGGCTGTGCAATTAATTGCAATCGCAATCGAATCGCGATTTCTGACTCTGCAATTTCTAAATCGCATAAGGCTGCAATTTTCTGCTCCCTGTTAACTTCCGGCGGCATGGTGCTTTGGGCACTCGCAGGGGGAACCACGTGACGAGCCGCGTTCTCGTGGCTCGTCACATGGTTCCCCCAGGCGAGCGCCCAAGCTCCATGCCGCCGGAAGTTAACAGGGAGCCGAACACGTGGCGCACAGAGGTGAGCTGGGCCAGTATATCCGTGAGCTGGGGCAGTATATCCATGTGCTGGGGCAGTATATCCATGTGCTGGGGCAGTATATCCATGTGCTGGGGCAGTATATCCATGTGCTGGGGCAGTATATCCATGTGCTGGGGCAGTATATCCATGTGCTGGGGCAGTATATCCATGTGCTGGGGCAGTATATCCATGTGCTGGGGCAGTATATCCATGTGCTGGGGCAGTATATCCATGTGCTGGGGCAGTATATCCATGTGCTGGGGCAGTATATCCATGTGCTGGGGCAGTATATCCATGTGCTGGGGCAGTAAATCCATGTGTTGAATACTGAATACATTTAGAATGTATGTAGCATGTTTGAAAAAGCAAAAACAATTGGCTAAATCGCAAATAAAATCGCAATCGCAATATTCATTCAAGAAATCGCAATATGATTATTTTGTCAATATTGCACAGCCCTACCGTGATATGGCACCTAAAGAGGTTAGAGACAGACATCACTGGATAGGGCAAACTGTGCCCTTTCCGGGAATGCCTTTTTTTTTGTTGTTGTTTTTTTTACTCCCTACCGATCGGAAGGGAGAGGGGTTCAAAAGACCCTCCTCCCTTTCAGGCTCTCTCCTGGCAGTGCTGGGGGGGGGGGGAAGAGTCCTGAAACTAACGTTATCATGGGGTCTTTAAAACCGGATGTCTGCTTTCAAGGAAGGACCCTGGTCAAAGGTCCATGATGTACAGAGTACTTCCTTGGTCCATAGCAGGCTTTTTTCCCCAGGACTTGCCCTGTATGTCATTGGTCCCTAAGGGGTTAAAACTTTGCTGAAGTACATTTTCATCTGATCTGTCAAATTTACGCGTAACTTCTTTTTCATTATCCTTCAGGCCTTTGGTGCCATCTCGTTCTTCCACGATATCTTTGTAGTTTATTATCGTATTATTTTTGGCGAAGCCAAAGACCAGCGAGTTCATTTTTTTTTTTTATCCACCAACCAACGGCAGGCATACTTATCCTTTTTGAAAAGCCCAAAGGAGTACGACTGGAAAACCTTCTTCTTTTCTGAGGATTAATTGGCAAGCTGTCCAGTATAGTTTCTTTTTTTTTCTTCTGTTTTTGGAAAAGTGGACAAAGAGAAGGTCCATCAATCTGCCAGGATCCTTTTGTAAGGACCGAAAACTAAAATGTTTTCCGACTCAAAACATGAGCCTTTATCAAGTTGCGTCTTCAACAAGAAGACCCAACACTTGGGTTCTAGATGCTTATGTTCATTCAGGAGTCCTTCCGTTGTTCTCGGATCAGTAGAGATTTGTCGTCTTGCTGTACCAGAGAGTGAAGGAAGGTTTTCCAAATATACCGATTTTGACACCTCCGCCCCACGTATGTCAGTCACCTGCAATTGTTTGGGTTTGAATACCGTGCTTATTCCCCCTCCGCGTTCTGCATCTCCTGTCAAGTCTTGCCGTTTTTCAGTACCTTCATATTTGGCATGGGAAGGGGACCCCTTTTGATATGCGATCTCCTGATGGCCCTTGTACCGAGACGACTGAGGAGTTTTTCACTTTGATTTGGTGCCTGAAATCCAAGAGCCAATTTAATGGACAGTTTGAAAGTCTTAAGACCTGCAGAGGGAGAGTCCTCCCACGCGTTATTCTTCCGAATATTTACCGTAACAAACTTTGCAGAGGAACAAGGCCACGATAAATAACAAATCCGTTTTTTCCTGTGTGGGAAGGTCTCCTGCTGCCAAGAAAGGTTGGTTTTAATTCTGTTGAATAGTAGCTGAGTCAGGGTGTCCTATTGGCAGGTTGTCACCGCGTGGCCGCCGATGGTAATGGCACACCTGAAATGTTGCTGATTTGGGGCCCTATTCCATGGTTGTCGTGAAAAGTCTAACGCTAATTGAAAATTTGTGCGCCAACCGTTCTCCTTTTTAGCGTCTCACCTTAACGTCCGTATTCCAAACAAGACGCTAAAGTCGGCTGGAGACGTTAAAATCTCTTAGCGAGACGTTATGCAGTGTGTGGAGCAGTGAAATTACCGGCTGGCGCCGCTGAAAGTGGCTGTACGCACAGCTAATACTAAACCCCTGCAATTTCGTCTTTAATGTTAACTGGGCAAAAATGTTTTCTCGGGGCTCCACCCCCAACATCCTCAAAAAAAAAAGTCAAATAAAACTTTTTTTATATGTATTTATTATTACACAGTCATGTTTGGAATCCTTTTTAAAGGCCAGACTCTGATCTTTTACAAAGACACCCTACTTAAACTTGTGGGGTGTAAAAGAATAGAGATGCAGGGTTCCAAAGCATCCCCTGCCCACCATCAGCAGTGCGGCGGTTTCGATCTTGGAACAATGCACACTAATTATGCCGTTGCCTCCGCACTTGTTGTCGACATTGGAGATTAGAAGGTGAGTTAGGCTAGGGTCAGACGAATGCATTTTTCACGTTGTCCGTGAAAAAGTGCGTTCGAACGAACGTACGTATTTTTTCCCGGAATACGCGATAGCGGTCATACGATGCGCCTTTTCGTCCGTGATTTTGTACGGATCATCAATAAAACCCTTTCTGCGTCTGGACGTTATGTTGGCCGGACGTGTGCAGCGTCTGACGTCTCCTAATCACGCACACACGCCGCTATGCGGCCGCAGCGCACTCTGTACGTCAGTAGTAGCGGTTTGACGTTCTCGAAAAAATGCGTTCGTTGGCCACTTGCGTTGCACGGACGAACTTTCGTGCGGCCGTTCGTCGTATGTTCCCCGGCATTGGACGTCATTTGCTGCTAGCACGGCCGTGATTTCGTGCGGCTAAACGCACGTGAAAAATGCGTTCGTCTGACCCTAGCCTTAGAGCAGCAGCATTATTCACTTTTATAAATGAAAACTGACAAATCGTGCTGCGTTAGAATAAAAAAAATGAATCCCCCCCCCCCCCCATATAAAATATTTTTACATAAAACCCATTCAAGTTTGGTATCATTGGAAAGGCCTTTCCAACAATGCCTAAATTGACCGTTGCTTCTATCAGGCCTCAAAATTTCAAGTCCCAGCTACTAACCAGGCCATAAGTTACTCGCCACCAGTTGCTCCATCTAAACCCTACCCCGCCCTTAACTCCGCCCCTAAACACACCCCCTTAAATTATCTCATGAAATTACACTGTTAAAGGCTTTATTTAGTTATTTTTGTAACGTTATTCTAACGCCCAGACATCAGACCCCAGATACATGTATACCCAGTCATCAGCCCCATTGTGAGCAGAGCGAGGAGGCAGGGAAGCTCCTCTCCACCCCCACCCCCCCCCGCCAGTGACCGAGACGAGCTTGGTCAGGTTAGGCAGCTGATCTCTGCCACCGTGCAGCCTGATGAAGGGGGGGGGGCTGCACGGTGGCACCGCTGTAATACGCAGCACGAAATAATTTATTGTGCTGCCTGCATATGCATTTCCACTCGCCAAATGCTAGTAGGAGAGTGGAAACTTTAAGCCCTGGCTTCTATGGTTCTAGAGCTACGGAAGTCCAAAAGACACCTGTATCTCCTCCATAGGGATTTCTCTGCCTGTCCTGTGGGGGGGGGGAGAGTCCCATTTCTGATGTCATCTTGCCCATTTGCGATTACGTCAGTGGGCAGTGTTAAATCCTGCAGGCAGAAGTCCATGATCGGCGCCAGACAGACGCCGAGCGGGGGATTGCTCTTGCAGGCACAAGGGGCAGCTGCCTTGGACCCCACAATGACTGGGCCAAGGGCAGCTGCCCTTTTTGCCTTGCATTAAAGACGGCCCTGAACCCCCTGTGTGTGTGTGTGTGTGTATTTCAGCCCTGGTGTAAACTTTACCAGAGCCTTAACAGCTCCATAGACTTCACCTGCTCAGGGAAGTTACATTAGGGTTTACGTGTAGTTATAAGCATCGTACCAGCTTTTAGGAGGGGTTACAGTTCCTGAGTTTGCACAGAGATGTTACGTTTATTCAGCACCTTGAAATAGGACGCTGCTTTGCTCAGCGGCCTGTGCGTCCCATATTAAGTATAGGAGATGCCAAGCAGAGTAAGGAACGCAAGTCGCGAGACGCTAAGGTCGGATCATCTCCTTTAACGGCAAGGTTGGAAAAGGACGTGAATAAATTAAGTTGAAAACTCCTGCTGTTAACGACAACTGTGGAAAAGGGACCTTTATGTGTAGATGACTAAAAAAATAAAGTTTTAGGCCTGAAGTTGTTTTTTTTTATTTTAAATATATATTTGATGCAGTGTGTGACGTATGCTCTGAGCACTGACAGGCTGACCCCCCACCCCTTCAACCTCTGCAGCAATGCTGGCCACACTCATACGTATATTTCCCAAAGATAACCTCTGGATATGACGCTGAGCACGTACACTCAACTTCTTTGGTCGACCATGGCGAGGCCTGTTCTGAGTGGAACCTGTCCTGTTAAAGCGCTGTATGGTCTTGGCCCCGTGCTGCAGCTCCGTTGTATGGTCTTGGCCACCGTGTTGCAGCTCAGTTTCAGGGTCTTGGCAGCCGTGCTGCGGCTCAGTTTCAGGGTCTTGGCCGCCGTGCTGCGGCTCCGTTTCAGGGTCTTGGCCGCCGTGCTGCGGCTCCGTTTCAGGGTCTTGGCCCCCGTGCTGCGGCTCCGTTTCAGGGTCTTGGCCCCCGTGCTGCGGCTCAGTTTCAGGGTCTTGGCCCCGTGCTGCGGCTCAGTTTCAGGGTCTTGGCCCCCGTGCTGGCGGCTCAGTTTCAGGGTCTTGGCCCCGTGCTGCGGCTCAGTTTCAGGGTCTTGGCCCCCGTGCTGCGGCTCAGTTTCGGGGTCTTGGCCCCCGTGCTGCGGCTCAGTTTCGGGGTCTTGGCCCCCGTGCTGCGGCTCAGTTTCAGGGTCTTGGCCCCCGTGCTGCGGCTCAGTTTCAGGGTCTTGGCCCCGTGCTGCGGCTCAGTTTCAGGGTCTTGGCCCCGTGCTGCGGCTCAGTTTCAGGGTCTTGGCCCCCGTGCTGCGGCTCAGTTTCAGGGTCTTGGCCCCCGTGCTGCGGCTCCGTTTCGGGGTCTTGGCCACCGTGCTGCGGCTCAGTTTCAGGGTCTTGGCAATCTTCTTATAGCCTCGGCCATCTTTTATGTAGAGAAACAATTCTTTTTTTTAGATCCTCAGAGTTCTTTGCCATGAGGTGCCATGTTGAACTTCCAGTGACCAGTATGAGAGAGTGAGAGCGATAACACCAAATTTAACACCGTTTCTCCCCATTCACACCTGAGACCTTTGTAACACTAACGAGTCACATGTCACCCGGGAGGGAAAATAACTCATTGGCCCAATTTGGACATTTTCCCTTAGGGGAGCAGTCCCTTATGTTGGCAGCGGTTTAGACATTAATGGCTGTGTGTGTTATTTTGAGGGGACGGGAAATTTACACTGTTACACAAGCTGCACAATTACTACTTAACATTGTAACAAAGTGTAATTTCTTCAGTGCTGCCGCATGGAAAGATATAATAAAATATTTACAAAAATGTGAGGGGTCTACTCACGTCAGATTTTATATATATATATTTCTTTGACACAGGTACGGTACAAAAAGAACGCTGTTACTTTCAAAGCTACTTTTTTTGGGTTGGGGCCAACCCTGACCAATAGATTCGCAGTTTAGATTCTGTTTTTCCACACAATCCTTACTACAATTCTAACTTTCTTGCTTTGTTTTTAGAAAACCCATTCTGCTTCTATTGATGCGACTTTTATGTTTAACCAATTTATTTCCTTGTATTTTTGTATTGTTTTCAGGGAACGCAGGACGTGCTTTGAAATAAAGAGCATATACTGTGAGGCACTAGTGCACATACAGAACCAGGGGTCCACCTCCACCACTTTGACAGAAACGTGGCTGGTTTTGGAGAGTTTGACATCTAAGAAATGTTTATTCTGTGCGTCACGATCCCTCTTCTCAATGGATGCTTTATGTCAGGACGGCCATCTTGTTTTGGGAAAGTATGTTTAGTGGAGGTGGGAAATTCCTGACTGCCAGGAATGCTGCATTCATTTCTTTCTGTATAATTTTATGCGCTGCTCCTGTCTTCTGTGTTTACCTAAATGCCTTGGCGTTGCCCTGGTTCCTCAATCCGTACTGTCAGGATTTTCGTTCTGTTGACCTCTCAGCAGTGTCTACGTTCTGCGACTGGGTTTCCCTGTGCCATGGATGGAAATTTTCAATATGTCGAGACGTTTTGGGGCAGTGTATTTTCCTTCATGTTATGTGGTGACCTCAAGGTGCCTTCATTCATTTTCTTGTCCCAGTCTTCAGAGGCTGAAGGAAGTGGGAAACAAATATGGCTGACGGGTCCTATCGGGAAACTCTGATATCTGCCTGTTGCTCATGAAAAGCTGGAAAACTTGGAATATACAAGGAGCGAACAAACCAGCCCAGGATATCCTTGTGGGCCAAACTGGACCGCAGAACGAAGGCTGTGAACTTCTAGGGTCTTCACTGTGTTTCCAGGCTTTTAGACATCTCCTAAACAACAATAGTTGTGACAAAAGTGGTTGGAAATCTAGTCTAGCTTGGATATGTTTAAGCTAAGCTCTCCAAACATACTGGCTGACCACTCAACACAACGTTCCACGCCATATTGAGAATGACTGACTTGCCATATTCGTGCGTGTTGACTTTCTGTAGTGATGCTGTTGTCGCTTTGCGTCGTCGAGCTGGTGTCCATACTATTCGTTGTCTGCGAAATTGTAATTGGTGTTTTTGCCAAGCCACGGTTGTGCCGTATTTCGCCAAAATGCCATACACCATAGGTCCATTGAGTAAGACACCTAGTTCTTGGTGGCCACGCTCCGTACTGTAATATAGGGGCCGTGACGTGTTTGTGATATTAAAGATTATATACCAAGGTATATGGGAGCGCATATAAACCTATATACAGTAGAACAATAAAATATGGCAAATCAATATCACCAAATGGATAGTTTGTTTAGACACCGATGAATGAATGGTCCGTAGGTCCTACAAAAAAGAAGAGGAAAAGACCATCGGGCAATATATACTGTTGGAATGAATAGGCACACACAGCTTGTAAATGGCACTCCCAAACGGGGAGTCTTCAAGACACCAAATGTACGCCTTTAACTCTCTTATGGGGGACTCTTCCCATGCATCGATTCCTTTTTCTATGATGGTGAGTATATCTCAAAAGGAGAGAGAAGGATACATAGTACAGTTCTGTAACTCAAAGAGAATTGTATGCAAAAAAGACACACTCACGTGTTCTAGAACCTTCTTTCTAGGTGGTTCGGTATTGGCGCCTAGGACCTCTTATCGCCTGAGGGGGTCCCACCTCGTAACTCCTGATCGGATCCAAATTCTGCCGAATATATTCGTATCTCCTGTTCAACTTGCACAGAATCAGATCGTCTTGGGAGGAAAAAAGAGTAAATAAAATGGGGGGAGCTAAAAGAAAATTAAATTAAAATAATTTATTGCACTCCGATTGATAAGGCCTGCAGCTAGCAGGCGAAACGCGCCTCAGTGTTTTATGTGCAATAAATTCTTTAAATTTAATTTTCTTTTAGCTCCCCCATTTTATTTACTCTTTTCCTCCCAAGACAATCTGATTCTGTTTAAGTTGAACAGGAGATACGAATATGTCTTTTTTGCATACAATTCTCTGAGTTACAGAACTGTACTATGTATCCTTCTCTCTCCTTTTGAGATATACTCACCATCATAGAAGAAGGAATCGATGGGTGGGAAGAGTCCCCCATAAGAGACTTCAAGGCGTACATTTGGGGACTTGAAGACTCCCCGTTTGTGAGTGCTATTTACAAGCTGTGTGTGCCTATTCATTCCAACAGTATATACAGTTGTGTTCAAAATTATTCAACCCCAATGCTGTAAAGGGTTTTAGGGAATTTAGTGTACATTTGTAATTGTATTCAGAATGAAATCCTACAAGGACTTTTTTAAAGAACCATATGCAACTAAAATGACATCAATTGGTTTTGTAATACAATAGTAAATGTTTCTTTTGTGAATTCTTCATTGACACAATTATTCAATCCCTTAAAGACTACCACTCTGAAGAACAGAGGTTCATTCAAGTGTTTTCAATCAGGTATTGAAAACACCTGTGGATGTCACGGAGCAGCAATAAAGCATAATAAGCACCAATTAGGCAGCTTTAAAATGACTGATACTCAGCTCCTTCTAGACATTTACTGGTGTGGTTACAAACATGGTGAAGTCAAGAGAATGGTCCAGGAAGACAAGAGAAGAGTTGATTACTCTTCACAGGAAGGGCAATGGCTATAAGAAGATTGCAAAGATGTTAAACATACCAAGAGAGACCATAGGAAGCATCATTCGCAAATTCAAGGCAAAGGGCACTGTTGAAACGCTACCTGGTCGTGGCAGAAAGAAGATGCTGACTTCGACTGCTGTGCGCTACCTGAAGCGTAGAGTGGAGAAAAGTCCCCGTGTGACTGCTGAGGAACTGAGAAAAGATTTGTCAGATGTGGGTACTGAAGTTGCAGCTCAGACAATACGGCGCACACTGCGTAATGAAGGCCTCCATGCCAGAACTCCCAGGCGCACCCCCTTGCTGTCTCCAAAGAATAAGAAGAGTCGACTGCAGTATGCCAAAAGTCATGTGGACAAACCACAGAAGTTTTGGATAGTGTTCTGTGGACTGATGAAACAAAATTAGAACTGTTTGGGCCCATGGATCAACGCTATGTTTGGAGGAGGAAGAACAAGGCCTATGAAGAAAAGAACACCTTGCCTACTGTGAAGCATGGCGGGGGGTCAATCCTGCTTTGGGGCTGTTTTGCTTCTGCAGGTACAGGGAAGCTTCAGCGTGTGCAAGGTACCATGAATTCTCTTCAGTACCAGGAGATATTGGATGACAATGTGATGCAGTCCGTCACAAACCTGAGGCTTGGGAGACGTTGGACCTTTCAACAGGACAATGATCCCAAGCATACCTCCAAGTCCACTAGAGCATGGTTGCAGATTAAAGGCTGGAACGTTTTGGAGTGGCCATCGCAGTCACCTGACTTAAATCCGATTGAGAACCTCTGGTGGGACTTAAAGAAAGCAGTTGTAGTGCGCAAGCCTAAGAATGTGACTGAACTGGAGGCTTTTGCCCATGACTAATGGGCGAAGATACCCGTAGATCGCTGCAAGACACTTGTGTCAAGCTATGCTTCACGTTTAAAAGCTGTTATAACTGTAAAAGGATGTTGTACTAAGTACTAAGATTGAATGTCACTTGGGGGTTGAATAAAACTGATAATGATGTGAGCACAGAAAAGACATTTGTGGTTATTTCATTATAAATGTTATGTTATATTTGTCTGACCTACACGTGCCTCTTTGATTTAATTGTAAGCAAGATGACTGATCAAAATCAATGTCAAACTGGCCAAAACACTCAATTTCAGTGGGGGTTGAATAATTTTGAACACAACTGTATTGCACGATGGTCTTTTCCTCTTCTTTTTTGTAGGACCTACGGACCATTCATTCATCTATTTTATTGTTATACTGTATATATGTTTATATGCGCTCCCATATACCTTGGTATATGATCTATAATAGCTAGGAGTGGAGGATACACTCATCTGGTGAGCTGCAATTTACACCGACCTGTTATAATATTTAGCGCCTATACACTCACCTTTTTAGGTTTTTTTCACTTATGTAATATTAAGTCTTAAGTTACAGTTGCATTTTATATTTAGCGCTACTATTGGCTTGCCGAAGCTGTGACTGGTGGCCATTCATAAATGGCTGTGTTTGGAAGGGGAGGCTGTGTAGCGTATGATATTATGTTACGTGGCTATAAATGCGGAGACTCATGCTCTTATTTCTGTGTTTCTGCAGGTCACGGCGAAGAATGCTTTTATCTTCATTTTACCTCAGTACAACAGCAGCCTACAGTCACTAGGTAAGTGAGGCTCACCGGGTTGTTACGATGGAGCGCCATGTATGAGAAAAATATCTGGGACGTAACAATATCAGGGTACCTTTTTTTTATAGAAAAGACAGAGAAGGTTGGGAGGGAGGAGGAGTGGCCCTAAATGTGAAAAATATTATAAAACTAACCAAATAAAGGTGAGCGAGGTGAACATAGAGTCAGTTTGGGTTACGCTAACATTTTGCAGTCATACAGTCGCTCGTGTAGGTGTGATCCATAGACCCCCTGGAGAAGTAGAAGAGCTAGATAATCTGCTGTTTGAGAAAATGGCAATGAAGGGGGAAGTTATTATCATGGGGGACTTTAATCTTCCTGATGTGAACTGGAAAACCAAAACAGCTGGGTGCACCAGGAGTACAAATATTCTAAACTCCCTACTGGGATTATCTCTAACACAAGTAGTTGAGGAGCCGACCCGTAAAGAGGCCATATTGGATTTAATACTCACAAATGGAGGTTTGGTATCGGACGTTGTTGTAGGTGAAAATTTGGGATCTAGTGATCACCAGTCAGTGTGGTTTAATCTAAGAACAGGCACTGAGCCCCACCTCACAAAAACAAAGGTTTTAGACTTTTAAAAACGTATATTTCTAAAATTAGATTTTGTGTGACTGAGTCATTAGCCAGAATGGAGGCGTTTAAATGGAGTCCAGGAGAAATGGGACTATTTAATGGTGGCATTATTGAAGGCTACAGACCGTTGCATTACATTAGGCTTGTGTCACGGTGGCTCAGGGGATGGGGCGCCTGGCAGCAGCTTCCTCGCTGCTCGCTGGCCAGGCGCCGAATGTAAGCGCTTCCGGGCCCGCTCACGTGGGACGCCGAGGGGCGGGCCTGGCGCTGTGACGCGGACCCGCCGGGTTTAAAACCCAGTCTCTCCCATACACCGGTGCCCTGACGTGGTATTCACCTCCCGCAGAGCTCTTGTGATTTTTGGCTATCTCCTGTGTATGATCCTTGGCATTGGCAAACGAATCCTCTTGTGTATGACCCTTGCATTGGCAAACGAACCCTCTTGTGTATAACCCTTGGCATTGGCAAACGAACCCTCCTGTGTATGACCCTTGGCATTGGCAAACGAACCCTCCTGTGTATGACCCTTGGCATTGGCAAACGAACCCTCCTGTGTATGACTCCTGGTATTGGCAAACGAACCCTCCTGTGTATGACCCCTGGTATTGGCATTTACTCTGCTCTAGGTTCTGCCCTTAACGTTGGTACTGAGGTCAGTCTATGTGGCATCCTAAGCACGCATCAGATTACCTCTGCTATTACTAAAGTCCTAGAGGACTTGTGATCTGTTCTGTACCCCTGTCTGGTATTTCCCTTTCTTTGTCTGTTACCTGCTTCATTGTCTACATAGCTTTGCCGACCATTCAAGGATCGGAAGAGTAGAAAGGGAGCTACAGAAAGAGATATATATCTTGGTAGTCAGAAGGATTCGTGACGATACTCTATTCCATACCTCTGTCTGGTGTTACCCCTTGTCTATCTATTGTCTGGTTAATTGTCCTTCTAGTTTCGCCGACCATTCAAGGATCGGAAGGGTAGAGAGCGGTCTGCGTAAAGGGACCACACTTCTGGTAATCAGAGGGATCCGTGACAGCTTGTTAGCAAAAGCAAAAAAGGGAAGAAACCACTGTGGTAATTCTACGGAAGTGGCCAAAATAGTGAAGAACAAAAAGATAACTGTTTTTTTTTTTATAATTATTGAAGATTAAGAGGCAAACCTATTTATAGGCTGGGCGTCCACTGGGTCTGTATTTGTGTGATGGTGCGATTATCGTCCGAAGTCGTCCGACTGATCCTACAACATGCAGGTGAATCAGCCCTCTTCCACTGCATGCGACCAACAACAGACAATTTCAGACGATTTTAGGAGTTTACAACAGATTAACGATCATTTCAATTGATTTTATCAGACGATGCTGGGACGAACTGGTACAAGTTTACATGAAAAAGATGTATTGTATAGTATAACCGGCGTATGCAGGGGAAACTTGAAAAAGATGCGTTGTATAGTATAACCGGTGTGTGCAGGGGAAACGTGAAAAGATGCATTGTATAGGAAAACCTCTGCACCCGAAGCCCATAGGATTTAATGGAAAATATATTCACGTTTTTATAAAAAAAAATATTATTATTCAGCCATTTTTTTTTTTTTTTTACTTCTTTTGAGCCATGCAATAGACATTTGGTTTGTGACTTACTAAAGGTGGGGCAGTAGACATTGGGTTTGCGATTGGGTAAAGGTGGTGCGGTAGTCATTGGGTTTGATTGGGTAAAAGTGGCGCAGTAGACATTGCTTATTTCGATTTCAGTGAGACTGATACTGTTCCGCAAAGAATCAATAAATTGCAATCTTTGAGCTTGGATTCCAGTATTGTTGAATGGATTAGGCAGTGGCTGAGTGACAGACAGCAGAGGGCCGTGGGCAATAGAGCTTATTCAGCGCAAGGTCTTGTTACCAGTGAGGTACCTCAGGAGTCAGTACTTGGACCCATTCTCTTTAACCCCTTAAGGACCACAGACGTACATAGTACGTCCTGGGGAAAATTTCCCTTAAGGACCAAGGACGTACTATGTACACCATGGTCCTTTATCACCCTCCCTCCCTCCCTATAATCACCTCTCTGTCCGGGGGTCCCAATGAAGTCTGCTCAGCCTTTTTATGGGCCCCAGCCGTTGCGATGAATGACGTCACTTTCAGGCATCCCCCTGCTCCATGAAGTCAGATCTCTGCAGGACCCCGGAGGAGAGAGGGGAGTATAGAGAGCAGAGCCTGCTTAGCGGAAGACGTGTGGGGAACATGTCTTCCGCAGGGAAGGGGTCAAACAGTTAATGAGGTGGAGGAGGGAATGTTTGGATAAGGCTATTCGGGGTATCATTCTTCAGGCTACTCAAGATAAGAGCTGGCAGCTGAAGGAGAGAAGACGGGGAGCTTAAAAGACTTCTAATCTACCCTCTGGTGATGTCCTTTGAATACATCCCACACAATACAATGATGTGAGTTGGTGACTGACCCATTCACTCCATTCTATGGCCAAAGCTACACCGTGAGGAGCAAGTGATGGAAAGATACTGTGGGGGGGGGGGCAGTTTACAACACAAAATATCACACAATGGATGCACCCAGTGACACACATAGAGGAAAATATTTTCTTATCTTGCATGTGCCCTGTTTCTTTTAGTTATCAGCTCATCAACACCATAAGGACATTGCATTTTTTTGGCCCTTAGGGACAGCTGACGTACCATGTACCTCCTGCTCATGGGTCTACCTTAGACATGCGGACGTACATGGTACGTCATAGGGCTCCTAACCTCCCTCCCGCCGATACGCACCTCCCACGGCGTGTCTGGCAACGCGGTTTTCTGGGGCTGCGTGATGAGGTCATCGGCAGGCGTCGGTAGGTTAAATTCAGGAAGGGGGGGCTCCTTTGGAGCCCTCTGTCTCCCCAACCGTTAACCGTAGAGCGATGCAAGTTGCACCGCTGGAAAGGGGAGAGTCTCTCCCTTTTCAGCGATGTATAGCATTAACCCGTTTGCTGCCGGATCGCGATTCAAACCTGGAGGTGGCTGACATCCTGGATATCAGCCAAGCCTCTGCGTTGTCCCCCCCCCCCCGACATCCTCACAATATGTTTGAGGATGTCAGTGGGCCATTTAACCCCCTAGGTCCCAAGTGGAGATAAGGGGATCCAAAGGATCCCCTATCTCCCGATCCTTGGCATCTAGAGGGTAATTTTTGACATAATTGGAAAGGAGATTATATATAGATATATATAGATATAGTCTGGGAGGGGGGATTTAGTTAAATAGCACCTAGGCTGTCATCTAAAAATAATGTGCATAAAACGGTCAGAATGAGCTCAGCGCACATAGGTGAACTGGCTCAGCAGTGAAAGGGTTAACAAGCAAAAACATGTAAAAATTGGGTATTTCTTTTCTCGGGACAAAAATTTAAGACTCTTTAACTGGCGGTTGTAGATTTTGGGGATTAAATTACGAAAAAGTATTTTTACAATTTTTTTTTTCATATTTAATTTTTATTTTTTTATAGTAAATTCTACGATATGATGGAAATAATGGTAATCTTAGTCCATTTAATGGCAGGAAAAACGGTGTATAATATGTGTGGGTTGCATAAACAAGTAAGAGGAAAATTTTGACCTAAACACAAACAGCGCAGAATCGTAAAAACAGCAGCGGGCACTAAAGGATGGATTTGCGTAAAACTGGGCGGACACTAAGGGGTTAAACATACAAAAAAATGACTTGCCTCGGTCACGCGGTGCAG
Source organism: Leptobrachium leishanense (assembly GCA_009667805.1). NCBI lineage: Eukaryota > Metazoa > Chordata > Amphibia > Anura > Megophryidae > Leptobrachium > Leptobrachium leishanense. The sequence goes on along the minus strand of CM019066.1, from coordinate 50,983,777 downwards.
AGGGCGGCATCTCGCCGTATGACTCGAGATGCTGATATAACAGCTCGGCCGAAACAGAGCCCGTAATAACGTCTCTTGCACAGTTTATCCATTTGTGAGCCACTATTGAAGTCTTTGTTGGAGTCGGTCCCCCAGCGTTTGAGTCACTCTGGTCTTAAAGGAATGGGTCAATCCTTTAGCTGGCCCTGTGGGTAACTTCTGTTATTAGGAGCTTGTGGTTTGGGCACTTCTTCTTTCCAGTGCGTTATTTGTTATATCTCTGTAATATGAGGTGCTTGACTAGGTTTCACTTTAAGTTGACCACATGTATCGCAAGGCCTGTTGCTTCCTGCATGGTGCGCCCATACATTTTGTTTATATTAGGGATGCACAGATACGAGTATCAGTATTGGTGCCAATACCGGGGTCTGCACGAGTACTTGGTACTCGCGCAGATGCCCCCGATGCCTCAACTGATAACGGAAGCCAGCGCTGGGCTGCTTGCCGGCCGGTGTTGAAGGGGAGGGTGTCCAATGATCGAACGGCACTCTGCCAGGCCCCTCCATGTGGCCTTATTTCTTTCAAACGGACACCGGCAAAGGTTGATCCCGCTTGGGAACCACCAGCTGCAAGATCCCGGAGTACACAAGATTGCGGCTGGTGGGTCCCAGCGAGCAGCCAGGCTACAACCTTTGCTGGTGGCCGCACGAAGGAACAAGGCCACCCAGAGGGGCCTGGCAGAGTGCCATTAGTGCATTCTGCCAGTCGCCCGAGTGTCTGTGGGTGTAATAATATATATTTATCTCATATTTGAATATTGTGCAAAAGTTAATTTATTTCAGTAATGCCACTTAAAACTTAATCTATGAGACTCATTACATGCAAAGCAAGATAGTTCAAGCCGTGATTTGTCATAATTGTGATGATTCTGGTTACAGCTCATGAAAACCCCAAGTCCACAATCTCAGAAAATGAGAATATTCCATGCAATCAATAAAACAAGGATTGTACATAGAGCAATATGGGACCTCTGAAAAGTATAAGCTGCAGATGTACTCTGTACTTGGTTTCGGCCCCTTTTGCAGCAATTCCTGTCTCAATGCGGCAATGTGGCATGGAAGCTATCAGCCTGTGGCACTGCTGAGGTGTTTATTGAAGCATCCTGGTCTTCCATGAGGCCTTCAGCTCTTCTGCATTGTTCGGTCTCATGTGTCTCATCTTTCCTTTGGCAATGCCCCATAGATTCTCTGAGGTTCAGGTCAGGCGAGTTTGCCGGCCAATCAAGCACAGTAATCCCATGGTTATTGAAGCAGGTTTTGGTGCTTTTGGCAGTGTGGGCAGGTGCCAAGTCCTGCTGGAAAATGAAGTCAGCATCCCCATAAAGCTAGTCTGCGGAAGGAAGCATGAAGTGCTCAAAAATCTCCTGCTAGACGGCTGCGTTGACCCTGGACTTAATGAAGCACAGTGGACCAACACCAGCAGATGACATGGCTCCCCAAATCAACACCGACTGTGGAAACTTCACACTGGACTTCAAGCATCTTGCAGTGTGTGCCTCTCCATTCTTCCTCCATACTCTGGGTCCTTGGTTTCCAAATGAGATGCAAAAGTTGCTCTCATCAGAAAAGAGGACTTTGGAGCCACTGAGCAACAGACCAGGTCTGTTTTTCTTTAGCCCACGTAAGACGCCTCTGGCGTTGTTTGTTGTTCAGGAGCGGCTTGACGAGGAATACGACATTTGAAGCCCATGTCCAGGATCCGTCTGTGTCTGGTGGCTCTTGATGCACAAAGTCTCCAACACTTTTGAATGGCCTTTTCCTGACAATCCTCTCCAGGCTGCGTCATCCCTGCTGCTTGTGCACCTTTTTCTTCCACACTTTTCCCTTCCACATAACTTTCTATTAATGTGCTTTGATACAGCACTTTGGGAACATCCAACTTCTTTTGCAATGACCTTTTGAGGCTTTCCCTCCTTATGGAGGGGGTCAATGATGGTTTTCTGCACCAGGTCAGGTCAGCAGTGTTTCCCATGATTGTGATTCCTACTGAACCAGACTGAGAGACCATTTAAAGGCTCAGGAACCCTTTGCAGGTGTTATGGCTTCATTAGCTGATTAGAGTGGGACACTTTGAGCCTAGAATATATTGCACCTTTTCACAATATTCTAATTTTCTGAGATTGTGGATTTGGGGTTTTCATGAGCTGTAAAACATAATCCTCACAATTATGACAAATCACGGCTTGAACTTGGTTTCACCTTTTAAGTTGCATTACTGAAATAAATGAACGTTTGCACCATATTCATATTTTCGAGTTTCACCTGTATATAATTAGGTCTGTATTGAAAAGTGGTCACATGACATTAAATGTATTGGTCTTAAAAAGAAAAAGTGGTATCGGTGCATCCTTAGTTTTATATAGCAGTCACAAGTGTACTCGGCACTTTAAAAGTTACAATTGCTACAAGAAATGCAGACGTTCTAGTATATTTTATTCCTATAGCCGTATCGGTTGTACTCCTCTGGTTATCAGGTATTTTTGTAAACGCATGTGAAAGATTGAGGTTTGACCAGTGTTAATTTCAATGACTAATAATTTATGTCAAAGACTTGATCGACTATAGTTTTAGTCTAAAAAAAAAAAAAATTGACTAAAACTAGACTGCTGAAAATCCATGGGCTCGTTAGTACATTAGTAAAATCTAAAGTGTTAGGGGCTATTTGGGAAGAGATACAATCGGATCATATCCCCAGAGAGAAATGATGAATTCTCCTGTATTTTTGCTGAATTGGGACGAATTGCAATGCAAAGAAAGTGCGTTCAGTTTCGGTGCTTTGCCAACAGACCCCAAAACAGCATTTTAGTCAGACTGCGACCAAAACTAAATTAAAACCTGCTGTCAAAATGATCCTTGGGTCAAACTAATTTGCACAATAATTCATAAATGTATCCAGGAAATCTTCAGGTGTCTTTTTGTCTGTTAAATCCCACTTCTGACACCTGTAAGACCCTTTGGCAGAGTCTTGAGTGGCAGCAGGGAAGAGGACAGTCCTTCTCCTGTTGGTTGTTCTTCTCCAGCTTTTCAATAAATCACAAGATGCTCCTGGTTTTTGCCAAAATCCCATAGAACGGTGAAAATCAAGGTGGTGGTTACATTGGTGACAAATGTTAGCGTTTCACAAAGTGGGATGCCAAATAGCGGCAGGAGAACCTTCATGGTGAAGCTTCTCCTGACGTTGCTTGGCTTTCCCATTTGTGCAATGCCAACGATTGCCGCTTTTGCAAAATCTGGGATTTTCAACATGGTTTGGCACTTCAGCAAACACTGCTGCTCCTTGTACGAGTATCGCATGTGGTCATCTACAACTTACACTCGAATGTTCCAGACACTTTAGTGTTTATAGAAGGCCTTATTTTAGGATTCCCTGAGCTCTGGTCTGTCTATTTCCAATTAAAAACCCTTTCCACCCATCCATGGCCCAGACATAAACTGGCCGGGTGCGTCTTCTGTATGCGTGGACTCCAGTGACTCCGCTCATGAGTGGCCTTTTTTCTTCACAACCTCTGGGGACTCCATGTGGGAAAAATGACTAACGCTGCCCCAGAAAGAATAATCCCAACATAATACTGTACAGGAATAAACTCGTTCCTCTCCTTCAAGCCGGAAAGTGTCCGCCTGGTCCATCGGCAGCTCGGAATAAAATTATTTTTTTTTACTGGATTTTATACATAATCCATATTTAAGAAGAAATGCGTTAGGCGGCACCCCCCACCCCCAAGCTCTAACAACTAGCTCATCTTCTCAGAAAAATCACGTTTACGTCCCTGTAATTTATACATTCAGTTACTGGCTTATAAAAACTCCATTTAACCCCTTCACTTCCAAAATAAAGTTGTCTCGATTTTGCATTGTAACACATTAAAAAGCAATCCTTAGCTTTGCTGTAGATGTTCACAATGGACGTTTTTTTTTTGTCTTTTTCGTGTGTGTGCGTGCGTTCGTTCGTTCCACATTCTCCCCTGGTCAGTTATTCCCGGCCCTCCTGTATCTCCTAACATGGGATGTGGCCCGGCTCGTTCTGAGCAAAATGATTCATACAGCATTCCCGAAATAAACAAAACGTAAAGTATAAGCGGTAATCGAATGACAAATTCCCACTGTGCAGAGTATGCAGGTCACATACTACAGTGCAGCAGCCATTCACCCGTCCAATTAAAGGGACGCTCTGCTCCTTCTGACCACTTACTGGTTTAAAGTGGTCAGGGAGGAGTGCCCAACTACCCTGATCTGGCAGAAAAGCTTCACGAAGTGGAGGAGTTTCCTCCAGCCAGGATTTTGAATTTCCCAACTGCCGGTCACTTGTGACATCACCCTCTGTGACCAATCACTGTAGCGACTGTTTTCAAAGAGGTAGCGATGGATCAGATCTGTGCATGCGCGTGCAGCTCCGATCCATCGCTCTGCGCAGGCGCTACGGAACTTGTATACGTAAAGTGCGCCATTCCTGTTGTGCTAAGTTGTATAGGAATGTAAACTGCGTAGAAAAGATTCGGAGGCTTCTGGGTTCAGGAGTCCCTGAACTGAAGAGGGGCAGCGCATGACGAGGGGGTAAAAAAGGTGAATAAATTAACCCTAAATTAAATAAATAATAATTGGGGCAGAAGCTGTCAGCAGGATCAACCCAATTATTTAAGGACAAAAGAGAACTCTAGCGTATTCCTTTTAATGTCAAAAGGTGTGTGTGTGTGTGCCCTGGGTTCTGTGCCGTGACCATCCAAATAAGTCACCAGCCGTGACCGTTCTGTTATGTTCGCTGAACTCTGAATGTTCCTCTCCCCTAGCTTCTGAGTGGGCGTCCGTTCGTTGCTGTTTTTTTTTTTTTTTCTCATCTCCAGAATTTAGCAGTCGACTGTCCGTATCTACATAGATACTTTCTATTAGATTTCTTCTAGGGCCATCTATTGACATTTATTATTTACATAGTAACCTAAAAATTGGCTGCCGTCCCAGTCAGTTTCTCATCGCCCACACTCGGGCATGCCAAAGTAGCTTCGCATTGTCTTACGCACACTCACAGGCTGCGAAAAGGACAGTCGGTCATGGAGACGTTAATGTATGCATACATAACTTGCGTTCATATACACGCATGCAAGTGGCCAGTTGGTTATCTCCCCTCTCCTATCCGCGCTACCCCTTCTATTGACCTCAGGAGCTCCTGGACCGATATGTTTGTTTCTGTACAGTTGTTATTCTCGTGGTTAAACGTATCCCTTTCCCTTTCAGATGGAGAGATTGTTTACTATCATTATGGGGTGAAGGACTTGGTCACCATTTTGTTCTATATCTTCATCACCCTCATTCTCCATGCGGTGGTGCAGGAATACTTCCTTGACGTAAGTTACTGCTATCTTGACCTATGTTTGGGTTTCTGCTCATAATGTGGTTGATGGGGTTAAATTTCCTGCTCCCTTATCTATGTTTTGGAGTTGGCCAGAATTTAAAGTAGGCTTGGTCAAGTTAAAAATGCACACCTGTATGCAAAGCGCAAACACACCCCACCACAAGAATACATGTCTTAATTTCTGGGAATTCTGTGATGTGATCCTTATTATGTATTCATAAGTGCCTTGTATGTGATTTCCGCTGTATTTAGATGCATGCTTTCTCCCCCCCCCCCTGCAGTGTGACATGTACTTGTTCTTTATATTCTTTGTCAAACCAATAGCTAATAGAATTCTGAGCCGCGCCTCGTGTTCTGGTCATTGAGTTCTATTCCTGCGCAGCATTGTGAGACGTGACTTTAGCCTTTAAGGGTTAATAAGTCCATGTATGGCAGGTTAGAGAGAGATTGCTCTAGTCTAGAAGGTAAAATAGTGGACACACAAACAGTGGTCTCCTGAAAAACCGTCTTGTGCCATGGTTGGCTGCTCCTAAAAACTCCATGGAGATGGTTCTGAGCTTGGCAGAATACTGTGGACCCGTAGGTCTCATTTGGTGTGATTTTTTTTTTTGTATTTTTTTTTTTTTTTTGAGCTTACCCGGAGTTAACCATAAGTATCGATAACCTGACTTTTCTCCTTCTGAAATAACCTGGCCATCTCCAGTAACTCTGACCATGTCGCATGCATGGAGACAATGTCGGATGACCCTCACCAGTGAAGAATCTATGGATTAAGCCACCTCAAATTTGTTCATCAAATTTGTTTCATTACTACCTTGATTGTCAAGGTTTATCTGTCTCTATGTGCACTGAATGAAGGCCATGTCCCCTAATGGCTTCTTGGACCTTCCCCTTCTTTGTTTGGACCAGTGGATCTGCAAAATCCTCGAAGGCTGAGTCCAACTATTTCTGTCTATGGTGGGCGACTGTTGACTTACAAGATGTTATGGATTGTTTCCTCAGACTAGAGTGTTTTTTCCCATTTCATTGGTAAACTGTGAAACTTGGATCTCTCCTCCTCTCTCCTCCTCTCTCCTCCTCTCTCCCAAATATGAATGCTGTCCTGTCAATTCCATGCAAACGGACTTCATGTATTTTATCTGGAATATCTACGCTAGACTTTTCCTAAAATTTTAAAATATTTCCTGTTTCTTTTTTTTTTGGTCTATTTTTTTGAAGGGGAGGGGCTTGCTAAATTGTAATAACACCTTGTTTATGTTTCGTAGAAAATCAACAGACGACTTCACCTGTCCAAAGTGAAGCAGAGTAGGTTCAATGAATCTGGCCAGCTGGCCGTCTATCACCTTGTGTCCGTGTTTTGGAGTCTCTATGTTGCCGGCACGGTGAGTTTGACTAGAATGTTGTGGTGCTGAATGGTAGCGGTTGCGAGATTTTCTTGGATTTTCGATGCTGGTTGTACATTGAGTGAACCAGTAGAGTCTTTCTGGATGTTCTTGTTAGGGATGTCTCTGCTAATCTTTAGGGTTGCACCGATACCAATACTAGTATCGGTGCCGATACCGGGTACTGCAGGAGTACTTGGTACTCGTGCAGTACCCCCTGATATTTTTCCCGATACCGGAAGCCGGCATTGACCCGGCTTCCCGGCATCCGAGTGGCTGGGGCGTCTGTCCGAATGCTCTATCGGCATTCGGACAGGCCCTGCAGCTGCTCTCCGCGATACTTGCCTTCCTGGGCGACGCCGGGAAAGTCTTTGCGCGTTCCGCTCGTTGGAAGGACCCCAGTCGCGATCACGTGGGACCATGTGATCGCGGCTGGGGTCCTTCCAACGAGCGAAAGGTGCAGAAGCTTTCCCGGCGTCGCTCAGGAAGGTAAGCATGAACGCGGTGAGCAGCTGCAGGGCCTGTCCGAATGCCGATAGAGCATTCGGACAGGCACCTGGAGTTCTCCGCGATGCTTACCTTCCTGGGCGACGCCGGGAAAGTTTCCCCGCGTGCACTCGTTGGAAGGACTCCAGCCGCGATCACATGGTCCCACGTGATCGCGGCTGGGGTCCTTCCAACGAGCGCAACACGCGAAGACTTTCCTGGCGTCGCCCAGGAAGGTAAGTATCGCGGAGAGCTCCAGGTGAGCTGGGGGGGGGGATCCATGAGCTGGGGTAAATCCCATGAGCTGGGGCAAATCCCATGAGCTGGGGCAAATCCCATGAGCTGGGGCAAATCCCATGAGCTGGGGGCATTTTTATATGAGGTCTGTTCTTATTGGAAAGCGTCACATGACCTAAAGTATCGGTACTCGGTATCGGTGAGTACTTGATCCTAACTTCAAACTTTAATGGTTTAGGTGAATTCACCCGAAATTGCACCGTTTGGCGCAATTCAGGGCAGATCCGACGCTTGGTGAATAACCTTCATGGATGAGCAGAAACTCCTATCTATAACAATACAATATTTTCTCCTTCTAAAAGAACATTCCAGTTGTCAGTCCTTTTTAGAGCAGTTTCCCAACCCTGGTCCTCAGCTCCCCCTAACAGGCCAGATTTTGCAGATCACCTTGGGGAAATGCAGACTGAATCCTGCATTCACTGAGCAGCAAATCATATCACCTGTGCTGTGCTTCACATATCTGCAAACCTGTCCTGTTAGGGGGACCTGAGGACTGGAGTTTAGAAACACCGCTTTAGAGGCATTCTACAGTCAATGCACTAAAACCTACAACCAAAACTTTAAAAGAATGAATAAAATGCTCTTGCATTTGCTGTGAACCTTTTTGGGTTTTGCAGTCTCTGCCTGAACCAGGAAGTGATGTTGCCAAACCAGGAAGTGATGTTGCCCGAACCAGGAGGTGCTACAGGCAATCAGAACGCACTCGTCACTTTTGTGGAAGTGTAGGGCAGTGCATAGAGGGGTTATGGGAATTGTAGTCTGGCGGTTATCTACCTCATAAACTTCTGTTTTGCAGATTTTCATGAAAGCCCATGTACACAGGGGGGGGGGGGTGCCTTTTATAGTGCCATTACTCGTATAGCACATTATAAGCAAAGCATAAACCTTGTTTGTTCAACTTGTTTCATTAAAAACAGATATAGTGATTTATAAGACCCTGTGTGTGAAGAGAGGAGTCATGGGGTTCTTATGGCATACCTGTTTCAGCTGGCCTACTTTGCTTGTTTTCTGTTTTTATTGAAATACTGAAATTTTTCTTCTAGGAACATTCATAAACTTAGGGGTTTATCCAGAATGAGCCAGTGTTTGCCGACATTGCATAAACCGACCAAAATCGCCATTATAGCAGTGCCGAGAAATGCTGGTGCTTCTCAAAACTAGAAAAACTAACTGGCAAAATAAGCAATTATCACCCCATCCCCAATTTTTTGCAACAACTGCACTTGTGAATAACGCCTTTAGAGTGTGTGTGTGTGTGTGTGTGTGTGTGTGTGTGTGTGTGTGTGTGTGTGTGTGTATAGATATAGAGAGATAGATATATACAGTCAGGTCCAGAAATATTGGGACATCGACACAATTCTAACATCTTTGGCTCTATACACCACCACAATGGAGTTGGAATGAAACAAACACAATGTGCTTTAACTGCAGACTGTCAGCTTTAATTTGAGGGTATGTACATCCAACTCAGGTGAACAGTGTAGGACTTACAGCAGTTTGCAGATGTGCCCCCACTTGTTAAGGGACCAAAGGTAATGGGACAGAATAATAATCATAAATCAAACTTTCCCTTCTTAATACTTGGTTGCAAATCCTTTGCAGTCAATCACAGCCTGAAGTCTGGAACGCATAGACATCACCAGACGCTGGGTTTCATCCCTGGTGATGCTCTGCCAGGCCTCTACTGCAACTGTCTTCAGTTCCTGCTTGTTCTTGGGGCATTTTCCCTTCAGTTTTGTCTTCAGCAAGTGAAATGCATGCTCAATGGGATTCAGGTCAGGTGATTGACTTGGCCATTGCATAACATTCCACTTCTGTCCCTTCAAAAACTCTTTGGTTGCTTTTGCAGTATGCTTTGGGTCATTGTCCATCTGCACTGTGAAGCGCCGTCCAATGAGTTCTGCAGCATTTGGCTGAATGTGAGCAGATAATATTGCCCGAAACACTTCAGAATTCATCCTGCTGCTTTTGTCAGCGTCACATCATCAATAAATACAAGCGAACCAGTTCCATTGGCAGCCATACATGCCCACGCCATGACACTACCACCACCATGCTTCACTGATGAGGTGGTATGCTTAGGATCATGAGCAGTTCCTTTCCTTCTCCATACTCTTCTCTTCCCATCACTCTGGTACAAGTTGATCTTGGTCTCATCTGTCCATAGTATCTTGTTTCAGAACTGTGAAGGCTTTGTTAGGTGTTGTTTGGCAAACTCTAATCTGGCCTTCCTGTTTTTGAGGCTCACCAATGGTTTACATCTTGTGGTGAACCCTCTGTATTCACTCTGGTGAAGTCTTCTCTTGATTTGTTGACTTTGACACACATACACCTACCACCTGGAGAGTGTTCTTGATCTGGCCAACTGTTGTGAAGGGTGTTTTCTTCACCAGGGAAAGAATTCTTCGGTCATCCACCACAGTTGTTTTCCGTGGTCTCCCGGGTCTTTTGGTGTTGCTGAGCTCACCGGTGTGTTCCTTCTTTTTGAGAATGTCCCAAACAGTTGTTTTGGCCACGCCTAATGTTCTTGCTATCTCTCTGATGGGTTTGTTTTGTTTCTTCAGCCTAATGATGGCTTGCTTCACTGATAGTGACAGCTCTTTGGATCTCATCTTGAGAGTTGGCAGCAACAGATTCCAAATGCAAATAACACACTTGAAATGGACTCTGGGCCTTTTATCTGCACATTGTAATTGGGGTAATGAGGGAATATCACACACCTGGCCATGGAACAGCTGAGAAGCCAATTGTCCCATTACCTTTGGTCCCTTAACAAGTGGGAGGCACATCTGCAAACTGCTGTAAGTCCTACACCGTTCACCTGAGTTGGATGTACATACCCTCAAATTAAAGCTGACAGTCTGCAGTTAAAGCACATTGTGTTTGTTTCATTCCAACTCCATTGTGGTGGTGTATAGAGCCAAAGATGTTAGAATTGTGTCCATGTCCCAATATTTCTGGACCTGACTGTGTGTGTATATAAATTGCCAACAATGAGAGACGCACTCTATGACTCTTAAGTAAAAATAGAGCTTTATTTACTTCATGTATAAAAGATTATGGGGGTTATTCAGAAAGGTCTGAAATTCGGCAAACTGTGACATTTCGTGGCCATTCGGCTATTCAGAGAGCTGGCGATTCGCCAAATACTGGCGAATTGCCTGCACATACAGTGCCTGTTCGAGGGCAGTTGAAGCATTGCTTCTCAATGGGGATTTGTCTATCCCGAGAACAAAAACCAGCAGTGAAAAGTTGCCGAATTGCCTTGCTATTCAGTGGTTTAATTCGTCAGGTTTATTCAGGAGAATCCCATAGGCTTCAATGTTAAAAATAATCCGGCTTTTCAATTCAATATCTAATAAATCGTTTATTATGCTGTAAAGTCTCTTTAATATATATATATATTAATTTATTTATTCATTTTTAGGATCTTTTAGGCATTTTATTTTTCTATTTTTTGGGAATATTTTTTTCCCTTTTTTAAAAAAAATAATATTTTTTTTTTTTCTTTTCTGCAACGGTCCTATGTAAATTTCAGACATTTTCAGTTGTTTTTTTTTTTTTTTTTTTTTTTTGCAAACAGCGTTTCACTTTTCAAACTTTCAAGCATACTGTTTTTTAAAAAAAAAAAAAAAAAATTCTTCACCTCGTTTGTCTGCGTGTCGGCTTCTTCCGGCGGCTGCTCTGCGCTGTAATCGGCGGCTAGTCTTTTTTCTTCGGCGTGGTTAATCCAGCTGTTTTCTATGGGGTTCGGTTAGTGGTCGACAGGTTTGCAGCGGGTTTTCTCTGCACTACGGGGACCCTGCAGTGCTTGCTGAATACACCGCAGGGTCTGTGAAACAGGATCGCCGAAGTGCAAAGAACAAAAAGTCACCGAACATGCGGTGACTTTTCGATTCTCTTTGAATAACCCTGTATATGTGATCCGTTTTGGCTCGTTCTGAACCTTTATCAAGGTTTATATAATATATATTTTTGCTGTTTATACACCTCCTACGTTATATATATATATTTCTTTTTTTAAATATCCTAATTAAGGTAATAATGGAGGAGTTAAATATTTACTTATCGCCCCTGTGTTTTGGGAAAGAAAAAATTATTTTCTTCCCTTTTTTAAGGGCAGCCTTCCAATAGAGTGTTACCATTAATCATTGTTCTTTTTAATCATTTTTTTGTTTGTCCCTTACTTTTATCTTTATATCATTTAAATTTTTTCTTCTTTATTTTAGGAAGGTTATTTATCCAATCCAAAAACACTGTGGGAAAGTTATCCTCATGTCTACCTTCCGTAAGTTTTATTTTATTCCGTTCATATCGTCCACACACTGCTTTAACCATAACCTTTGACCTCCACAAACTGATGTGTATGTTTATACATGTGTAACATATTCTTTGTGTTGAGCATAAATTAATTTAGAAGCGCTTTCTAAACCGATGAATATAAATATATATATTTTTTTCTATTTTTTTTTTTTTTATTCCCTCATTATTTTGGGGGGCTATTTAGGGTGGTGTCAGACGAGCCCTCTACGTGCGCCCATACTAACGTGCCTCCCGGCGTCCATCGCAGCGTTGTGACGCTGCAACGGGCCGGCCACGCACTGAAGCACGCTACAGCAGGCGTGCAGCGACTGTTTAGAAGGCCTCCCCGTCGAAGTGCTGCGACGCGTGTTCGTGGCTGCAAAGCGCGATGCTCCCTAGAAGGATCGAGCCTTGCAGCGCTGAGCCTTGCAGCGCTGAGCCTTGCACTAACTGCGCTCAGCGAGGTGGCCAGACGGGCGTCAGAGTGGAAGGAACGTCCTTAGGAAGGAAGCGCAGGAAATGTATCGAGAAGGGAGGTTTAGTTTTTCCAACCAATGGGAGAATCCGTCATCGTGGCTGTCCACTTGACAGATTTAAAGTATAAAAAGCGCTACATAACCTATAATATGCAGATTCGTTTCCATTTGACCTCCAGCTCCTCTTTAAGCCTTTTCTGTCCATTGTCTAATGGTGACCGAGCTCTCCTTGTGTTCCTGTTGTACCTGCAGCTTCCAGGTCAAGTTCTTCTACCTGTGTCAGCTCGCTTACTGGCTGCACGCGCTGCCTGAACTTTACTTCCAGAAAGTGAAAAAGGTGAGTGACGCCAGACGTCCGTAACATCGTGTTCTTGGCTGCGTTTGTTTTTGAGCTGGCGTTGGGTGGTTTGGCTGTTTTTGGCGCTCACGAATTCTCCTTCCGGTTGAGAGAAGGATGCACGTCCACCTTATTTTATTCTTTTTGTCCAATTCGTCGTGCACTTTGAAGGGTGGCGAGACTGTTTCCTTTAAAGGCACAATACAATTTTCATAAGCTGTATCTAGATCACTTGTGCATTGCAAACAAAAACACCTTATAAAACACCTTAAATCCAGCAGCGTGTATTTATTTCTTCTTTTTGAAGTAATTTCACGTGAAAAGGAAAAATTAGTTTTTTGTTTTTTTTTTTAACCTCCTGTTTTCATTTTGTGGATTTTTTCCATGATGCAACATTTACCAAAATCTGTGCAAACGTTTTAATTTACTGCTGTGGTTGAAAAGTAAATGAGATGGAGGGGTGCAGTTTTACAGAAGGCAACAGGGCGGTCTTTTCCAGGCCTTCCTGACAGGAGAGCTGACAGCTGAATGAGATAAGGAGTTTAAAAACCTTCTAATCTACCCCCTGGTGATGTCCTTTGAATACATCCCACACAATACAATGATGTGAGTTGGTGACTGACCCATTCTATTGTCAAAACCACACAATGAGGAGCAAGTGATGGAAAGATACTGGGGGGGGGGGCAGTTTACAATACAAAATATCACACAATGGATGCGCCCAGTGACACATACAGTTGCAAGAAAAAGTATGTGAACCCTTTGGGATTACGTGGAGTTTTGCATGAATTGGTCATAAAATGTGCTCTGATCTTTATCTAAGTCACAACAATTTGAAAAACACAGTCTGCTTAAAATAATACAACACAAACATTATATGTTTTTATTGAACATAACATGTAAACATTCACAGTGCAGGGTGTAAAAAGTATGTGAACCTTTGGACTTAATAACTGGTTGACCCTCCTTTGGCAGCAATAACCTCAACCAAACGTTTCCTGTAGTTGCAGATCAGACCTGCACAACGATCTGGAGTAATTTTGGACCACTCCTCTTCACAAAACCGTTTCAGTGTAGCAATATTCTTGGGATGTCTGGTGTGAATCGCTCTTAAGGTCATTCCACAGCATTTCAATCGGGTTGAGGTCAGGACTCTGACTGGGCCACTCCAGAAGGCATATTTTGTTTTGTTGAAGCCATTCTTTTGTTGAATTACTTGTATGCTTTGGGTCATTGTCCTGTTGCATCACCCATCCTCTGCGGAGCTTCAGTTGGCGGACAGATGGTTTTTACGTTTTCCTGCAAAATGTCTTGAATAAACTCTGGAATTCATTTTTCCATCAATGACAACAATCCGTCCAGGCCCTGAGGCAGCAAAGCAGCCCCAAACCATGATGCTCCCTCCGCCACGTTTTACAGTGGGGATGAGGTTTTGATGTTGGTGTGCTGTGTCTTTTTTTCTCCACACATAGTGTTGTGTTGTTTTTTCCAAACAACTCAATTTTGGTTTCATCTGTCCACAGAATATTTTGCCAGTAGTGCTGTGGAACATCCAGGTGCTCTTTTGCAAACTTCAAACGTGCTGCAATATTCTTTTTGGACAGCAATGGCTTCCTCCGTGGTGTCCTCCCATGTACTCCATTCTTGTTTCATGTTTTCCTTATTGTAGATGTGTCAACAAAAATGTTAGCATGTGCCAGCGATTTCTGTAAGTCTTTAGCTGACACTCTAGGATTCTTCTTTACCTCATTAAGCATTCTGCGCTGTGCTCTTGCAGTCATCTTTACAGGACAACCACCCCTAGGGAGAGTAGCAACAGTGCTGAACTTTCTCCATTTGTAGACAGTCTGTCTTACCGTGGACACATGAACATCAAGGCTTTTGGAGATACTTTTGTAACCCTTTCCAGCTTCATGCAAGTCAACAAATCTTGATCGTAGGTCTTCTGAGAGCTCTTTTCTGCGAGGCATGGTTCACATCAGGCAGTGCTTCTTGAAACCAGTAAACCCAAAACTAGTGTGTGTTTTAAAAGGGCAGGACAGCTTTCAGCAACACATCCAATAATATCACACTGATTGGACTCAAGGTTGGCTCACTCCTGGCTCCAATTAGCTCTTGGAGAAGTCATTAGGCTAGGGGTTCACATACTTTTTCCACCCTGCACTGTGAATGTTTACATGTTCTGTTCAATAAAAACATGAAAACATATAATGTTTGTGTTGTATTATTTTAAGCAGACTGTGTTTTTCAAATTGTTGTGACTTAGATGAAGATCAGAGCACATTTTATGACCAATTCATGCAAAACTCCACGTAATCCCAAAGGGTTCACATACTTTTTCTTGCAACTGTATAGAGGAAAATATCACACAATGGATGCGCCCAGTGACACATATAGAGGGAAATATTTTCTTAACTAAACAAGAGAAAAACAAAACACATGTAAGATATCAGCAGCCTCAAATAAACACAATAAGGACATTACGTTTTTTGGTGGTACTGGCCGTTTGAGGCCCGTGTTGCCGCACATTTTAACGTTGTCGTAGCATAAAATTATGATCAACAGAAGTGCGGTCGCACAACGCACGTGTCACCGGATGCAATTTAGGCAAGAACGTCTAACCGCTAGGACGGACGCACAGAGTGCGTCACGTCCGTGTAGCTTTGTGTGTGTGATGTAACGTAGTGAGACGGACTGCATTTTTGACGGACAAAATGTATTTTCATATCATGCAGGTGGTGAATGCCCTAAAGCAGTGGTCAGCAACCCGCGGCTCTGGAGCCGCGTGCGGCTCTTTCATCGCCATGCTGCGGCTCCCGGGATGGTGCTCATGCTAGGGCGCAGACAACCCCGACATGGAGCTTCCCCACACTCCGCCGGCCACTGTCACTGGGATCAATCACCATCACCACACTGTGCGCTTGCTCTTGGCACAGCGTAATGGAAGATGTTGGCTCGTGGTGGTTGTCCAATAGTATGCTAATACTAATAATACATGGGGGGCTGAGGGTTATAAATTTATACATGGGGGCCTGGGGGTTATTAATTTATACATAGGGAGACACTTGAGGAGTATTATACATGGTGGGGCTGGGGGTTATTCATTTATACATGGGTACTGGGGGTTATTATATATGGGGAACCTGGGTGAGTATTATATTTATGTGGGAACCTGGGGATTATTATATATGTGGGACCTGGTGGGGTTAATATTTATGGGGAGAAGTTTAATAATTATAAATAAATGGCATCATTCATGGCATGGCTGCATTAAGCTCTCGAGCAGAGTCCTCCCTCCTACTGTTCTGTGTGTTTTGTGTGTGGATATACAGGTGCATCTCAATAAATTAGAACGTCATGGAAAAGTTAATTTATTTCATTAATTCAACTCAAATTGTGAAGTTTGTGTATTATGTAAATTCGATGCACACCTACTGAAGTAGTTTAAAGTCTTTGGTTCTTTTAGTTGTGATGATTTGGCTCATATTTAACAAAAACCACCTCAAAAAATTATAATACTTCATAAGACCAATAAAAAAAGCATTTTTAGTGAATTGTTGGCCTTCTGGAAAGTGTGTTAATTTACTGTAAATGTACTCAATACTTGGTAGGGGCTCCTTTTGCTTTAATTACTGCCTCAATTTGGCGCGGCATGGAGGTGATCAGTCTGTGGCACTGCTGAGGTGCTATGGAGCCCAACTTTCTTTGACAGTGGCCTTCAGCTCATCTGCGTTTTTTTGGTCTCTTGTTTCTCATTTCCCCCTTGACAATACCCCATAGATTCTCTATAGGGTTCAGGTCCGGTGAGTTTGCTGGCCAGTCAAGCAAACCAACACCATGGTCATTTAACCAACTTTTGGTGCTTTTGGCAGTGTGGGCAGGTGGGAAATGAAATCAGCATCTTTAAAAAGCAGGTCAGCAGAAGAAAGCATGAAGTGCTCTAAAATCTCTCGTTAAACGGGTGAAGTGACTTTGGTTTTCAAAAAAACACAGTGGACCAACACCAGCAGATGACATTGTACCCCAAATCATCACAGACTGTGGAAACTTAACACTGGACATCAAGCAACTTGGGCTATGAGCTTCTCCACCCTTTCTCCAGACTCTAGGACCTTGGTTTCCAAATGAAATACAAAACTTGCTCTCATCTGAAAAGAGGACTTTGGACTACTGGGCAACAGTCCAGTTCTTCTTCTCCTTAGCCCAGGTAAGACGGCTCCAATGTTGTCTGTGGTTCAGGAGTGGCATAACAAGAGGAATATGACAATTGTAGCCAAATTCTTTGGCAAGTCTGTGTGTGGTGGCTCATGATGCCTTTACCCCAGCCCCAGTCCATTCCTTGAGAAGTTCACCCAAATTCATGAATTGATTTTGCTTGGCAAGTCTTTGGAGGCTGCGGTTCTCTCGGTTGGTTGTGCATCTTTTTCGTCCACTCAACTTTCTGTTAACATGCTTGGATACAGCACTCTGAACAGCCAGCTTCTTTGGCAATGAAGGTTTGTGGATTACCCTCCTTGTGAAGGGGTCAATGATTGTCTTCTGGACAACTGTCAGATCAGCAGTCTTCCCCACGATTGTGTATCCAGTGAACCAAACTGAGAGACCATTTTGAAGTCTCAGGAAACCTTTGCAGGTGTTTTGAGTTGATTAGCTGATTGACATGTCAACATATTCTAAATTTGTTGAGATAGTGAATAGGTGGGTTTTTGTTAAATGTGAGCAAAATCATCACAATTAAAAAGACCCAAAGACTTAAACTACTTCAGTCTGTGTGCAATGAATTTATTTAATACAAAAGTTTCACAATTTGAGTTGGATTAATAAAATAAATGAACTTTTCCGCGACATTCAAATTTATTGAGATGCACCTGTATGTTTGGTCTCTCCCATTGTACAGCGCTACAGAATTTGTTGGCGCTTTATAAATACTTGTAACTGTAATTAATTGAAATATATATTTTTTTATACTAATGACATGGAGATTGATTTTTAAAAAAAAAAATATTAAACGTTTTAGTTTAGAGTACCCCTCCCCACCCATAGCATAAAGGTAAAAAACGATATATGCAGTGTTATCTTCATTTTAGATGTCAAAAGGGGTTTGCGGCTCCCAGTGTTTTCTTTTTTGCGGGAAATGGGTCCAAATGGCTCTTTGAGTGTTTAAGGTTGCAGACCCCTGCCCTAAAGGGATAAACAAAGTATGACGAGAGCGTAAGAAGCTGAAATTACATTCACTCCCCATTAGTTGTACTATAAACTTAGAAGCTTTATTACACAGAACTACACTACTACTGTGTAACTGTTTTATGGGGCTCCTCCATATATTCAGGGTGTGCGGGTGTCTTTTTAGGGGCTCCTCCATATATTCAGGGTGTGCGGGTGTCTTTTTAGGGGTTCCTCCATATATTCAGGGTGTGTGGTTGACTTTTTAGGGGCTCCTCCATATATTCAGGGTGTGCGGGTGTCTTTTTAGGGGCTCCTCCATATATTCAGGGTGTGCGGGAGTCTTTTTAGGGGTTCCTCCATCTATTGAGGGTGTGTGGGTGTCTTTTTAGGGACTCCTCCATATATTCAGGGTGTGCGGGTGTCTTTTTAGTGGTTCCTCCATATATTCAGGGTGTGCGGGTGTCTTTTTAGTGGTTCCTCCTAGGGTTGCACGATACCGATACTAGTATCGATATCGGTGCCGATACCGGGTACTGCAGGAGTACTTGGTACTCGTGCAGTACCCCGATATTTTTTTCCGATACCGGAAGCCGGCATTGAGCCGGCTTGCCGGTATCCGAGGGGCTGCGGCGGCTGTCCGAATGCTCTATCGGCATTCAGACAGGCCCTGCAGCTCCTCTCCTAACTTGGTTTATACTTACCACCTTCCTTCAGCGCCGCCGGGAAAGTCTTCGCGCGCGCGCGCTCCTTGGAAGGTCCCCAGCCGCGACCACGTGGGACCATGTGACTGCGGCTGGGGTCCTTTCAACGAGCGCACGCGCGGAAACTTTCCCGGCGTCGCTGAAGGAAGGTGGTAAGTATAAACAAAGTGAGCAGCTGCAGGGCCTGTCTGAATGCCGATAGAGCATTCAGACAGGCCCTGCAGCTGCTCTCCGCTCATACTTACCTTCCTTCAGCGACGCCGGGAAAGTTTCCGTGCGCGCGCTCGTTGGAAGGACCCCAGCCGCGATCACATGGTCCCACGTGGTCGCGGCTGGGGACCTTCCAAGGAGCGCGAGCGCGCGCGAAGACTTTCCCGGCGTCGCTGAAGGAAGGTAAGTATGAGCGGAGAGTGCGGGGGGCATTATCCATGAGCAGGGGGGCATTATCCATGAGCAGGGGGGCATTATCCATGAGCAGGGGGGCACATCCATGAGCAGGGGGGCATTATCCATGAGCTGGGGGGCATTATCCATGAGCAGGGGGGCAGGATATCCATGAGCAGGGGGGCAGGATATCCATGAGCAGGGGGGCAGGATATCCATGAGCTGGGGGGCAATTATCCATGAGCTGGGGGGCAATTATCCATGAGCTGGGGGGCAATTATCCATGAGCTGGGGGGCAATTATCCATGAGCTGGGGGGCAATTATCCATGAGCTGGGGGGCAGGATATCCATGAGCTGGGGCAATATCCATGAGACCTGGGGGCTTTATAGAAGGTCTGTTCTTCTTGGAAAGCGTCACATGACATAAAATAAAAGTATCGGTAATTGGTATCGGTGAGTACTTGAACAAAAGTATCGGTACTCGTACTCGGTCTTAAAAAAGTGGTATCGGTGCATCCCTAGACTTCCTCCATATATTCAGGGTGTGCGGGTGTCTTTTTAGGGGCTCCTCCATATATTCAGGGTGTGTGGGTGTCTTTTTAGGGGCTCCTCCATATATTCAGGGTGTGCGGGGGTCTTTTTAGGGGCTCCTCCATATATTCAGGGTGTGTGGGTGTCTTTTTAGGGGCTCCTCCATATATTCAGGGTGTGTGGGTGTATAACAGAGCTGTGAAACCATAATGAATGCTGTTAGAAGTCGCTCGCTGTATAAAAGATCCGTTGCTTTTCTCTAAATGACATTTTTATTGACATAAAAGGAAAAGCCTATTAAAATATTCCTTCCCTCAAACCCCCCCCCCCCTTTAAAATAATTGGGCTGATGCTGCAGACTACATATATCGCAGTCCTGCGCCTGTGCAGAGGGATTGATTTGGTTTGGTACGTCAATGTCACCTCTTGAATGCTGTAGTTGTCAATACTGCAACATTTGTATCTTCGGCCTTCACTTTTTGCAATTCACAAATTATATGTAAGAAAAGTCTGCATTTAAGGTGTAAGAACTGTTTTTTATAGAAAGACCTGGCATGGGAAAGGTTAAAAAAAAAAGATCTTTGTTTTGATTGGTCGACTTTGTTTCTAGCCAATCAGACTACACAATATTGGCCATTGATTACAGTGAGCAGAAGAAGAACCCAAATGAGAAGAAGCTACAGGCATCCACCGTCAGGGTTATTCAAAGAGCTCCAAATGGCTGGAGAAAGGTAACCGAATGCTGAAAATCAGCGTTCGGTTACCTTTCCTGGCCATTCAGCTATCCAGAGAGCAGGCAATTCGTCAAATCCTGGCGAATTGCCTGCACATACGGTGCCTGTTCGAGGGCAGTGAAATCCCCATAGAGAAGCAATGCTTTCTCTATTCAGAGAACACAAACCAGCAGTGAAAGGTTCCCAAAATGCCCTGCCATTCAGTGGTTTCATTCGGCAGGTTTAATCAGGAGAATCCCATAGGCTTCAATGTTAAAAATATTCCCGTTTTAATTCAATATCTAATAAACTGTTAAAGAGACTTTTTGCTGCAGAATTTTATAATTATCTATAGATTTTTTTTTAAGATATTTTAACTTTACTTCTTTTTTCTGTAACAGCCCTTTTTTATTATCATTCATTGGATTTTATATGTAAATTTCAGACATTTTCGTTCAGTAGTTTCTTTGCAAACAGCGTTTCACTTTTCAAACATTCAAGCAAACTGTTTTTTTAATTTATTCACTTCACTCTGTCTGCAGTCTCGGCTTTCTCCGGCGGCTTCGCTGCGTGTGATCGGTTCATGTTTTTCCGTGGTTTTCGGCAGGTTAATCCAGATGTTTTTGAGAGTTTTCGGCGTGCATTCGGTGGGTTTTGCGGTTAGTTTTCGTCAGGTTTGCGGCGGCTTTTCCCTGCAATTCGGAGGCCCTGTGGTGCTTGCTGAATACACCGCAGGGTCGCCGAAATGGGATCGGCAAAACGAACCGAATTGAAGAGAACGAAAAGTCACCGAACCTGCGGTGACTTTTCGATTCTCTTTGAATTACCCTGCGTGTCTGAGATACATACAGGGTTATTCAGAGAGCAGTGAAAAGCAGGAGAATGACTGGAGAATGAAAAATTCTAGGTCAAAATAGCCAAACCAGAAAAATTCTCCCTTTCATCTCACTTTCCAAATCGGCTATTTTGATCTAGAATTTTTCTTTCTCCAGTCATTCTCCTGCTTTTCACCGCTCTCTGAATAACCCTGATAGTGTTTGTTTGTTTTTTGTTTTTTCTTTTGCAACTCTATAGGGTTTATTCACTGAGCAACGCACTTGCCACAAATTCCACCAAATGGTGAATGTCATTGTACGGTGCCTTTATCGGGGCTGTCCGTCTAATCAATAAACTGTCAATTCGACAAATACTGGCGAATTGACAGCGAAATACGGTGCATTTCACAGTTCGCAGGCTTTTGGCAGCAATGAAATTGTCCCATAGAGAACGAACGATTCGTGTATTCACAGAACGCCAAAGTGTCCGTGAAATGCCCTGCTTTTAGGTGATTCCGTTCGACCGGTATAAACAGGCGAATCCCATAGAATTCAATGGAAAAGTAATCTTTTTTTATTTTTTTTGACAGTTTATTCTTTTCATATATTTTTAGAAAACCTTATTGTAAGACAACATTTTTGTTTCTTTATCTTTTATATTACACTTTTTTTGTATTTTCCAACAGACCTTTATTTTTTATTTATTTTTTTGGTTTAAAGGACCTTTTTTTATTTGAATGCATTTTATCGATTCGCCTATCGGAGGAATGGGAGGCTTCCTTTTTCCTGTTTGTTTTTTTTATTTATTTATTTTTCTTTTTCATACCTGCAGTTCGGCAGAATCCACAAATGCTACTTCGGCTGTTTTCGTCACCGTCCCTAAACTGCTTCGGTGACTCCAATGTTGGCAAAATACGGTTAACATCCGCTGAATAGTGAATTCATCCCATTTTCAGTGTAATGGAATCTCCGAAATAGGCCAAAGCACCTTTTGTGAATAGACCCTTTAACCCCTTCACTGCTGAGCCATTTCACGTCTTAAAAAAACCCCCATGTTTTTCTTTCTTATTTTTCTTATTTTTTTTCTTTACTTTAAACATGGTCATATTTGGTATCATTGGAAAGGCCATGCTCTGGCCTTTCTAATAATGCCAAACATGACCCTGCTAGCTGTCAGGAGATATAGGGTTCTTTTTTTTTTTTTTATTTTTATAAAAACAATATTTTAAGACCGTAAAAAGAAAATCTGTAAAAATGCAAAATACTCAATCCTGGACACATTTTTCCGAGTTTAATGGCCTGTGTCTACGCTGGGTCAATCTTAACCTTTTTTGTGGTGGTCTCTTCAGGATACCCTGTCGGTGAAGTTTAATAATATCCCATCATACAGCATGACCTCCCATCGAGGACATCGTGTAGCCAGACTTTCTATAGGCGGTTCTGTGGTGGAGACCACACGGTGGTTAAGTAATGAGTGGTTGTATGTTTCTTCGTTGCCGCTTGTGGTAGGAAACGCCAGAACTTGGAGACTTCCGGGGAAGTTCTCACGTTGGCCGTAGACAGAGACCATCTCCTGGTCTTACATGTTGGGTGTCCGGCCGCCAAATGAAATACACGAGCTTCCAAACTGTGTCTTTTATTCATTATTGGGGTTTTCCTTTTTTATCTTGTTCTTCAATCCTTAATTTTCAATTTAAATGTAAGTGGGTTTCACTTCTATAGAGTCAGGGGTTTTAAATGGCCGGTCTTGGAACCAAGCGTTCCTGAGAAAATCAAACTTCTCCTTGGCTCTTGGAACTTATCAGTGAGTTTTATCCTGGAACATTTTTTTTTTTTTTAAAAAAAAAATAAGGAATACCCAAACTGTGCTACAGATCGGGGGAACCTCCTGCTCCTCAAAACAGGAATTAAATTCCTAAAGCGATGGAGCAAAATACATGAAAAATGAGCAAATGTTACGAAGGACCTAAATCAACACCAAGTGTTTTTTATTATTAGATAAAAAAACTTGGCGACAAGGAAAAATAGGAGAAAAAAATTGTCTTGGCTTCCCCAAATCGTAGTTTTTCTTTTGTTTGTTTTTTTCTTTCTTTCTCTCTCGCTTTCTGTTCTTTTACTTTCTTTTTCTTTCCTTTTTTTTATTCTTTCTTTCCTTCTCCCCTCCCCTCCCTCCCCACCTCTCCCCTCCCTCCCCACCTCTCCCCTCCCCTCCCTCCCCACCTCTCCCCTCCCTCCCCACCTCTCCCCTCCCTCCCCACCTCTCCCCTCCCCTCCCCCCTCTCCCTCCCCTCCCCTCCCCACCTCTCCCTCTCCCTCCCCACCTCTCCCCTCCCTCCCCTCCCTCCCCACCTCTCCCCTCCCTCCCCACCCCTCCCCTCCCCCCCCCCCTCCCCACCCCTCCCCTCCCTCCCCACCTCTCCCCTCCCCCCCCCCACCTCTCCCCTCCCTCCCCCACCTCCCACCTCTCCCCTCCCTCCCTCCCTCCCCACCTCTCCCCTCCCCTCCCTCCCTCCCCACCCCTCCCCTCCCTCCCCTCCCCACACCTCCCCTCCCTCCCCACCTCTCCCCTCCCCTCCCCTAATGTGTGGTGTTCATAGTTGAGGCCCAAAATGCTGCCCCTGGGAAAGTGCTGCCTGGAGACATGGCTCCATCAGGCCCCAGGGACAGGTCGACCCTGACTTTACCTCACGTCTTTAACGCAACATGCGACTCTTCCTTCCAACGTGTGAAATCGAGCATCCAGTGCCTTGTGCCCATTCCGTGATGATATTGGTGTTTTTGAAGTGGTGATGATTGGTGCCAGCCTTGCCATGGCATCTGACTCGATGAGGATTGGGGTAGATGTAGTCCAGAAGCACCTCTTGTGCCAAGACATAGAATTTTTGCCAACTGTAATTTATTTCTTTGTTTACTTTGTTCCAGGAAGAGATTCCGCGTCAGCTGCAGTACATCGTGCTATACATCTTCCATATAGCAGGCGCCTACATGCTGAAGTGAGTTACCCCTCAAGATGGCTCTATATCCTGCACCAATAAACCATCACCTCGCGTACGCACCTCTCGTATGACTGTCTAAAGCGTGGCTTATAAATTTAAAGGAACGCTCGATTTTATTGAGTTCCCTTTTTTTGCCCCTAAATAATTGGGCAAATCCTGCTGTCAGCCTCGGTACAATTATTTATTTTTCCCTCGCCGCGCGCTGCTCTTACGCTTCACTTCAGGGACTCCCCAACCTTGACGTTCCTGAAGCTTTCCTGCGCGATTTGCGCTTCCATGCAACTTGTGTAGTGTAGGAGCCACAGATTGCACAGCGCTTCGGAACTCACGCACTTTACATACACAAGTTCCGTAGCGCCTGCGCAGAGCGATGGATCGGAGGTGCACGCGCATGCACAGGTCAGCTCCATCGGCTGCCTCTCTGAGACCGATCGCTACAGAGATTGGTCTCAGAGGGTGACGTTGGCCGCTCTCTGTGTGTGTTTGTTTTTGGATAGAACCTGTCGACAGGTTGTGTGTTTTCATAATCTTCTGCCATTGTGCAGCTAAGCATTATGGGTGGCACAGTTAACGGTATGGATAAAATGACTCCCTTTTTATGTGTTCTTGCTCGTTCGCTCAACAGAGTGTTCCTCATTCATGATGGCTTTGCACGCCTTGCGATTTGTAACGAGTCTGATTTTTGTCCTTCTTTCCAGCTTGACCCGTTTGGGCCTCATCCTGCTCCTCCTGCAGTCCGTGGCGGAGTTCCTCTTTCATATCGCTCGTATGTTTTACTTTACGGATGAAAACAACCAAAAGCTGTAAGTACCGTATGAGGAATGGATGAGGCTGGGTACCGGTGTGGAGATCCAGAGGGTGCATCCTGTGTGTGTATGTGTTGACGTGGTATACCACTGACATTGCACAAGTATACTCCTTTGATCTCCATGGAAGTGGTGGTGGTTCTGGTTTGTCTTAACCATGAAGCGGGTCAATAGGGTGATCAGGGGGCAGGTAGAAAAGAATACATTGTGGTTGTGTTTAGAGGATGGTCCTGCGCACATGCCTAAAGTAGATGCGTGTATACTTTTGACATGGAGAACCATGTGTGTTGAGTGGACATGTTTTTTTTCTTCTTCATTGGGCCATGAAGATCTTGGCAGATGTTTTTTTGCCAGTGTTTTGAACAGCGGTTAATAATCTCCTTACAGGTTTAACGCCTGGGCTGTGGTCTTCGTGGTCTCCCGGCTCTTCACCTTGACCCTGTCCGTTCTGACAATCGGGTTCGGACTCGCCAGAGCAGAGATTCACACGTTCAACCCGGACAAAGGGAACTTCAACACTCTACTTTTCCGGTAAGGAACGCACAGTGAATTGGTATTTGGTAGAGGTTGACCCACATCCCTGTTTCCACATGTTGCTCCAGAACATTGTGCTGGTGACTGGCTTTTCGTTTTTGGTGGGAAGTGGACTTAGACATGTGTGTACACGTTAATTGCTCTACCTTCTTCAAAGAGTAACATTAACCAGTGGCTTGGAGAGATCTTCACCTTTTTAGTGCTGAAGTATGGTTTTTTTCAATCCCATTAACTGTCTAGAACGAGGATCTCAAACACCGGACACCCAGATGTTGATGCCTACAATTCCCAGAATTCTCCGAATGCAATCGATTCCCGGAGAATCATGGGAGCTGTAGCTCAGAAACCCGTGTGGTTCAGAGTTTGAGATTCCTGGTCTAGATCGCACTGAACTGGCTTCTTGTCCCGTTTCCAGGATGGTCGTGCTGCTTATGATGTGCGTGTCACAGACTTGGATGATGTGGAGGTTTATCCACTTCCAGCTGCGCCGTTGGCGAGAAGAACAAGCCATGAAGAAGAGGGCTGCACTAGCTGCTACTACAAAACAACAAACCAAAGTCCTAAAAAGGGAATCTGGTAAGCCATTGCTTATGTCGAGCGACCTATAACCTTTCAATGCAGAATCCGGTTGGGTGGAAGGAGCATTCAACTTGAATAATTAATCTTGCGTTCCATCCTTCCGTCATATGAATGGGGTATGACACGCACGCTGGGGATAAAATGTATAGGGGTTGAGGAAAATCCGTCTCTCCCATCATAATACTCCAAAACCTTAGACTGGAGCATGGTCTTCACCGCCATCTTGAATTCCGATCAGTTTGACTTGACTGTTTTAGGACTCTGGAGTTGCAGTGTATACTCGTTGACCACCATGTTCTGGTTCTTCTTAATCTTTTCAGGTTTTCACGAAAACGGAGTCGTAAAAGCAGAGAACGGATCCACCCCTCGACCGAAGAAACTAAAGTCTCCATGAATGCCCCAAACCTGGAGTGGCTGAGGGGGTCCAGAGCCCGGGACTAACTCTGCACCCCCTTGCTGCCAGGAAGCCACGTGACCTAGACAAGTGCCTTTCAGAGTCCTCACTAGAGACCATTAGTATCTATCGAAATGATTTATAAATTGCCGGACCTGCTTTACGACCCAGTCCTGGTACATTCAAGCCTTGATTATGGACATTCCCAATTTTTTTTTTTTATTATTTTTCCAACTGTTGGTTCCAAAGCCAGCTGCACCATCAGCTCACCGATCGGGAGCCCTACCTCTTTCGTTTTGGGCTCGCATAGCGACTTAGTCGTACAATACGAAGGGCAACTACTATGCAGACCACGGTTTGACCTGACTAGATGGCTTCCCCTTGTGAACGTTTTGACGCTCCGTCGATGCGGCACTGTATGCGTGGGATACGCCGGTTGGACGTTTTGGTTGCCATGTGAGATGAGGTGGTGTATTTTTTTCCTTTTTTTCATCTTTTATTACATTACATATACCCGAGTATGTCCTAGCTCTTCAACCTTTATATCGCTCTGTATCCTTAGTTTTGAATTTTGCACAGACTAAAAAATTTTTTTTATTTTTTTTCCGTATAAAGCTGCCCCCAACTCTTTGTTCCGGGGATATGTGACTTGTCCGTTCTTTAATGCTGTGGGTGTTACCCTGCTCCATTACCGTCGGTGGCTTTTAAATGTCAGCTGTGCCCGTTTGGCACTCGATCAAACTGATCTACTGTTAAGGGAAAACCTCACAATCGAGCCTTATCCTTCGGCCTATGGGCCATCAGTTTCCAGGTAAATATTAGACTTCTACCTGGTCTTTGTCAATTTGTTTTTTTTTTTTTTGTTTCCTTAAATTCCCTTTTTTAATTTTTGTATTTTTTTCCGGCATTCCTTTTTTTTCCCCTTAAATTTCTTTTTTCTTTAAAAAAAAAAAAAATACAATGAAAATGTAAAAAAGGAAATTTAAGGGGGGAAAGTATTTTTTTTACCTTTTTTTTTATTTTATTTATTTTCCCCTTTTTTAAATTTCCTTTTTTTTTTTCTCTCTTTATTCCTTTTTTTTCCCCTTAAATTTCCCCTTAAAAAAAAAAAAATACAATAAAAATTAAGAAAGGAAATTTGAAACTGAAAAAATGGTGTACGTACCCCCTTCATTTTTTTCCTCCTAAAATTTCTTTTTTTAATTTTTATTGTATTTTTTTTTTTTTTTTTTAAGAAAAAAGGGAATTTAAGGGGGGGGAAAAAATGAAGGGGGGGTGGGGGTTCTTACACCTATTTTTTTTTTAAAATTCCTTTTTTAATTTTTATTGTAATTTTTTTTCCTTATTTCCTTTTTTTCCCCTTAAATTTCCTTTTTCTTAAAAATACTATAAAAATTAAATTTATGGGGGGGGAAGGATATATATATATTTTTTTTCCCCTTAAAATTTCCACCCCCGCTCTATTCTTTTGTTGGTGCTGAACCTGTAAATTAATGGATGTAAAGCCATTCTTTAGAGAGAGCCATAACTTTTATTTGGCTTTTTCTGGCATTGAATGTGAATTTCACCAAATCTTGACCGACATCAGGTCCAACGAAGTAAAGTTCACAAATTTCCTCTCCATTGTTCCTGTACGTTTCTCCCATCTGAGGAGTGGTGCTGACCAATGCCACCGGCATCTAACCCGTCTAAACACGGACTATTCGTCACGTCATTTGTTTTTCTACTGTTGTCAATGCGCAATGATAAAAGTAAATATTATTATTTTATTTTTTTCTTCTGGAGAAACTCTTTTTGTAAAAGTTGAAAAAAAGATGGCCGGTCCCCACTGTGGAAATGGGGTGAAGGAGAACAGTGAGCACCTTCCCTCTTTGTTCCATGTTGAATCTACAACTCCTGCCTTTTCTGAAACGGTGCCCTACATCCCCCAAATGTAGTGGTGTTGTTTTTTTTGTTTGTTTTTTGAGCAAAGTTACAATGTTTTCCAGTAGTTGTACGGGATCACCTGATTATTTGAAATTCAATACAAATTTTTCTACTTTGAAAGCTGACGTCCTCTCGGTGTGTCTGTGTGGGTTTCTTCTAAATATGTATCGATTTAAAAAAAATAATTCTGTGCGTTGGACGGACGTAAAATTTTGCATCGGTGTCAGAGATTTGGTGCGTTCTGTTGGGAAATGAGGGGGTGAATGTAGACAAGGACTCTGGTTGACCCCAGGGCTAAATGGTAAAATGTAATTCTGATACTTTCTGCCGTGGACGTTAAAGTTTGACGATTTAAGATGTACTTTTATCCCAGAATAGATGGTTTCACTGCCTCCACGTGAGGATATTTGGTCCTTGCATTGAGTATTCAGGTTGGACAGCTTAATGAACTTGGTTCTGCGTAGTACGATGAACTTGTTCCGACAAAAAAAACTCTCGACTATCATCATTTGGATCATTAAAGTCCTTTTGAGCCAATACATAAGCGAGAGCCCTCTGCTCATCTGCAAAGCGGCTTGTGCTCAATCCTGAATAGGTGACTACAGTTCCCTCTTAAAGGAGACGGACTGAGCATGTGCAAATTGCGCTTACACGGGGCAGACTTCAAAAAACGGCCAGGAAGCTTTCCTCTTTTGGTCCTTCCCACTACCATAAGACCAGAATGGGGAGGATAGAGACTGTATTTTCTAAGCTTGCCTTTTATTTTTTAAACCTTGCGTGTCAAGGATGATCGAGACCCACCCTGTACATTCCACTCATTCATTCTTTTCCTCCTTCCTCCTATTTTCTTCTTCCTTAGGGGAGGTTGGGCACCACAGTGGTAAAACTCGCATTCATACACACTAATCATTACTGTGCGTTTTATTGCTGTGGAGCTGTGTTTCACTCATACACACCGCACATTACTGCGTTTTATTGCTGTGGAGCTCTGATACACTCATGCACACCGCACATTACTGTCAGCTTTATTTCTGTGGAGCTCTGATACGGTAATGTGCGTTGTGTATCAGAGCTCCACAGCAGTAAAGCTGACAGTAATGTGCGGTGTGTATGAGTTTTATTACTGTGGAGCTCTGTGTGATACTCATACACACTGCACATTACCGTGCGTTTTATTGCTGTGGAGCTTTGTTTCACTCATACACACCGCACATTACTGTGAGTTTTATTGCTGTTGAGCTCTGATACGCTCCTACACACCGCACTTTACTGTGAGTTTTATTGCAGTGGAGCTCTGACACACTCATACACACTGCACATTACTGTGAGTTTTACTTTGGAGCTCTGTGATACGGTAATGTGCAGTGTGTATGAGTGTGAGTTTTATTGCTGTGGAGCTCTAATACACTCATACATATCGCACATTACTGTCAGCTTTATTGCTAGGGAGCTCTGATACACACCGCACATTACTGTGGAGCTCTGTGTGATACGCTCATACACTGCATATTCAGTATCGTGGCTGCACAGCAATAAAACCTTTTCCGAGCTACGCGTGTACAAACCAGTCAATTTTCCCAGACGAATCGGTGACCATGATAGCTTGTGCTTCAAAATCCATTTCCTCAAATGGTTAATTTTGTGTTTAAATGCCATTAATCTGTGCGTTCAGCCGCCTTTATCTGCTCCTCCTGAAACTAGGAGCCTGGCCGAATTACTGTCTTCATGCAAGCCGTGGCGGGGTCTCTTTAAAGTGATTCAAGCCCGTTCCCTGGTTCCTGTTTTTCTTACTCCTTCTATACTGGTTATTATTAAATATGAGGGGAAAAAATGCTGAGTCTCCGTAGGAGGAAAGTGAGTCACGTTTAATCAGTTTTTTTGCAGTAGTCTGTTGTTCCTATTCTCGGTCGCTGGCCAGGCCGTATCCGCCGCTTCATGCTGCGTATGTGTGAATGTTTGATTGTTTGGAATCAGCGGATTTTGCTATTGGGTAAAAAAAAAATTCTACATTATAATTATCCTTTATATAGCGCCACAAATTCCGCAGCGCTTTTACAAGGTCAGTGTACAGGGAGTTGATACATTAGAATACCGCACATGGATGATACGACCTGATACATTGACTTTTTCTCAAACGTTCTGAACTTATAAAATATATTGGGCTGAGCGGCGTAATTCTTGGTTTATCGCGCTCCATCCTGAATAAATCTTCTTCTGATCTTGCCTTTCAAGGTTTTTTTAAAAAAAAAAAAAAAATTAAGGTAGATGTCATTCATTTTCTTTCCTATAGCTCTTAATTCTCTTTTCCGTCTTTTGAAAAGGCTCGCACCAAATACTGACATTGGGTTTTAAGTTGAATTCCCAGTAATTAAAACTATTTTGATGGCAAAAAAGGAGCATTAATTCCCCTGTGATCCAGAAAGAGAAGGGTGACAGAGCCTGCCTTGTCAGATTATGTTAAGACGCTGAGGAAACTGGTTTAATTGCTAAAATGCTTCTTTTACCAGCCTGGGGACCCAGTTCCAACCTAGCCGTAAGCCTAATGTCTCTAGCCTTTAATATTTACCGGTGCACGTGTAATATTGACTGCTATTCCAGCTGAGCTGCAAACCTTGACCCTGCAAGTCAGCTGTAACGGCGGCATAGTGTCAATTAAGGCTGGGGTCAGACGAATGCAGTGCGAACGCGCGTGCAGCCGCACTTTATCACGGCCGTAGTAGCAGCCAATCTATGAAGTGCAGCCACACAACGCAAGCGGCAAACAAACGCATTTTTTCGAGAACGTGATACCGCTAGTACTGACGTACAGAGTGCGCTGCGTCCGCTAGCTGCGTGTGTGCGTGATTGGGAGACGTCAGACGCTGCACATGTCCGGCCAACATAACGTCTAGACGCAAAAAGGGTTTTATTGATGATCCGTACAAAATCACGGACGCAAATGCGCATCGTATGACCGCTATCGCGTATTCCGTGAAAAAATACGTCCATTCGTTCGAACACACATTTTCACAGACAACGCGAAAAATGCGTTTGACTGACCCCAGCCTAAATGCATACTCGAATTGTTTTGCTTTTTTGCCTTTAAATTGGGCAGATGCTGCTTTTTGGGTGATTTTGTTCCCCTTTTCTCCCTTGCTGCAAGCTGCTCCTCCTCGACTCAGGACTTCCCAAATACTGTAGTCCCTGAAGCTTTTCTGCACGATTTGTGCTCTTGTACAACTCACGTAGCTTAGGAACCGCAAATTGCGCAGAGCTACAGGACGTGCCCACTTTACCTACAGAAGTTCCGTAGCGCCTGCTCAGAGTGAAGGATCGGAGCTGCACGCGCATACACAGATCCTTTCTATCTGCTGCCTCTCTGAGAACGCTATTGGTCTCAGAGGGTGATGTCAGCTGCTCTCTGAGTGTGACATCACTAGTGACCTGAAATTCAAAATCCCGGCTTCTGGGCGGGGTTAAGGAAAGTCCTCCAATTCACCCCATGATTTTACCAGAGCAGTTAGGAGGAGGAGTAGAGCGTCCTTTTAATATATGTTTTATATATGAAGTCCTGATTCTTGGCCAGCAGGAGAAGAGCGAGCAATTCCAAAGCCTCTTACTAGTCACTAATTGCACTAGTATTTTTTTTTTTAGGGGGAGGGGGCTCAGACTCTAGTGCTTAACACTGAAAAAATACCTTACTCGCCTCCGGTTCCAGATCACGTTCTCCTGCTTTCTGATCTGGCGTATGCAGAAGGAAACTGGGAACAAACCCCAATGTCCTCCTACTGATCCTGCATAACCATGTTCTTGCTGGTCTCCATGGTGTCCGATGGACTTCATGAGATGACACCAGCAGTGGTGCACGTCACGGGATCCTGTTTCGACAGCTCCATTCTATTACGAGTAGAGCTGCTCGCGTGGCAGATCACTTGCAATAGCGCGGTAATAAGGTGATTAATAGGGTGCAGAGGGTTAGCGGTTCGTGACACTTTTTTCCATTATCCCCTTTGGTGACTGAGTTGCAATGACTCCCGAGATTTTTTGTAAAACCATTTAAATTGCCTTTTACGGTTTAGATTGAAGGATAGAAGTGGAGGGGACGTTCTGGGACAATGGTTCGAGGGGACTGCAATGAACCGAGCTTCAGGACCATGTTGGGGTTAGAGGTTAAACCTGGTGTCTAAGCTCGGCAGTATAGAGTGTTAACGTTTGGAAGTGCATCTTCTGGATAAGACACTTTGGCCAAATTTAAGATGGTTTATGGGCTACAACTGGGGTCATTGCATTTGGGTGTTAATTGTTGTGTTTGGGGCCTCGTGCTAATGTGTTTCTGAGGAACCTGGCGGCTCTGGAACCAGTTAATTGTGCTTAACCATATCGCATTGATCTTTATGGTCGACGCAGCATCCATCGCTTGATGAGACATCGCGGGAGAAGGGAACCTGTACGGAGAGCTTCACTTATAAGTTTTGGGGAGATTTTGGGTCCTGGTTTGAGGCATAGCTGCACCTTTTTTTTTATACGCTGTGGAGAAGATTGGGTTGTGAAAAGTAAGTGCGCCCTGTGTGTCGCTCATCGTTGGCACGTTCTGTGTAACTGGGTTTAGGGTCATAAGATTAAAGGATTGTTTATCCTGAAGGAGATTTTTGAAGCTGTGATTTTGTAATGCATGATGTGGTGTGGAACATGATGGATCCTGGTTTTCCAGCATTAAATGACTTCTTAAAAGGAGCATTTTAATGGGCTGTTTATACAGTTGGACGACGAAGCAGCGAGTTTTCAACTTTGTTTTATTATTACTCCTCAAGGATAAGCGTTGGATGACCAGCACAATCATGGTTTGAGTTAACGTCCATCTCGTGGCTCCTGTCATCTCAGGAAGCCGGCCCGGAGTTGAAAGCCTTGTCACCTTTGATTGAGTAGACGTCAACGGTGCTTGACTTGTCAAATTCTTGTTTGTCTGAAGAAAAAAAAACTTTATTTTAGAATTTTTTTTTATTATTGGACATTTCATTTTTTTCTTCCAAATGTAATGTATTACAGAATTTGCAGCATGTGAGGACAACCGGCCTTTGATATCTGCACTTGGAAGGTGTAATGGTCGGGCCAAGTGCAAGCAAGGAGAGCATTTGTTTTTCTTGGAAAGTAGGTTGAGGGAAGTCCTTTGCTTGAGTTTCACCAACATTTGAGTGTCTTAAATGACCTCAGTGAAGTGTCAACTGCGGAGTCCTTACTGATGGCGAGGTGGTCTTAACTCTAGCGGAGGTAGGGTTTAAGTAACCTCCAAAGAGCCTTCAACTCTAGTCAGGGACCTTGCTGCTATCAAGGAGGCCTCCGCTCTAGCTCAAGTCCTCACTGGTCTCAAGGATGCCATGATTCTAGTCAAAGTCCTCATTGATTCAAGGCTGGGTTTATTGTGGCCAATGTTCTCAGTTTTGTCAAAGACACAACAGGATCTAAATTCCTCACTTTGATTAAGGCCTCGGGCTAAGGTATACAATCGATGCCAAGGAGGCCTCAAGGCTGGCCAAGGTACCAGATCACGCCCAGGAGCCTTCAAGGCTGACCAAGGTACCGGATCACGCCCAGGAGCCTTCAAGGCTGGCCAAGGTACCGGATCACGCC
This sequence comes from Leptobrachium leishanense, assembly GCA_009667805.1. Taxonomy (NCBI): domain Eukaryota; kingdom Metazoa; phylum Chordata; class Amphibia; order Anura; family Megophryidae; genus Leptobrachium; species Leptobrachium leishanense. The sequence continues at coordinate 50,949,962 of CM019066.1, read as the reverse complement.
AAGGAGGCCTCCAAGGCTGGCCAAGGTACCGGATCACGCCAAGGAGGCCTCCAAGGCTGGCCAAGATACCGGATCACGCCAAGGAGGCCTCCAAGGCTGGCCAAGGTCTTTTTCCTTGCTAAGCATGAAAATCGATGGCATCAGTGGCTCGCACTAGCTCTATTCCGAACTAGACGCTATGTACTGTGGCTCCTAAATATTACGATTCCAGCTACTAGCAAAGTACAGGAAGCAAAAAAATTTACAGTAACAGCCGAGATACAAGAGAAGTTTATGGCTCAGTAGGAATAAGACAGGACTGCTTGGTATGAACAGGCGGGGCCGTTATACTAATATGGGCCCTATTCCGCCCGGCAGCTTTAATCGTATTATAATTTAAATTTTCTATAATGACATAAAATACGCCAAGCTGAGGAATTGACTCAAAATGTGCGGGGAAGCTTGTGATTATCCACCTCACCGGTTCTAAAGAATATATAACTTCGTTGTTCCTTGGAGCTTTCTGGTCACTGGTGGTAGCTGCAGTGATGTCTCCTGACTAGGTAGGTTGACATGCCAGATCTTTCAGAACTCCTCCCATGATGCTCCAAAGTCTGCAGCTACAACTCCAATGCTTTACTGACCTTTTCGCTGGTGCAGAACCATAGGAGTTGTAGTTCCAGAGGAGCTGGGGATCTGTCTTTGGGCAAGGATAGGGCTTGTGCAGGAATGTAGTCACCTCGGAGATGCGCCAAACGTTTCCGAAGTAGACTGCGTTTCCCCGCTCTCTCTCCGGGCCCTGCGATGATTCACTTCGTAAGAATGATTACATTTCCATTTTAAGGTCCAAGCCACGTCCGCTCGAACGATGCTGAACATCTCCCATAAACGCTGGTCTGCTTCCTGTTCTGTAAATGGTGTGTGCTTGGGTCTGATCTATCACAGTGTGACGTCACAACGAAGCTCCTTCAGATGCTGGAATGTGTTGGATGCCTAAATAGACAGGCCAAACACCACAACCACATGGGTCCATACCATTGATTATGGTACAAAGGTCCTGCACTCGGGGTTTAAAAAAACACTTAAGGGACCAAGTGCGAGCAATTTCGATTTGTGTTGCGCTGCATTTGGACAATTTTATTTCGCCAAAAATACAGTGATCATTCGCTAGTGAATTCATTGTATTTGCCAAAATTGGAGTTGCCAAAGCCGTTACCGGACGTCAGCATTGGCATCGGGCAAGTCCACCGAACTGGAAAAGGAGGGGGGGGGGGGAGTCTCTTATTCTCCGAATAGGAGAATTATTCTCAGAATAGGAGAATAAATCAATAAAAATGTGTCCAAATAATTAAAGGTCCGTTTAGAAATTGTCTTTTAGAAATTGTCTTTTAAAAAATGAGAAAAAACTAAAACTTCTAAATTAAGAAAAGGTGTTTTTAAAAAAAGACATTTTTGGTTTTCTCACCTTTTTTTTAATTTAGACAAGGTTTTTGTATATTCTTTTTTTTTTTTTTAATTTTATTTTATTAAAAACTGTTTAACCCCCCTGCTGGTTTTCCCGAGTGTGGCTCGGGGGTTAACGTTTTGTACCGAAAGCGGTATCAGCGAGCCACACTCGGGCTGGATACTTCCATGTCCTGCGCTCCCTCGCTGATCCCGCCGTCCCCTCCAGCCGCTCGTAAAGTCACACTGCCTGGATCTCTTCTCGCGAGGAGTGAAACCAGGAAGTGTGACGTCGCGATCGGCTGCAGTGTGACTGCGGGGACAGCGTGGGAGCGCAGGACATGTGTGGCTCGGAGATACCGCTTTCAGTATTGAAAGTTAACCCCTGAGCCACACTCATACCGCTAGGGGGCCAGAATAAATTGGACCGATTCTGACCAGGGAGGATAAATTAAAAAATGATGTTTTAATTTTTTTTTGTCTCTTTAAAGATATTCCATTGAAACCTATAGGATTCGCCTGGTTTTTCCGTGCTTCGACAGATTTAAAACAAAGTATTTGGCTGGAATTTTTGGTGCAATTTGGCATTCTGTGAATAGATAGTCTGTGGGGCCATTTTGGTACCGGCGAATTTCACCGCATTTTGCTGTCTATTCGCCTGTAATTGGTGAATTGACAGCTTGGTGAATTGCACAGAACGGGGGAAATTCTGAGCCGATTTGGAGGTTAGTGAATAACCGCTTTAACACACATTCCTATAAATTGTCCGCTCCTTTTGACAGTGATGTTCGAGGATTTGGGGGTTTCTCGTTTTGCCTGTCCAGTGCTGTGAATAGAGTCTGCAGGACAACCTGGGCAGCTCCCCCACCTCTATTAAGAAGCCATCTGGACTGTGTATAAAGACGCTGGGTACTTTTCTGAATTTTGATTCCTCCGTTTTTTTGTTCTGGGTGAAATATCTATTAATTCACAAAGCACCAAAACTGAACTCCAATTCGGCTCACTCGGGCAATTCCATTTCATCAAAAATGTTGTGAAGTCACTATTTAGATCAGTGGTTCCCAACCGCGGTCCTCAAGGCCCCCCAGCAGATCAGGTTTTAAGGAACACCTTGGGGAAATGCAAACTGAATCCTACAATCACTGAGCAGCAAATCATATCCCCCCTGTGCTGCGCTTCAGATATCTGCAAACCTGATCTGTTGGGGGGACTTGGACCGTGGTGGGGAACCACTGATTTAGAGTCTGGTCACTATATGTTGTCGAAAATGGAGACGTCGGCAAAAGCGCCAATAACTGCTGAATTGGCAAAATTCATCATACTGGGGGGGGGGGGAAATCTCATCTTCTATTAGCTTAATCCAATAAAATGTGTCTAAATCATAAAGCCCTCTAAAAAGTAATAGTCTGTTTAAAAAAAAAAAATTCAAAAAAATTAAAAAGGCTTTAAAAATGGTCTTTAAAAAAATTCTAACCGTGAAACCTTTCGATTCTTCTGTTTAAAACCTGTCGAAGTGAAACCACAAAAATCAGGTAAATTTGCTGAAATTTCGGCATTTCGACGTTCTGTGGAAAGAATCGTTATCTATGGGCGAATTTCTGTGCCATCGAAACGCAGTTAAATGCACCGTATTTCACTGTCAATTCACCTGCATTTGGCTAATTGCACCTAATGGTGACATTCAACATTCAGTGCAATACTGTGGCAAATTCGGATATTAGTGAATAACATCCATAGAATCTCATGTATACCAGTTCCGGTCCATCCAACAGGATAAGTGGCTTCTGATTGGCTCAGCTATTTCCTGGTCTGTGAGCCTGTAAACCAATAAAAATGAGAAATGGGGTGGATCTATAAAAGAAATGAGACCATCATTGTGCAGTAGATTAACATGATAGAATAAATAGGCCCCCAAGGACCTCACTCACTGAATGTAAGAGTATAGTAGGCACATCACAATTCAATCCACGTGACCACCGGTCTCTCTGGATCTCCGAATCTCTCAGGACACAGGATTCAAGCTCCGAATGGATCACAGACAATTTTCCGTCAGAGTAAAAAGTGGATTTATTAGAATATAAAATGAAGCATTCCAACGCGTTTCGCCCTATAAGGACTTCATCAGGGAATGACCTACAAATAAAAACAGAAAATATATATATACACAACTAATTTTCGCGGGCTTTTTTCGTTATCCTATCGGCGAATGGCTGAGGTCATCGGGAGGCCCGCGTCCTTTCCGGAAGTCCTCCCTTGTAGTACGCAAATCTTCAGTCACAGGCGCCTTCATTGGCCTTCCGGATGTCACTTCCCTTTCCTCCGGAGGTGTGCAGACTTCTGTTTTTATCTGTCATTCCCTGATGAAGTCCTTGTAGCATTCCAACGCATTTCATCCTATATTTTATATTCCAGTAAATCCACTTTTTACTGTGATGGAAAATTGTGATCCATTCGGAGCTTGAATCCTGAGAGACCGGTGGTCACGTGGATTGGATTGTGATGTGCCTAATATACTCTTAGATTCAGTGAGTGAAGTCCTAGGGGGCCTATTTATTCTATCATGTTAATCTACTGCACAATGATGGTCTCATTTCTTTTATAGATCCACCCCAATTCTCATTTTTATTGGTATACTTTTGACGCCCATAGGAGGAGACGTTTGGGTGAGGTCAGGTATTTTTTTATTAAGTACCACTCACATTGAGCCTGTAAACCCTGAAATTCTGTCACTAGTTGAGTGTTTTGTGTTCTAGCTAGATTTGTAAATGTTTGGGGGGGACAATCAAACTTAAATCGTCCTTTCAACCTGGCCCACTTAACTATGTGTCCCAAGATGTTTCGCCCTGCGGTAGCTCTGGTTCCACCTGGCGGCTGTGTCTCTTTGGAAACGGACCCTATACCCCTTCTGAAGCTTCCTGACTTATTGCTGGCAATGAATTTGAGGAATCCTAGCCATTACAGAGGACAAAAAAAACCACGTTTCATGAAAGCTCCCGAGAGGTCGACGCTGTGAGTGTGGGTGCTATTAGGATGAACCTGGGAGACAGGGTGGTCAACTCTGTGAAGAGAAATCAAAAGGTGCCACTGTAGGAACTGGTTCCATTAGTATGTTCAAATCGACATCGTCCTGGCCGGTCCTGGACCTTCTGGGTCATCACGACGATTATCTGAAGAAAGAATCTCTAGTGATAATTCTGCATGATGTTATGGAGCAGGAGCCCTTGTCCTAAGAAAGGAGACAGTCGGGCACCCTGACATAGAAAACACAGTCATGTGGACTTGGCAGTTGAATTTGCTTCATGCCAAAAAATATGGTCACGGTGGGTTTACAGGTGTGAACGGAAAAGCGGGATGCCACCTTTTGTGCCTCATTTGATACAGTACAGTGTGTGAAGGTTGAGGGACCCAGCAAAAAGGGCTGAACATCAAGGAGGGAGATGAAATACTAAAGACTTTGGGTGGATTATTGTGTCTCCATCCAAACGTCCCACCATGAGTCCGGTGCTGCCAGAGTGGGCGAGTCCTTCGCCAAAGCTCAAATGTAAGAACTCACTTATTGGGTTTGTTTCTGCAGAATAAGTTATACTTGGGAAAGGCTTACAAGTAGACGTGTGTTGGTGTGGCAGCTGACGGTCTACACAAATTCTTTTGCGCGAGGGCCTGGGGTTGCTGCCTATTTTGGCTGGTTAAGGGGGCAGCTCTGCCCCGAGCATCTGCAATCAGAGACAAAAATCTGCATTTGATCTTGCCCGATGGAACCTCCTGCCTGAATGCCGGACCTTTTCCATCAATGAGTTTTTTTCTCCCCTGATGGCACAGCGGGCATATTCCAAGATGCCAATGCCAGGATTCAACGAGCTCAAATTGTGCAAGAGTGGTTGAGGGAGCATGAAACATCATTGTCACACATGGATTGGCCACCGCACAGTCCAGACCTTAACCCCATTGAGGTTAATCTTTGGGATAATGCGCTGGAGAAGACTTTACGCAGCGCCGCGACTCTCCCATCATCAATACAAGATCTTGGCCACAAATTAATGCCACTCTGGATGCGAATAAATGCTGTGACATTGAGCTTATCGTGACGATGCCGCAGCGAATGCGTTCGGTGATCACAGCAAAAGGCGACACAACCAAGTATTAAAGCGTGTGACTTTATTTTGGCCACGTCGTGTATAACATGTTATTCAAAGAGCACAGAAATTTCAGTGCTCTTTGGCGAGCTGAATTCGTCTACCCTGCGGTAAATTCAGCATTCACCGCAGGGTCCCCAAAGTGCGCCAAATGGATCCGCTGAATGCATTGGATAAACTGCTAAACGCCACTGAAAAATCACCGAACGCATCCGATAAACCGCCGAACGCTGCTGCAAATGGCTGTGTTAGCCAATGATCCGCCAAACAGACCGCTGAACACCTCCGTAACACCGCTGGATAAAGCCGACCAGCACCCTTTTTATTTAAAAAAAAATAATGCATAAAAATGCAAATAAATAAGGTCCTAGGAATAATAATAAAAAGATTTTTTTTTTTTATTAATCTGTAACAGATCAAAAATTGTGTCAAAACTCCAAAAAAATGTGTAAAAGTTTAAAAAAAAAAAGAGACTTTTTGCTGCAAATGAAAAGAATAAACCGTTGAATAATAAAAAACGGGGATTTTTTTTTTTTTTTTACATTGAAGCCTATGGGATTCACCGGTTTAAACATGTCGAACAAAAACCCCAAAAAATTGGGCATTTCACCAACTTTTCTCTGCTGTTCGGTGTCTCTGAATAGATTACCCGCTACTTCTCTGTGGATTTCAGTGCTGTCGAACAGCAGCGTATTTTGCCAATATTTGGTGAATAGCCGACTTGCCACTAAATTGCACTGTACGGGGAAATTCATCGTTCGGTGCAATTCAGTGGCCAATTTGGCTTTCTTTGAATAACCCCTTAAGTAAATGTACGTCTATATTAGAGTTTGATAAATGCTGCCGTGTTTTATGGTATTAGTTATATAAATATCATTAGATTTAATTTCCAAACACTGTAACACAGGCCTCAAAATTTCCACTCGCCTGCTCGCATTTGGCGAGTGGGAATGCAGGCAAGGCAGGATAGGGGTTAGGTGGGGAAACTAGTGGTGAGTAACTCTAAGGCTAGGGTCAGACCAGCGCACTTTAAACATGCGTTCTGGCGCACTTAATTACGGCCGCACTAGCAGCAAATGCCAATATACGAAGTACGGACGCACGAAAGTCCGGCTGCGCAACGCAAGTGGCAAACTAACGCATTTTGTCGAACGTCAAACCGCTACTACTGACGTACTGAGTGCGCAGCTGCGGCATAGCGGCGTGTTTGCGTGATTAGGAGATGTCAGACGCTGCTAATGTCCGGCCAACATAACGTCCAGACGCAAAAAGAGTTTTATTGATGATCCGTACAAAATCACGGACGCAAATGCGCATCGTATGACCGCTATCGCGTATTCCGTGAAAAAATACATCCATTCGTTCGAACGCACTTTTTCACAGACAACGCGAAAATGCGTTCGTCTGACCCTAGCCTTAAGGCCTGGCTAGTAGCTTGGGACTTGAAATTTTGAGCCATGCATAACACTTTGGATCAGAGATCTCCGAAAATTCGGCAGACGATCCTCCTAATGCTCGCTGCTCTTGGCGTGTCTGTATATGGTTCATTTTGTATTTTACTCGCACGTACATATACTGTTTGCAGGATCAATTAACTACACCGGCGGAAACCATCATAAAGTTCACTGTAATCTTTTATTATGCGTAGGACGTCGTTCCCCTTCAAGGTATGATTACACCTCCAGTGACGCACGCAGGTCTGGGCAAGGTTTACAGAGATTCGTGGCACGGTGCGGAAATATGTGATTTATAAGCAGCGTGCGCCCTGTAGCCATAAAAAAAAAGGAACACGAGCTACAAAGTATCAGAGAAACAAAACAAAAAGTGAGCAGCCAATGACGCAGTTCGGGTGTCCTCCCAGGAGGCGGGCGGCGCCACATCAAAAGCATTGGTAAAATAGCTCCATGTTTATAATATTTTTAGCCTGAAACCTTTTCATTGCTGTCCCTGTCACTGCGTTCGGCACATGTAAGGGCGGGGAAAAAAGGACGGCCGCTGAAAAGTCAGAAGTGAAATAAAAATCCAAAACGGTGAGAAATCGTTAAGGCCCAGGACAAGGGTCCTTTAAAAAAAAAGTGTGGGAACGCTCCAAAATTTCTGCTCCCCAATTAAATGTGTATATGTCGAACTTAACCCGTAACCCCACACTGAAATTTTATATCAATGTGTAACCCCTTCACGACCGTGATCCGTTAACACGATCTGGGGCTGTGCTGTGTGATTCCAAACAAGATTAGTTTGTTGCAAATGAATTTCGTTTGCTTTTGGACTCCAGAAGGTGCCCCCAAAGTTTTAGTCCTGTGGGCATAATGCCCAAAGTGGTAAAACTGGTTAGAACCGGCTGGGGTATGTCCGGACGTATCAGGCTTTCCCCAGCAGACTCACGGAGCCGCGAGCTGCAGTTCTACCTGCAGTAACTCCATGTGGCCAGTAGATGGTGACATCCGCATGCCAAACAGGTTATTACAGTAGGGAATACATGTCGAATATTCCTAAATATTTCTTACTGTATAATTAAAGTGATTTAAACAAACAAAAAAAACCACTGGTTCCTGAGAGTGGCTTTTTGGAAAATCACTTGGTAGTGAAGGGGTTAAATAAGAAGATAAGCTGGGTTTTAGGGCATCATTATGATAATTGTAGTGAATATATGTTTTCATATTAAGTCACCAGAAACCTATGATTGAAACCTATTAAAAGCTTGTGAGTGTGTGGGCCAGAAGGGAACGCCGTTCCTCCTGAATAAATAATGGAGAAACTGCATTCCCAAGCGTCCTGCTCAACTTATCCAGGTTCTGTGACAGGAGTTGAGTAGACATTACATCAGGCTAATGCGTCGTATGATCCCGTCAGATAAGCTGTAATCGAATGGGACACCAGCGGATATGCACGCTCCATCCATACAGAAGCCATGAACTGGCGTTTGTTCACCAGCTCCTCCATACCTGACCAGGGGCTCTGGTGACAAGAAGCCATGAGGGCTCCATGTATGTAATCTCTACCATGCTGGTTGGCAGGAGACTGGAAAACAAAATATACAATGCACAAGGATCATCAGTGGTGTTAGTGAGATGGATCTGGTGTCATGGAAATGCATGCACTTCAAGGCGACCCTAGGCAACTGCCTATGGCCTGGGGCCCCCTTAATGGTAATGGGGTAATGTGCAAGTCTGTTGTGGAAGCTGATAATAAAGTGAACTGCATTGCTGTTCGCTGCGGCCTCATTGCCTGCGGCTGTCACAGAAGGCGGCATGTTTAGGCTTAAAGGGACACTATCACGTACATAAGCTGTAACTAGATTACCTGTGCATCACAAGCAAAACCACCTGATAAAACACACGCTGCTGCTTTTCATGGTTTGAAGTAATTTCACGAAAAAAATAAAGTTACGTCTTTATCTCCTGTTTCCATTTTTCCCATGATGTAATATTTACCAAAATATGGCAGAGTTTTTTACTTTATCTTCTACAGTATTTAACAGTTAAGGCAGCAGGGGGTGCGTTGTGTTCTCCAGGCTAGATAAGAGCTGGTAGGTTTATTGAGATAAAACGGAGCTTAAAAGACTTCTAATCTACCCCCTGGTGATGTCCTTTGAATACATCCCACACTATACAATAATGTGAGAGGGTGACTAATCCATTCACTACATTCTATGGCCAAAGCCACACAGTGAGGAGCAAGTGATGGAAAGATACTGTGAGGGGCAGTTTACAAACACAAAATATCACACAATGGATGCACCCAGTGACACATATAGAGGAAAATATCACACAACCTATGCACCCAGTGACACATATAGAGGAAAATATCACACAATGGATGCACCCAGTGACGCCTATAGAGGAAAATATCACACAATGGATGCGCCCAGTGACACGTATAGAGGGAAATATCACACAATGGATACGCCCAGTGACACGTATAGAGGAAAATATCACACAATGGATGCGCACAGTGACACATAGAAGAAAATAGCACACAATGGATGCGCACAGTGACACATAGAAGAAAATAGCACACAATGGATGCACACAGTGACGCCTATAGAGGAAAATATCACACAATGGATACGCCCAGTGACACGTATAGAGGAAAATATCACACAATGGATGTGCCCAGTGACACGTATAGAGGGAAATATCACACAATGGATGCGCCCAGTGACACATATAGAGGAAAATATCACACAATGGATGCGCCCAGTGACACGTATAGAGGGAAATATCACACAATGGATGCGCCCAGTGACCCGTATAGAGGAAAATATCACACAATGGATGCGCACAGTGACACATAGAAGAAAATATCACACAATGGATGCGCCCAGTGACACATATAGAGGAAAATATCACACAATGGATGCACCCAATGACACAAATAGAGGAAAATATCACAATGGATGCGCCCAGTGACACATATTTTCCTCTATGTGTCACTGGGCGCACCCATTGTGTGATATTTTCCTCTCACACAATGGATGCGCCCATTGACACATATAGAGGAAAATATCACACAATGGATGCACACAGTGACACGTATAGAGGAAAATATCACACAATGGATGCACCCAGTGACACGTATAGAGGAAAATATCACACAATGGATGCACCCAGTGACACGTATAGAGGAAAATATCACATAATGGATGCACCCAGTGACACATAAAGAGGAAATATCACACAATGGATGCGCCCAGTGACACATATAGAGGAAAATATCACACAATAGATGCACCCAGTGACACGTATAGAGGAAAATATCACACAATGGATGCACCCAGTGACACGTATAGAGGAAAATATCACACAATGGATGCACCCAGTGACACGTATAGAGGAAAATATCACACAATGGATGCGCCCAGTGACACATATAGAGGAAAATATCACACAATAGATGCACTCAGTGACACATATAGAGGAAAATATTTTCTTAACTAAACAAACAAGAGAAAAACAAACACATGTAAGATATTCAGCAACATCAAATAAACACAATAAGGACATGTCATTTTTTGGTGGTAGTGGCCCTTTAATCTCGCCACAAGGAGGCAGCATTGAGTAGGACGATTGCTATATTTCTGACTTGTTAAAGACATGTATTGCTCATTGATCACTGATCCGCATCCCATCAGTCCCTCCGTCCTCTTTTCATGTGTCCGTCCCTCCATCTATCGCAAGATATCTAGTTTGCTCAGAAATTATGATTTTTTTTTTATTCCCCTTTAATAAATATATTAATAAAACCTATCATCCTGCATAGAACAACAATTTACAAAACCACCAACTCCTCCGTCAGCACGCAATGCATAGGTTTCTATAGGAGAGCGGATCCTGGCGAAGACGCTCAATTTCTTTACAGTTTCTAGAAGTATCATCCTGCACCAGTCGCTTTTTATCCGAACGATTTAACCTCTTCAATAACATTTCACGTCTATTCCAGTAACATGATATATTGTGAACCATGATCATCGTGAAGGGGTTAAATGCCTGTTGGGTCCACCTATGTGAGCCATAATCCATAGGAGAACGAATGGATCAAGTTACCTTTATGTCTTCCTGTCCCTCCGTGTATACGTCTGCGCAGGGAATCGAGCACCTCAGACGGGTAAACGTCCGCGTGAGCCTCCAGGGAGTTCAGAACGTACTCGTCCGCGTCCGTCAGAACGAACCGGTGGTTAAACACTGGAAGGATGCAAAAATATGTAGTTAATTGGTCATAAAAGTATTCAAGAAATCCTGATAAATAAAATCAGAGCCGAGATAGACGTTTTCTCTCCTTGAGACCATGGAAAGTCCAACACGAGTCGATTCATACGGCGCCCCTGGATAAAATGTCCTAATATATGCAATGCTTGAGGAATAACCCTCCTTGAGAAGTTACTTTGGGAGAAAACCCTTTTGACGAGAGCACTTGCATGTAGACACATCTTGGATTTGCAAAGTCCTCGACCACCCTCAGTACCGCAGGGCATAGCTTGGCCATAGGGCCTTCCCACCCAACATTTTCCCAGGGAGTTCATAGTTTTGGCAGAACAAAAGGATGGGGAATGTAATCTTTGGTGCACACACCTCTATCTCAAGAGGTTTGTGCACCAGAGACTTCAGTCGCCTGCTCCTAGTGAGGACCCAAAGAACTGCCATGGAAAAAAAAGCAATCCCATGGGCGCGCTTCTATGGGCATTGATTTTCCACAGCCGTGGGCCGGTTCTCCTCCCCAAGGGTGGAGCTGAAGGAGTTCCAATGTTTTGATTCAATTGTTTTAGGTTGTGGCATTTTATTGAGGTCTCGCCTCTCTAATGGGTTGTCCATTAAGCCTTCGATGCTGATTCCTGCTGGACGACGACATGCCCTGTTCATAGTGAAGCTTATTTAGGGTCTTACCTTCGACAACAGCCCCAATTGCAAAATCTGCAGGCCCGTAGTAGGATGGGTTGTCTATAGACGAGTCGGGTTTAGGTACTCTGGTCTTCTCCAGGAACTTCCCACCGATTATGCCCGAGTTGCGAACTGGTGGCTCAAAGATACTGATCATGTCATTGGAAAGGTAGTAAGAAAGGATGAAGCGACGGCCCTTGTCTTCAGGGTTCATCGACTCCTACAAGAGTGAAGGTTTGGTTATACAGAGTTAACAAATGATCAGTGTTGACGTGTAGCACCTTGATCCCCCATATCGGCTATTCTAGCCTGGGAGTATCTTGCATAGACCAATTTCTATGACGTGTTCATGAGTGTTATGAGTGAGCAGAAGTTTCGGTCAGTTGAGGAAAAATGCTTTTTTGACACTTATGGCGTCGTTCCTCCTGTCGCTTCAGATATCACCAAACCCAGGACCAACATTCCTCCTTTCTAGATTTAAACCAGCAAAGGCCAAATGGAAGCTCTGATGGTCCTAACAAACTGAGGAGCACCCGATCAGGGAGATCCCATCATCGCCACACCATAATACCTGCTTCCTTCCCAACCTCCAGGTATATTATTATCTCCTGATCGTGAAGTAATTCTGGGCTTTTGTGATCTCCAACATTTGGTAATAAAGATCGGACTTACCAACTCAGCGGCGTATCTCAGCACTTTGTGGTCATTCTCCAGCATTTTGATGACGTCCTTCTTGGGAGGTTTGGGCACCAGGGAGAGACAGTTCTGAATGGAGTCTTCAAGCAGTCCAAACCCATTGTATGGAGGTAACTCCTGAGAAACAACAAGGAATAGGGAATAATTGTAATTTTTGCACTTCTGGTTCCTGTATCACTCTCAGCTGCAGTAATACAATGATCGGTCTTGCCGATGGTCAACCCAATGAGACTGGGTGGATGGTTCTGGATTCATATTGACATGTTGGGCCCCACTGTAAGTAAAACCTGCAGGTATTCATACGGCGTATTTCATACTATAGTGCGAGCCATATGATTATTTGATTTAGGAAGTTGTACCTTATAGGACCGTTTTCCACTCTTGGCAATAAAAGGGAGACGGTAAGGGGGAAAAAGAAAACGGGCGCGAGCCAATCTCTGTTATCGGCTCCCATTTACCGCACCAATTTTGATCCAGCCCCTTTATTAGGAGCTGGAATAAAACGGGTGCAGAGTGATACCCCACGCCACCCCACGCCTCCGCAGATATACAGGGTTATCCAAAGAGATTCGAATTGCTTGAGAAAGGTAACCGAACGCTGAAAATCAGCGTTCGGTTACCTTTCCTGGCCATTCGGCTATCCAGAGAGCAGGCAATTCGCCAAATCCTGTCGAATTGCCTGAACATACGGTGCCTGTTCAGTGCCTGTTCGAGGGCAGTGAAATCCCCATGAAAAAGCACTGCTTCGGCTATTCAGAGAACACAAACCAGCAGTGAAAGGTTCCCCTAATGCTCTGCCATTCGGTGGCTTCATTCGGCAAATTTATTCAGGAGAATCCCATAGGCTTCAATGTTAAAAATATTCCCGTTTTAATTCAATATCTAATAAACCATTCATTATAAAATTCTGCAGCAAAAAGTCTCTTTATTTATAGATTTTTTAGGATACTTTAAGCATTTTTCTGAATTTTTTAAAAAAAATTAAAAGTCCGATTTTTTTTTTTTTTTTTTCAGTTTACTTATTTTTTTTGTAACAGCCCTCTTTATTATCATTCCCTGGACCTCCTGTGAAAATTTCAGACATTTTCGCTCAGTAGTTTCTTTGCAAACAGCGTTTCTTTTTCCCAGATTCATACAAATGGTTTTTCTAATTTATTCACTGCCTCCTCTACGTCACAGCTGCTTCGGCTCTGTGTGATTCGGCTCCTTTTCGGCTCCTGTTCGGCTTTTTCGAAGGTTAATCCAGATGTTTTTGCTTGTTTTCAGCGTGCATTCGGTTAGTTTTCGTCAGGTTTTCGGCAGCTTTTCCCTGCAATTCGGGGACCCTGTGGTGTTTGCTGAATACACCGCAGGGTCACCGAAATGCAATCGGCAAAAGGAACCGAATTGAAGAGAACGAAAAGTCACCGAACGTGCGGTGACTTTTCGAATCTCTTTGGATAACCCTGTGTGTGTGGTGCAGGACGCTTTTTAATCTGCAACTTTTATTTACATGTTATGTTATTCGCAGCCACAACCACCAGGTGGCGTCGTAATTATAGTATTGAGTTAATCCCCCACCACTGATTGACGGCTGTTGAGACTGCGCATGTCAAGATCTTGGGACATTTATAAAAACTGCCCCACGAAAGGCCCCTTTAGACATGCTCAGTGTGTCCTACAAAGGATTTGTGACATCACACGCTCAGTTTGCATTGTTGCTGTTGAGGACTGGTGTTTAGAAAGAAATGGCCATGGAGAGAAATTTGAGTGCCCCACTATCGTAAAACCGCTGATATGTTATACATCTGGGAAGACCTCCTGAAGCTTTGCACAGACAAAGAAAGATAAAATAAAAAACATGCGCAATTTCGAAGTCAATACTGGTGTTTTAACATAATATGTGTTTTTATGGCTGAAGGCCAAGGTCACCTTGGTTACTTCCTCTTCTGTTTTCTTTTTTACGTCGATCGGCTTGAAGTCTGATGTGCCCAGGTTTCGCCGATAGTAATCTTTTGTGTAGTCATCACAGTCATAAAGGAAAAACTTGCGTCCGAGGATGGAGACCTGGGCCCCCAATGCAAAATCTTTGGGCGAATACCACTCGGTGACTTCCTGGTCCGAGATTTCAAGTACGGATTGCGGGAAGGTGTCTGCGAAGGCAATCGATCAGACGTTTCAGAACGTTCAGTTGGGACTTTATATGGACACATAATGGTGGCACAATATATAACCCTGTGCAGGGTTTGAGTCCAACACAGAGAAGTGCGGGTCAGTCTCTTATGATCGGGATCCAGAGGGTTAAAAAACAGAATTGGTTGATGAGAATAAATTCTGTTTATTAATAATAAAGAAAACGAATGAATCCTTCATATTTGATATTTTAACCTTGCTCTTGAGAAAGTCTATACAATGGACGAAACGCGTCGGGCTGATCTTTTATTCATTGTTTTATGCATTATTAATAAACAGAATTTATGTTCATCAACCAATTTGGGTTTTTATCCCTCCGGATCCCGATCATCATGAGAACCTACAGCGAGTACAGAGTCTGATACTTCCTTGTATGTCATATCATCTCACCATAAACTCACACTTAAATGTGCTATTGATACTAAAAATGAACAAAAAACAAGATTGGGTTTTAGGGAACCATTATGATAATTATCAGATATTTATGATATAGGTATAAATAATTATATAAAAAAAAAAAACTTCCCGGTGATTTTATTATTATTATTATTATTCTTTATTTATAAAGCGCCAGCATATTCCGCAGCGCTGTACAATAAGCACAGTACAGACAGGGTTACAATACATTGAACAACATTTGACAAACAGTACAGGAGGAGATGAGGGCCCTATTCCTGTAGGAACTCACAATCTGGGAGGGTTGGGGTTGGAAACAGGAGGAGAGGACTGTAAGGTGAGAGTGATTGATGGTTGCGTCAGTGAGTTGGGTGGTAGGCTTCCCTAAATAGGAATGTTTTAAGGGAGCGTTTGAAGGAAGAGAAGTTAGGGGAAAGTCTGACAGTACGAGGGAGAGCGTTCCAGAGAGTGGGGGCTGCGCGTGAGAAATCCTGCAGTCTATCATGGGAAGAGGTGATGCGGGGAGAAGCTAGGCGCAGGTCACTGTTTGACCTTAGGGAGCGGGCTGGGGTGTATTTGGTGATTAGTGAGGACAGGTAGTGGGGAGATGAGTTAGTGAGGGTTTTGTAGGTAAGGATAAGGATTTTGAACTTAATTCTGCAGTGGATGGGGAGCCAGTGAAGGGACTCGCAGAGGGGAGCGGCAGAGACAGAGCGGCGGGTGAGGTGAATTAGCCTGGCGGAGGCGTTCAGGATGGATTGTAGGGGGAGAGGCGGACAGAGGGAGGCCAGATAAGAGATTATTGCAATAGTCGAGTCGGGAGATTACCAGGGCGTGTATGAGTTGTTTTGTGGTGACAGCGGTAAGAAATGGCCGAATTCTGGAAATATTACGCAGTTGGAGGAGGAAAGAGACTTGATGTGGGGGATGAAGGATTGGGCTGAATGGGAACCTTGTTCCTTCTAAAAAAATAGTGGAGGAACTACGTTCCCATGCATTCCTGCTCAACTTGACCCCTGACCCTGTGCATCAACCATTTCATTGTTTATATTTTTGAAATTGTAATTATATGGTTTCTCGCTCTTCTTCTTCTTTTTTTTTTTCAATAAACACCAATATCTCAGACACCATTTGGGTCAGAATCGCAACACTCTATGGACGTTCACTGCATAGCCCCCCCCCCCTCCACCACCACCCCACATTCGTACATTCATAGTGGGAATTTGGTTGAACTCAATAAAAAAATTTGACTTTTAGGGCAAAAACAGCTTAAATTGAGAAATAAATAGCCACGTTCAGGTCTTATTTTTTTCACGTGTGACCTGACGTAAGTTGCTGATTTCTGGTTTTGTGAATAAACAGTAAAAATGGCAAAATAGACACATAATTAAAAGTGAAAAACAGGAATCAATGACTGCGTGGAAACCACTGATGATAAAATAAGATCCGACATAAAAAAAATTCCAAAAGTAGACGTCTTATTGCTTTTAGATATCCTTAGTAGGTTTGGGTCACCTGCTACGGGATCTGGTCACTATGTAATGCCGTACAGCAGTGTTTCCCATCCCTGGTCCTCCTAACAGGACAGGTTTGCAGGCTATGTGAAGCACAGCACAGGTGATATGATTTGTTGCTCACTGATTGCAGGATTCAGTCTGCGTTTCCCCAAGGTGATCCTTAAAACCTGGCCTGTTAGGGCGGCCTGAGGACCAGGGTTGGAAACCACGGCCATGTGGGACCCTCTATTATACTGTTCTAAAGGGATAATAAAGCTCACCAAACAAGAGTATGCTGGGTCGGTAGAGGAGACACTTGGAGTATGGATCTTATGTGATTAGAAATGCTCGTAAAGTGGTGGTTTGTGGTTGTCCATGCACCCTTCTTTCCGGAGAGCCAACATACAAAGTTCAAATTGGTTACAAATATCACCGCAGATGCGGGTTGGCGTCCTCACCTTTCAGATCTTTCACCGATTTAGGCAAATGTTGCCTCTTCATCAGCACCGGGAAGTGGTCTCTGCCGTCGTTCCTCTCGTAGACCTCTCGGATCTCCACCGTGTCGTCCACCAGATAATAGTGGATTATCACCTGGCGCGTTTCGCCGAACATACTCTCCGAATCGTCCCACAGAGAAAAAAAGCGAAGGACCTTAAGGGAGGAAACCGGAAACCGATTAAATTACGTCCGTCGGTCAAACATCACAAAAACTGGTGGTTGGGTTTTGTTAAATGTTTTTATTTCTGTGTAGAATTCAATACGTACCAGCATGCACTTCTTCCAAATGGCTGCTCAGGGTGGATCTTTCAACACCTATGTACTGTGTGTATATATATATATATATAGCAACGGGCTTTATACCCCAATAGTTAACAAAATTCTTTAATAAACCAGAAGCAATGTGTTACGAAGATCCTGTGTCCCCTTGGTTTTCTGGTGGATCCTCTCTTACGATGGACAGAGGCCCAGCCACTGCAAGAAGAGCTTCTGCGTCATCTCTTTTATAGGAGGTTCTTTGGGTTCCTGGGACTGAAGAAGTTCTAGAGATGCGCTAATAAACCATATACTACAAGTCAGCTTGATTCTACATGTGCTTTATGGCTCATCCTCTGAGAAGGGCCTATTAATTGACCTAAAGAGATATCTATACCATGAGAACGTTACCTTCCTGTCCATGGTGATGAACTGCTTGAGTTTGTCAAAGTCGGACGGAGTAGTGAAAGTGCGGTTTGGTTGCTGGCGAAGGATGGTGTATGGATCAGTAGGGATGTCCTCTGGTGCATTTAGTTCAATGCCGTTGCTCTCCAAGAATTCCTAGAGGAAACACACGCTTTGAGATGGTGTAATCTGGCATGATCCTGCAAGAGAACTTCTATTTGGGTCACAAGGGTTAGCTAGTCAACACCAGTGGTATCGGTCACCCTACATTGACCTTTCGATCTATGCGTTTTGGAGACCAGAGACGTAAGGGAGCCCAAACTCCGGAGATCATAGTGATGGATCCTAATGTTTTCTGTGTTGCCACGGAGCTACATTATTTTTATAAAGATCCGAAAAGCAAGATGGCCGCTCCAAAATACAGTATGTTTAAGGAAAAACCAATCTTGACAATCCTATAAGTCTTAAAAATGAAATGCAGGTACCTGGGTGAATTTGTCACAGCTCACGATTCGAAAAGTCCTGCCGTACAAGGTGATGTTGATGCTCACGTTGAGGTCTTTCCAGTGGTAATGATCCCCAAAATCGTTCTTGGGGTGTCTCTGGCGCTTGATGAAGGTGCCCTGTGGCATGCCGGCATTCTCCTTCACCGGTTCTACGATGGACATGCTGTCGTCTTCCAGGTAGTAATAAAGGGAAACTTTGCGAACTCTGTAGCGCTCGTCTTGGGAGATGGGCACCACCTCTTGAAAGTAGGCATCAAATTTCAACACCTGGAACATTTAAGGTAGATGAAGGTAAACGTTGGGGAAATGTTTTGTCATATAATTCTTTATTTTTCCAAGTGGGAAGCGAGTAAAGTGGATTATCCACAGGCCCGGTACACGCGACACATAGAACAGCCCACAGATCATGTTACACAAATATCCACCTACCCATCCCAAACAGTGATAACGCAACCTACCCACCAACCACCACATAAATGGAGAAGAAAGACAAAAATAACAATATCCACCATGGTAACCATACTGATCAAAAATTATGAGCATGTGCTATGCATATACTGGATAAATAGACCGATGTTACTCATCTGGTCTACAATCACCCACCCTTCCATGTCTCTGGCCAAACCAGAGGCCCTACGGGTGGTGCCCGGAAGGGATTATTGGCACAAAAAAGAGAAATAATCACTATAGAGCAATTTAGTGGAAAGACAAGATGGCACCATCGATGGGCTTGTCACCTTTTTGTCTAAAGCCACGTGCGCTGGGATGAACGCGGACGGCGGGGCCTGCTTAGCCTGCCCATATGTAAGTGTAGGCCTTTTGTTGGCCAGTTCATCCAGTTCGGCCTGGGATAGTTGGTTTGCCGTGATGGGGTCATGACCGATTCCTACGGTGGGAAGCAGAGGGCGACGGTAGCCATTCCTGTAGGTCAGCGTCTGCGTCAGGTGGTACGCGGATTTCTGGAGGGCAGAGAGAGAGACGTGTTGGAATGACATCCACAAATGATGGTTACCACATGCACAGTGCGTCATCAGGTTTTACGTGAATTTGTAACACACCCCAGGATCCTTCACACCTCAAAAAAAACAGGAGGAGCACCTGAACAGAGGGTCATTGGAGGAGGAAAGGGGGAGGGGAGGATTTGGGCCTGAACTACAGACTGTTTCTCCTGAATAGGGACCCTTGGAAGGTATGGTGTAGGTTTTCTGGGTTCATTCATGGAAACTCTCAATATTAAACATGGAAATTCTATCTTTAAGGCGAGTGAGGAAAAACTAACAAGAAAAGGTAAAATCATATAAATAAATCAGTCCTGTGCGTAAATTCTCACGAGAGCGCCAGGACCGCAAACACAGCGAAACACCTTCACTGCCAGCTCCAACAGTAGCATGGGATCTGACTCAGGGTGGACTCATGGAGGACTCAGGGTGGATTCAGGGTGGACTCAGGGTGTAGGACACCCGGCTTGACCCTCTACCACACTGCAACCTGCATGTAGGGGCAATCAGGACTCTGACCAGGAGGTGTGTATATATGTGTACATGTGTACTTGTAAATATACAGGTTTATGTATATAGCAAATAAATGTCTGCGTTTATTTATGCATGTATATACATCAATAATTATGTCTGTGTATGCGTTTATATATACAATATATCTGTATGTGTGTCTGTGTCTGCGTGTATATATACCGTATGTCTGTCTGTGTCTGCGTGTATATACCGTATGTCTGTATATGTGTCTGTGTCTGCGTGTATATATAACGTATGTGTGTCTGTGTCTGCGTGTATATACCGTATGTCTGTATGTGTGTCTGTGTATGCGTTTATATATACCGTATGTCTGTATGTGTGTCTGTGTATGCGTTTATATATACCGTATGTCTGTATGTGTGTCTGTGTTTGCATGTATATACCGTATGTCTGTATGTGTGTCTGCGTATGCGTTTATATATACCGTATGTCTGTATGTGTGTCTGTGTCTGCATGTATATACCGTATGTCTGTCTGTGTCTGCATGTATATACCGTATGTCTGTATGTGTGTCTGCGTATGCGTTTATATATACCGTATGTCTGTATATGTGTCTGTGTATGCGTTTTTATTATATACCGTATGTATATGTGTCTGTGTATGCGTTTATATATACTGCATGTCTGTATATGTGTCTGTGTATGCGTGTATATACAGTCATGGTTGAAATTGTTGGCACCCCAGACATTTTTCCAGAAAATCAAGTATTTCTCACAGAAAAGTATTGCAGTAACACATGTTTATTCCCTTTGTGTGTATTGGAACAAAACAAAAAAAGGAGGAAAAAAAGCAAATTGGACATAATGTCACACAAAACTCCAAAAATGGGCTGGACAACATTCTTGGCACCCTTTCAAAATTGGGGATAAATAAGATTGTTTCAAGCATATGATGCTCCTGTAAACTCACCTGGGGCAAGTAACAGGTGTGGGCTATATAAAAAATCACACCTGAAAGCAGATAAAAAAGAGAAGTTCACTTACAGGGTTATTCAGAGAGCGTGAAAAGCAGGAGAATGACTGGAGAATGAAAAATTCTAGGTCAAAATAACCGATTTGGAAAGTGAGATGAAAGGGAGAATTTTTCTGGTTTGGCTATTTTGACCTAGAATTTTTCATTCTCCAGTCATTCTCCAGTCATTCTCCTGCTTTTCACGCTCTCTGAATAACCCTGATAGTCTTTGCATTGTGTGTCTGTGTGTGCCACACTAAGCATGGACAACAGAAAGAGGAGAAGAGAACTGTCTGAGGACTTGAGAACCAAAATTGTGGAAAAATATCAACAATCTCAAGGTTACAAGTCCATCTCCAGAGATCTAGATTTGCCTTTGTCCACAGTGCGCAACATTATCAAGAAGTTTGCAACCCATGGCACTGTAGCTAATCTCTCTGTGGGTGGACGGAAGAGAAAAATTGATGAAAGGTTGCAACGCAGGATAGTCCGGATGGTGGATAAGCAGCCCCAAACAAGTTCCAAAGAAATTCAAGCTGTCCTGCAGGCTCAGGGAGCATCAGTGTCAGCGCAAACTATCCATCGACATTTAAATGAAATGAACGCTTTGGCAGGAGACCCAGGAGGACCCCACTGCTGACACAGAGACATAAAAAAGCAAGACTACAGTTTGCCAAAATGTACTTGAGTAAGCCAAAATCCTTCTGGGAAAACATCTTGTGGACAAATGAGACCAAGATAGAGCTTTTTGGTAAAGCACATCATTCTACTGTTTACCGAAAACGGAATGAGGCCTACAAAGAAAAGAACACAGTACCTACAGTGAAACATGGTGGAGGTTCAATGATGTTTTGGGGTTGTTTTGCTGCCTCTGGCACTGGGTGCCTTGAATGTGTGCAAGGCATCATGAAATCTGAGGATTACCAAAGGATTTTGGGTCACACTGTAGAGCCCAGTGTCAGAAAGCTGGGTTTGCGTCCGAGATCTTGGGTCTTCCAGCAGGACAATGACCCCAAATATACGTCAAAAAGCACCCAGAAATGGATGGCAACAAAGCGCTGGAGAGTTCTGAAGTGGCCAGCAATGAGTCCAGATCTAAATCCCATTGAACACCTGTGGAGAGATCTTAAAATTGCTGTTGGGAAAAGGCGCCCTTCCAATAAGAGAGACCTGGAGCAGTTTGCAAAGGAAGAGTGGTCCAAAATTCCGGGTGAGAGGTGTAAGAAGCTTATTGATGGTTATAGGAAGCGACTGATTTCAGTTATTTTTTCCAAAGGGTGTGCAACCAAATATTAAGTTAAGGGTGCCAAGAATTTTGTCCAGCCCATTTTTGGAGTTTTGTGTGACATTATGTCCAATTTGCTTTTTTTCTCCCTTTTTTTTGTTTTGTTCCAATACACACAAAGGGAATAAACATGTGTATAGCAAAACATGTGTTACTGCAATACTTTTCTGTGAGAAATACTTTCTGGAAAAATGTCTGGGGTGCCAACAATTTCGGCCATGACTGTATCGTATGTCTGTATGTGTGTCTGTGTCTGCGTGTATATACCGTATGTCTGTATGTGTGTCTGCGTATGCGTGTATATACTGTATGTCTGTATGTGTGTCTGTGTCTGCGTGTATATACCGTATGTCTGTATGTGTGTCTGTGTGTATATACCATGTCTGTATGTGTGTCTGCGTGTATATACCGTATGTCTGTATGTGTGTCTGCGTGTATATACCGTATGTCTGTATGCCTGTATGTGTGTCTGTGTGTATATACCGTATGTCTGTATGCCTGTATGTGCGTCTGTGTGTATATACCGTAGGCCTGTAAATGTGTCTGCGCACACACTGATATATGGGCTGACACACCTGGGGATGTGGGCTTAATATGTCGGGCAGGATACACCCCTCACTGTGCAGCACCCTGTAATGACACACCAATACCCCAAGCATATAGTTATGGTACAACAAACAGAAGGCTGTAATGATACACAATACTGACTCTCCAGGCATATAGAGTTACAGTGTGAAGCAGTGAGCACACCAACAGCTACACCATGTTTTATTAACACACAACATATAGGGTTGCTCATTATAATGATGCAGAACATGAAGAGCTGACACATAATCACTGAGGAATTCTGGGAATTCAATGGCCACAGCTAATGTGATGCACTAACACAACAATCACACACACAGTGATGCACTAACACAACAATCACACACACAGTGATGCACTAACACAACAATCACACACAGTGATGCACTAACACAACAATCACACACACAGTGATACACTAACACAACAATCACACACACAGTGATGCACTAACACAACAATCACACACACAGTGATACACTAACACAACAATCACACACAGTGATACACTAACACAACAATCACACACAGTGATACACTAACACAACAATCACACACACAGTGATACACTAACACAACAATCACACACACAGTGATACACTAACACAACAATCACACACACAGTGATACACTAACACAACAATCACACACACAGTGATACACTAACACAACATCACACACACAGTGATGCACTAACACAACAATCACACACAGTGATACACTAACACAACAATCACACACACAGTGATACACTAACACAACAATCACACACAGTGATACACTAACACAACAATCACACAGTGATACACTAACACAACAATCACACACACAGTGATACACTAACACAACAATCACACACACAGTGATGCACTAACACAACAATCACACACAGTGATACACTAACACAACAATCACACACACAGTGATGCACTAACACAACAATCACACACAGTGATACACTAACACAACAATCACACACACAGTGATACACTAACACAACAATCACACACACAGTGATGCACTAACACAACAATCACACACAGTGATACACTAACACAACAATCACACACACAGTAATACACTAACACAACAATCACACACACAGAGATGCACTAACACAACAATCACACACACAGAGATGCACTAACACAACAATCACACACACAGTGATACACTAACACAACAATCACACACACAGTGATACACTAACACAACAATCACACACACAGTGATACACTAACACAACAATCACACACAGTGATACACTAACACAACAATCACACACACAGTGATACACTAACACAACAATCACACACACACACTATGTCTGTATATTACATGTATTAGGAATAGGTTTAACCCTTTAATAACCGGACACGTTGCATTAAATCACACTGGGGGATTTCACACAGATTAAAGGATCCCCCACCCAGTGACACCGACTATTAGAGCTCTGCCACTGGCATCCAGGGGGTTAATGGGTGACGTCATCCAAGGAGCACACCTACCGTGGGGTCCCTGTATGTGTTTCCAGGCAGGAATGGCAGTCCATGCACAGGGTGAGAGGCCATGGCTTCTTCTGGAGGATGGAGGAGATAGACCTGGAGGACCTTTAACCCCCTCACTGCCTGTCACTTTAATCTCTGCTCAGACACATCCAGGTCTGGGTCTGTCTCGGGTTAAATATGTGTCTCTTCGGGTCACTCTGTGTGTTTTCGGGTCACCCTGTGTCTCTTCGGGTCACCCTGTGTCTCTTCGGGTCACTCTGTGTGTTTTCGGGTCACCCTGTGTCTCTTCGGGTCACCCTGTGTCTCTTCGGGTCCCTCTGTGTGTCTTCGGGTCACCCTGAGTGTCTTCGGGTCCCTCTGTGTCTCTTCGGGTCACTCTGTGTCTTTTCGGGTCACTCTGTGTCTCTTCGGGTAACTCTGTGCCTTTTCGGGTCACTGTGCCCCTTTCTCTCCCCCTGGGTTACCCTCACACCCGGCTGTTTAGGTCAGTGTTTCCAGGATCTCAGAGCAGCTTCTCCCGTCTCCAAGGTAACAGTAAACACGTGGCGGCCCCGCCCCCTAGTGATGGAATCTGTCACTATACTATAGGCTGGGAATTACATCCCTCTATACACAGAGCTCTGCACACTGAATCCCTGTATACACAGAGCTCTGCACACTGAATCCCTCTATACACAGAGCTCTGCACACTGAATCCCTGTATACACAGAGCTCTGCACACTGAATCCCTGTATATATAGAGCTCTGCACACTGAATCCCTGTATATACACAGAGCTCTGCACGCTGAATCCCTGTATATATAGAGCTCTGCACACTGAATCCCTGTATACACAGAGCTCTGCACACTGAATCCCTGTATATATAGAGCTCTGCACACTGAATCCCTGTATATATAGAGCTCTGCACACTGAATCCCTGTATATATAGAGCTCTGCACACTGAATCCCTGTATATATAGAGCTCTGCACGCTGAATCCCTCTATACACAGAGCTCTGCACACTGAATCCCTGTATATATAGAGCTCTGCACACTGAATCCCTGTATATATATAGAGCTCTGCACACTGAATCCCTGTATATATAGAGCTCTGCACACTGAATCCCTGTATATATAGAGCTCTGCACGCTGAATCCCTCTATACACAGAGCTCTGCACACTGAATCCCTGTATATATAGAGCTCTGCACGCTGAATCCCTCTATACACAGAGCTCTGCACACTGAATCCCTGTATATATAGAGCTCTGCACACTGAATCCCTGTATATATAGAGCTCTGCACACTGAATCCCTGTATATATAGAGCTCTGCACGCTGAATCCCTCTATACACAGAGCTCTGCACACTGAATCCCTGTATATATAGAGCTCTGCACACTGAATCCCTGTATATATAGAGCTCTGCACGCTGAATCCCTCTATACACAGAGCTCTGCACACTGAATCCCTGTATATATAGAGCTCTGCACACTGAATCCCTGTATATATAGAGCTCTGCACACTGAATCCCTCTATACACAGAGCTCTGCACACTGAATCCCTGTATATATAGAGCTCTGCACGCTGAATCCCTCTATACACAGAGCTCTGCACACTGAATCCCTGTATATATAGAGCTCTGCACACTGAATCCCTGTATATATAGAGCTCTGCACACTGAATCCCTGTATATATAGAGCTCTGCACACTGAATCCCTGTATATATAGAGCTCTGCACACTGAATCCCTGTATATATAGAGCTCTGCACACTGAATCCCTGTATATATAGAGCTCTGCACACTGAATCCCTCTATACACAGAGCTCTGCACACTGAATCCCTGTATATATAGAGCTCTGCACACTGAATCCCTCTATACACAGAGCTCTGCACACTGAATCCCTGTATATATAGAGCTCTGCACACTGAATCCCTGTATATATAGAGCTCTGCACGCTGAATCCCTCTATACACAGAGCTCTGCACACTGAATCCCTGTATATATAGAGCTCTGCACACTGAATCCCTCTATACACAGAGCTCTGCACACTGAATCCCTGTATATATAGAGCTCTGCACACTGAATCCCTGTATATATAGAGCTCTACACACTGAATCCCTGTATATATAGAGCTCTACACACTGAATCCCTGTATATATAGAGCTCTGCACACTGAATCCCTGTATATATAGAGCTCTGCACACTGAATCCCTGTATACACAGAGCTCTGCACGCTGAATCCCTCTATACACAGAGCTCTGCACACTGAATCCCTGTATACACAGAGCTCTGCACACTGAATCCCTGTATATATAGAGCTCTGCACACTGAATCCCTCTATACATAGAGCTCTGCACACTGAATCCCTGTATATATAGAGCTCTGCACGCTGAATCCCTCTATACACAGAGCTCTGCACACTGAATCCCTGTATATATAGAGCTCTGCACACTGAATCCCTGTATACACAGAGCTCTGCACACTGAATCCCTGTATACACAGAGCTCTGCACACTGAATCCCTCTATACACAGAGCTCTGCACACTGAATCCCTGTATACACAGAGCTCTGCACACTGAATCCCTGTATACACAGAGCTCTGCACACTGAATCCCTGTATATATAGAGCTCTGCACACTGAATCCCTGTATATATAGAGCTCTGCACACTGAATCCCTCTATACACAGAGCTCTGCACACTGAATCCCTGTATATATAGAGCTCTGCACACTGAATCCCTCTATACACAGAGCTCTGCACACTGAATCCCTGTATATATAGAGCTCTGCACACTGAATCCCTGTATATATAGAGCTCTGCACACTGAATCCCTGTATATATAGAGCTCTGCACACTGAATCTCTATACACAGAGCTCTGCACACTGAATCCCTGTATATATAGAGCTCTGCACACTGAATCCCTGTATATATAGAGCTCTGCACACTGAATCCCTCTATACACAGAGCTCTGCACACTGAATCCCTGTATATATAGAGCTCTGCACACTGAATCCCTCTATACACAGAGCTCTGCACGCTGAATCCCTGTATATATAGAGCTCTGCACGCTGAATCCCTGTATAAACACAGAGCTCTGCACACTGAATCCCTGTATATATAGAGCTCTGCATGCTGAATCCCTGTATATATAGAGCTCTGCACACTGAATCCCTGTATATATAGAGCTCTGCACACTGAATCCCTGTATATATAGAGCTCTGCACACTGAATCCCTGTATATATAGAGCTCTGCACACTGAATCCTCTATACACACAGAGCTCTGCACACTGAATCCCTGTATATATAGAGCTCTGCACGCTGAATCCCTGTATATATAGAGCTCTGCACACTGAATCCCTCTATACACAGAGCTCTGCACGCTGAATCCCTGTATATATAGAGCTCTGCACACTGAATCCCTCTATACACAGAGCTCTGCACGCTGAATCCCTGTATATATAGAGCTCTGCACACTGAATCCCTCTATACACAGAGCTCTGCACGCTGAATCCCTGTATATATAGAGCTCTGCACGCTGAATCCCTGTATATATAGAGCTCTGCACACTGAATCCCTGTATATATAGAGCTCTGCACACTGAATCCCTGTATATATAGAGCTCTGCACACTGAATCCCTCTATACACAGAGCTCTGCACACTGAATCCCTGTATATATAGAGCTCTGCACACTGAATCCCTGTATATATAGAGCTCTGCACACTGAATCCCTGTATATATAGAGCTCTGCACGCTGAATCCCTGTATATATAGAGCTCTGCACGCTGAATCCCTGTATACCAGAGCTCTGCACACTGAATCCTGTATATTAGAGCTCTGCACACTGAATCCCTGTATATATAGAGCTCTGCACACTGAATCCCTCTATACACAGAGCTCTGCACACACTGAATCCCTGTATATATAGAGCTCTGCACGCTGAATCCCTGTATATATAGAGCTCTGCACACTGAATCCCTTATATACAGAGCTCTGCACACTGAATCCCTGTATATATAGAGCTCTGCACGCTGAATCCCTGTATTATAGAGCTCTGCACACTGAATCCCTATACACAGAGCTCTGCACACTGAATCCCTGTATATATTAGAGCTCTGCAGCTGAATCCCTGTATAATAGAGCTCTGCACACTGAATCCCTGTATATATAGAGCTCTGCACACTGAATCCCTGTATATATAGAGCTCTGCACGCTGAATCCCTATATTACAGAGCTCTGCACACTGAATCCCTGTATATATAGAGCTCTGCACACTGAATCTGTATATATAGAGCTCTGCATGCTGAATCCCTGTATATATAGAGCTCTGCACACTGAATCCCTGTATATATAGAGCTCTGCACACTGAATCCCTGTATATATAGAGCTCTACACACTGAATCCCTGTATATATAGAGCTCTGCACACTGAATCCCTGTATATATAGAGCTCTGCACACTGAATCCCTGTATATATAGAGCTCTGCACACTGAATCCCTGTATATATAGAGCTCTGCACACTGAATCCCTCTACACAGAGCTCTGCACACTGAATCTGTATATTAGAGCTCTGCACGCTGAATCCCTGTATATATAGAGCTCTGCACACTGAATCCCTGTATATATAGAGCTCTGCACACTGAATCCCTGTATATATAGAGCTCTGCACACTGAATCCCTGTATACATAGAGCTCTGCACACTGAATCCCGTATATATAGAGCTCTGCACGCTGAATCCCTGTATATAAAGAGCTCTGCACACTGAATCCTCTATACACAGAGCTCTGCACACTGAATCCCTGTATATATAGAGCTCTGCACGCTGAATCCCTGTATATATAGAGCTCTGCACAC
Source organism: Leptobrachium leishanense (assembly GCA_009667805.1). Classification (NCBI taxonomy): domain Eukaryota; kingdom Metazoa; phylum Chordata; class Amphibia; order Anura; family Megophryidae; genus Leptobrachium; species Leptobrachium leishanense. The sequence goes on along the minus strand of CM019066.1, from coordinate 50,920,912 downwards.
TGAATCCCTATATTAGAGCTCTGCACACTGAATCCTCTATACACAGAGCTCTGCACACTGAATCCCTGTATATACAGAGCTCTGCACACTGAATCCCTGTATATATAGAGCTCTGCACACTGAATCCCTCTATACACAGAGCTCTGCACACTGAATCCCTCTATACACAGAGCTCTGCACACTGAATCCCTGTATATATAGAGCTCTGCACACTGAATCCCTGTATATATAGAGCTCTGCACACTGAATCCCTGTATATATAGAGCTCTGCACACTGAATCCCTCTATACACAGAGCTCTGCACACTGAATCCCTGTATATATAGAGCTCTGCACACTGAATCCGGTATATAGAGCTCTACACACTGAATCCCTGTATATTAGAGCTCTGCACACTGAATCCCTGTATATATAGAGCTCTGCACACTGAATCCCTGTATATATAGAGCTCTGCACACCTGAATCCCTGTATATATAGAGCTCTGCACACTGAATCCTGTATATATAGAGCTCTGCACACTGAATCCCTGTATATATAGAGCTCTGCACACTGAATCCCTGTATATACAGAGCTCTGCACACTGAATCCCTGTATATATAGAGCTCTGCATCTGAATCCCTGTATATCACAGAGCTCTGCACACTGAATCCCTCTATACACAGAGCTCTGCACCCTGAATCCCTGTATATATAGAGCTCTGCACGCTGAATCCCTGTATATATAGAGCTCTGCACACTGAATCCTGTATATTAGAGCTCTGCACACTGATCCCTGTATTATAGAGCTCTGCACGCTGAATCCTGTATATCACAGAGCTCTGCACACTGAATCCCGGTATATATAGAGCTCTGCACGCTGAATCCTATATATAGAGCTCTCACACTGAATCCCTCTATACACTGAGCTCTGCACACTGAATCCCTATACACAGAGCTCTGCACACTGAATCCCTCTATACACAGAGCTCTGCACACTTAATCCCTCTATACACAGAGCTCTGCACGATGAATCCCTGTTATATATAGAGCTCTGCACGCTGAATCCTGTATATATAGAGCTCTGCACACTGAATCCCTGTTATTTAGAGCTCTGCACCTGAATCCTGTACACAGAGTCTGCTGCACTGAATCCCTCTATACACAGAGCTCTGCACACTGAATCCCTTATACACAGAGCTCTGCACACTGAATCCCTGTATATATAGAGCTCTGCACGCTGAATCCCTGTATATAGAGCTCTGCACGCTGAATCCCTCTATACACAGAGCTCTGCACGCTGAATCCCTCTATATATAGAGCTCTGCACACTGAATCCCTCTATACACAGAGCTCTGCACGCTGAATCCCGGTATATATAGAGCTCTGCACACTGAATCCCTCTATACACAGAGCTCTGCACACTGAATCCCTGTATATATAGAGCTCTGCACACTGAATCCCTCTATACACAGAGCTCTGCACGCTGAATCCCTGTATATAGAGCTCTGCACACTGAATCCCTGTATATATAGAGCTCTGCACACTGAATCCCTGTATATATAGAGCTCTGCACACTGAACCCCTCTATACACAGAGCTCTGCACACTGAATCCCTATATATAGAGCTCTGCACACTGAATCCCTCTATACACAGAGCTCTGCACACTGAATCCCTGTATATATAGAGCTCTGCACACTGAATCCCTGTATATATAGAGCTCTGCACACTGAATCCCTCTATACACAGAGCTCTGCACACTGAATCCCTGTATATATAGAGCTCTGCACACTGAATCCCTCTATACACAGAGCTCTGCACGCTGAATCCCTGTATATATAGAGCTCTGCACACTGAATCCCTCTATACACAGAGCTCTGCACACTGAATCCCTGTATATATAGAGCTCTGCACACTGAATCCCTCTATACACAGAGCTCTGCACACTGAATCCCTGTATTATAGAGCTCTGCACACTGAATCCCTGTATATATAGAGCTCTGCACACTGAATCCCTCTATACACAGAGCTCTGCACACTGAATCCCTGTATATATAGAGCTCTGCACACTGAATCCCTCTATACACAGAGCTCTGCACACTGAATCCCTGTATATATAGAGCTCTGCACACTGAATCCCTGTATATATAGAGCTCTGCACACTGAATCCCTGTATATATAGAGCTCTGCACACTGAATCCCTCTATACACAGAGCTCTGCACACTGAATCCCTGTATATATAGAGCTCTGCACACTGAATCCCTGTATATATAGAGCTCTGCACACTGAATCCCTCTATACACAGAGCTCTGCACACTGAATCCCTGTATATATAGAGCTCTGCACACTGAATCCCTCTATACACAGAGCTCTGCACGCTGAATCCCTGTATATATAGAGCTCTGCACGCTGAATCCCTGTATACACAGAGCTCTGCACACTGAATCCCTGTATATATAGAGCTCTGCATGCTGAATCCCTGTATATATAGAGCTCTGCACACTGAATCCCTGTATATATAGAGCTCTGCACACTGAATCCCTGTATATATAGAGCTCTGCATGCTGAATCCCTGTATATATAGAGCTCTGCACACTGAATCCCTCTATACACAGAGCTCTGCACACTGAATCCCTGTATATATAGAGCTCTGCACGCTGAATCCCTGTATATATAGAGCTCTGCACACTGAATCCCTCTATACACAGAGCTCTGCACACTGAATCCCTGTATATATAGAGCTCTGCACACTGAATCCCTCTATACACAGAGCTCTGCACACTGAATCCCTGTATATTATAGAGCTCTGCACACTGAATCCCTCTATACACAGAGCTCTGCACGCTGAATCCCTGTATATATAGAGCTCTGCACGCTGAATCCCTGTATATATAGAGCTCTGCACACTGAATCCCTGTAGATATAGAGCTCTGCACACTGAATCCCTGTATATATAGAGCTCTGCACACTGAATCCCTCTATACACAGAGCTCTGCACACTGAATCCCTGTATATATAGAGCTCTGCATGCTGAATCCCTGTATATATAGAGCTCTGCACACTGAATCCCTGTATATATAGAGCTCTGCACGCTGAATCCCTGTATATATAGAGCTCTGCACGCTGAATCCCTGTATACACAGAGCTCTGCACACTGAACCCCTGTATATATAGAGCTCTGCACGCTGAATCCCTGTATATATAGAGCTCTGCACACTGAATCCCTCTATACACAGAGCTCTGCACACTGAATCCCTGTATATATAGAGCTCTGCACGCTGAATCCCTGTATATATAGAGCTCTGCACACTGAATCCCTCTATACACAGAGCTCTGCACACTGAATCCCTGTATATATAGAGCTCTGCACACTGAATCCCTGTATATATAGAGCTCTGCACACTGAATCCCTCTATACACAGAGCTCTGCACACTGAATCCCTGTATATATAGAGCTCTGCACGCTGAATCCCTGTATATATAGAGCTCTGCACACTGAATCCCTGTATATATAGAGCTCTGCACGCTGAATCCCTGTATATATAGAGCTCTGCACGCTGAATCCCTCTATACACAGAGCTCTGCACACTGAATCCCTGTATATATAGAGCTCTGCACGCTGAATCCCTGTATATATAGAGCTCTGCATGCTGAATCCCTGTATATATAGAGCTCTGCACACTGAATCCCTGTATATATAGAGCTCTGCACACTGAATCCCTGTATATATAGAGCTCTGCACGCTGAATCCCTGTATATATAGAGCTCTGCACGCTGAATCCCTGTATATATAGAGCTCTGCACGCTGAATCCCTGTATATATAGAGCTCTGCACGCTGAATCCCTGTATATATAGAGCTCTGCACACTGAATCCCTCTATACACAGAGCTCTGCACACTGAATCCCTGTATATATAGAGCTCTGCACGCTGAATCCCTGTATATATAGAGCTCTGCACGCTGAATCCCTGTATATATAGAGCTCTGCACGCTGAATCCCTGTATATATAGAGCTCTGCACACTGAATCCCTGTATATATAGAGCTCTGCACACTGAATCCCGTATATATAGAGCTCTGCACGCTGAATCCCTGTATATAAAGAGCTCTGCGCACTGAATCCCTCTATACACAGAGCTCTGCACACTCAATCCCGGTATATATAGAGTTCTGCACGCTGAATCCCTGTATATATAGAGCTCTGCATACTGAATCCCTGTATATATAGAGCTCTGCACACTGAATCCCTCTATACACAGAGCTCTGCACACTGAATCCCTCTATACACAGAGCTCTGCACGCTGAATCCCTGTATATATAGAGCTCTGCACACTGAATCCCTCTATACACAGAGCTCTGCACACTGAATCCCTCTATACACAGAGCTGTGCACGCTGAATCCCGGTATATATAGAGCTCTGCACGCTGAATCCCTGTATATATAGAGCTCTGCATGCTGAATCCCTGTATATATAGAGCTTTGCACAGTGAATCTCTCTATACACAGAGCTCTGCACACTGAATCCCGGTATATATAGAGCTCTGCACGCTGAATCCCGGTATATAGAGCTCTACACGCTGAATCCCTGTATATATAGAGCTCTGCACGCTGAATCCCTGTATATATAGAGCTTTGCACACTGAATCCCTGTATATATAGAGCTCTGCACGCTGAATCCCTGTATATATAGAGCTCTGCACGCTGAATCCCTGTATATATAGAGCTCTGCACGCTGAATCCCTGTATATATAGAGCTCTGCACGCTGAATCCCTGTATATTTAGAGCTCTGCACACTGAATCCCTGTATATATAGAGCTCTGCATCCTGAATCCCTGTATACACAGAGCTCAGCACACTGAATCCCTCTATACACAGAGCTCTGCACCCTGAATCCCTGTATATATAGAGCTCTGCACGCTGAATCCCTGTATATATAGAGTTCTGCAAGCGTGAATCCCTGTATATTTAGAGCTCTGCACACAATCTGTATATATAGAGCTCTGCACCGCTGAATCCATGTATACAACAGAGCTCTGCACACTGAATCCCGGTTATATAGAGCTCTGCACGCTGAATCCCTGTATATATAGAGCTCTGCACGCTGAATCCTGTATACACAGAGCTCTGCACCTGAATCCCTCTATACACAGAGCTCTGTCACCCTGAATCCCGGTATATATAGAGCTCTGCACGCTGAATCCCTGTAATATTTAGAGCTCTGCACACTGAATCCCTGTATTTATAGAGCTCTGCACGCTGAATCCCTGTATACACAGAGCTCTGCACACTGAATCCGGTATATATAGAGCTCTGCACGCTGAATCCCTGTATATATAGAGCTCTGCACAGCTGATCCCTCTATACACAGAGCTCTGCACACTGAATCCCTCTATACACAGAGCTCTGCACACGGAATCTCTCCTATACACAGAGCTCTGCACACTTAATCCCTCTATACACAGAGCTCTGCCACGCTGAATCCCGGTGTATATATGAGCTCAGCACGCTGAATCCCGGTATATATAGAGCTCTGCACGCTGAATGCATGTATATATAAGCTCTGCACGCTTTAATCCTATATATGTAGAGCTTTACACACTGAATCCCTCTATACACAGAGCTCTGCACGCTGAATCCCTCTATCTGCAGAGCTCTGCACGCTGAATCCCTGTATATACAAAGCTCTGCACACTGAATCCCTGTATATAAAGAGCTCTGCACACTGAATTCCTGTATACACAGAGCTCTGCACACTGAATCCCTGTATATACAGAGCTCTGCATGCTGAATCCCTGTATATACAGAGCTCTGCACGCTGAATCCTTCTATATACAGAGCTCTGCACACTGAATTCCTGTATATTCAGAGCTCTGCACGCTGAATCCTTATATATATATATAGATAGAGCTCTGCACAGTTCACACTGAATCCCTGTATATACAGAGCTCTGCACGCTGAATCCTTCTATACACAGAGCTCCGCACACCTAGTTCTTGAATAGACAGAGCTCTGCACGCTGAATCCCTCCATATACAGAGTTCTGCATGCTGAATCCCGGTAATGCAGAGCTGCTGCCGCCGAAACCCTGTATATGCAGAACTCTGCACGCCGAATCCCTGCATATGCAGAACTCTGCACGGCGAATCCCTTTATAAACAGAGCTCTGCACACTGAATCCCTGTATATATAGAGCTCTGCCCGCTGAATTCCTGTATATACAGAGCTCTGCACACTGAGTCCCTGTATATACAGAGCTCTGCACGCTGAATCCCTGTATAAGCAGAGCTCTGGACGCTGAATCCCTGTATAAGCAGAGCTCTGCACGCTGAATCCCTGTATAAGCAGAGCTCTGCACGCTGAATCCCTCTATACACAGAGCTCTGCACACTGAATCCCTCTATACACAGAGCTCTGCACGCTGAATCCCTGTATATATAGAGCTCTGCACGCTGAATCCCTGTATATATAGAGCTCTGCACGCTGAATCCCTCTATACACAGAGCTCTGCATGCTGAATCCCTCTATACACAGAGCTCTGCACACTGAATCCATCTATACACAGAGCTCTGCACGCTGAATCCCGGTATATATAGAGCTCTGCACGCTGAATCCCTGTATATATAGAGCTCTGCACGCTGAATCCCTTTATATATAGAGCTTTGCACACTGAATCCCTCTATACACAGAGCTCTGCACACTGAATCCCGGTATATATAGAGCTCTGCACGCTGAATCCCGGTATATATAGAGCTCTGCACACTGAATCCCTGTATATATAGAGCTCTGCATGCTGAATCCCGGTGTATATATAGAGCTCTGCACGCTGAATCCCTGTATATATAGAGCTCTGCACGCTGAATCCCTGTATATTTAGAGCTCTGTATACTGAATCCCTGTATATATAGAGCTCTGCACGCTGAATCCCTGTATACACAGAGCTCTGCACGCTGAATCCCTGTAGATATAGAGCTCTGCACGTTGAATTCCTGTAGATATAGAGCTCTGCACGCTGAATCCCTGTATATATAGAGCTTTGCACGCTGAATCCCTGTATATATAGAGCTCTGCACGCTGAATCCCTGTATATATAGAGCTCTGCACGCTGAATCCCTGTATATTTAGAGCTCTGCACACTGAATCCCTCTATACACAGAGCTCTGCACGCTGAATCCCGGTATATATAGAGCTCTGCACGCTGAATCCCTGTATATATAGAGCTCTGCACGCTGAATCCCTGTATATTTAGAGCTCTGCACACTGAATCCCTGTATATATAGAGCTCCGCACGCTGAATCCCTGTATACACAGAGCTCTGCACACTGAATCCCTCTATACACAGAGCTCTGCACCCAGAATCCCGGTATATATAGAGCTCTGCACGCTGAATCCCTGTATATATAGAGCTCTGCACGCTGAATCCCTGTATATTTAGAGCTCTGCACACTGAATCCCTGTATATATAGAGCTCCGCACGCTGAATCCCGGTATATATAAAGCTCTGCACGCTGAATCCCGGTATATATAGAGCTCTACATGCTGAATCCCTGTATATATAGAGCTCTGCTCGCTGAATCCCTGTATATATAGAGCCCTGCACGCTGAATCCCTGTATATATAGAGCTTTGCACACTGAATCCCTGTATATATAGAGCTCTGCACGCTGAATCCCTGTGTACACAGAGCTCTGCACACTGAATCCCTGTATATATAGAGCTCTACACGCTGAATCTCTGTATATATAGAGCTTTGCACGCTGAATCCCTGTATATATAGAGTTCTGCACACTGAATCCCTGTATATTTAGAGCTCTGCACACTGAATCCCTGTATATATAGAGCTCTGCACACTGAATCCCTGTATACACAGAGCTCTGCACACTGAATCCCTCTATACACAGAGCTCTGCACCCTGAATCCCAGTATATATAGAGCTCTGCACGCTGAATCCCTGTATATATAGAGCTCTGCACGCTGAATCCCTGTATATTTAGAGCTCTGCACACTGAATCCCTGTATATATAGAGCTCTGCACGCTGAATCCCTGTATACACAGAGCTCTGCACACTGAATCCCGGTATATATAGAGCTCTGCACGCTGAATCCCTGTATATATAGAGCTCTGCACGCTGAATCCCTGTATACACAGAGCTCTGCACACTGAATCCCTCTATACACAGAGCTCTGTACCCTGAATCCCGGTATATATAGAGCTCTGCGTTCTGAATCCCTGTATATATAGAGCTCTGCACGCTGAATCCCTCTATACACAGAGCTCTGCACACTGAATCCCTCTATACACAGAGCTCTGCACACTGAATCTCTCTATACACAGAGCTCTGCACACTTAATCCCTCTATACACAGAGCTCTGCACGCTGAATCCCGGTGTATATATAGAGCTCAGCACGCTGAATCCCGGTATATATAGAGCTCTGCACGCTGAATGCATGTATATATAGAGCTCTGCACGCTTTAATCCTATATATGTAGAGCTTTACACACTGAATCCCTCTATACACAGAGCTCTGCACGCTGAATCCCTCTATCTGCAGAGCTCTGCACGCTGAATCCCTGTATATACAAAGCTCTGCACACTGAATCCCTGTATATAAAGAGCTCTGCACACTGAATTCCTGTATACACAGAGCTCTGCACACTGAATCCCTGTATATACAGAGCTCTGCATGCTGAATCCCTGTATATACAGAGCTCTGCACGCTGAATCCTTCTATATACAGAGCTCTGCACACTGAATTCCTGTATATTCAGAGCTCTGCACGCTGAATCCTTATATATATATATAGATAGAGCTCTGCACAGTTCACACTGAATCCCTGTATATACAGAGCTCTGCACGCTGAATCCTTCTATACACAGAGCTCCGCACACCTAGTTCTTGAATAGACAGAGCTCTGCACGCTGAATCCCTCCATATACAGAGTTCTGCATGCTGAATCCCGGTAAATGCAGAGCTCTGCGCGCCGAAACCCTGTATATGCAGAACTCTGCACGCCGAATCCCTGCATATGCAGAACTCTGCACGGCGAATCCCTTTATAAACAGAGCTCTGCACACTGAATCCCTGTATATATAGAGCTCTGCCCGCTGAATTCCTGTATATACAGAGCTCGGCACACTGAGTCCCTGTATAAGCAGAGCTCTGGACGCTGAATCCCTGTATAAGCAGAGCTCTGCACGCTGAATCCCTGTATAAGCAGAGCTCTGCACGCTGAATCCCTGTATAAGCAGAGCTCTGGATGCTGAATCCCTGTATAAGCAGAGCTCTGCACGCTGAATTCCTGTAAAAGCAGAGCTCTGGATGCTGAATCCCTGTATAAGCAGAGCTCTGCACGCTGAATCCCTGTATAAGCAGAGCTCTGCACGCCGAATTCCTGTATATGCAGCATTTTTTTAAAATTGTGTTACAGACCTTTTCTTATTTTGTATGGGACCTTTTTTATTATTTAGACACATTTTAATATATTTTTTATCTGTTTAAACACCTATTAGGAGAATAGGTGTTTAACCGTAGCTCCCTCTACCTTTGTGCCCTCACCTCCTTGCCACCTTTGCCCACACTATACATGCTCTCTGTGCCTGTTGGAGAAGTGTGGATGCTGGCCTTCCTCCAAGAGATCGTGGACCAATTTGTCAAAGCCAGTTCTCAAGGACAATTGGCATAAGGGTCACCTAAGGGTTAACGAGTTAAATGTATTTCAATCTTGAAACGGTTTGTATATTAGGAGTTAGTTTGTGTTAGAGATACAATGTCAACATATAGTTCTGTTTGTCATTAGATTGATCTGATGCTGTGTGTTTGCTAATCTCATCCAGTGTGTGCTAATTCGGTTTCTGTGTCTTCTGAAGGAATTCATCTCCCCCTCATGTAGACAATGTGTTCTGTTGATTGTGTCATGTTACCTCCCCCTCTGTTTCTCATATAACTGCTCTCATTTCCAATAAAGCATATTCATTCCTCCTGCATTAAGTCGTGTCTGATGTTTGGGGAGAGATACATAGAAATATACAGCACTCCCTCAAGTTCTGGCTGAGGGTTGTGAGAAGGAAAGCTGCTGCGGATCAGCTTGGCTGGAGAGAAGGGACGGACGCTGTAACAGGTTTGGGTCTGGTCCACAAGCCGGAGACCAGTAAACCCCAGTTGCGTTTCAGAGTTCTGTTTCTCATTTGCAGTTCGGTGGAATTCTCCAAGGCCGCTTCGCTGCTCTTCGGTGACGTTCTCCAGCTTTTTCATCAGGCTTCGGCTACTCAATCTTTGCCGCACTACGGTGACCCTATGGTGAATCGTGAATTCACCGAAGTTCCGGCGAAATGGAGTGAAAAGCACCGGAATTTCTATAAAATTTTCAGAGCTTTCTGTACAATACCTCGAATGGCTTGCCTTCCTGCAGCGTATGGATTATACATGCTGCAGGGCAGCACTTTCCCCTGTGCTCCCCCTCAGGATGAAATAGCAATATGTGTCCAGGAAAACATGGCAGCCCTCGTGCACTCGCATAGGAAGGTTTCATCTGCTTCGCAGCCGGAGGGAAGCGAGGGATTCCGCGGTCGCTCGTTATTCTTGCTTCGAGCTGGTGTTTAAAAAACAAACAAGTACGAAACGACAACACAAACCCAGCGTAGCAGCGCTGACACCCCGGGGGTTAAACGATTCAGCAAAACAAAATCCACTCCAAGAAAATAAATAGAAATTAATCGTTTTTGAAATTTTAAATCGTTTTCTTTGGGTCCCTCGATGCAGACGGCAGCACCACGGTCACCTCCTATCGCCACGGTCACCTCCTATCGCCGCGGTCGCCTCCTATAGCCGCGGTCACCTCCTATCACCGCAGTCACCTCCTATCGCCGCGGTCACCTCCTATCGCCATGGTCACTTCCTATCGCCGCAGTCACCTCCTATCGCCACGGTCACCTCCTATCGCCGCGGTCGCCTCCTATAGCCGCGGTCACCTCCTATAGCCGCGGTCACCTCCTATAGCCGCGGTCACCTCCTATCGCCGTGGTCGCCTCCTATAGCCGCGGTCACCTCCTATAGCCGCGGTCACCTCCTATCGCCGCGGTCGCCTCCTATAGCCGCGGTCACTTCCTATAGCCGCAGTCACCTCCTATCACCGCAGTCAGCTCCTATCGCCGCGGTCACCTCCTATCGCCGCGGTCGCCTCCTATAGCCGCGGTCACCTCCTATAGCCGCGGTCACCTCCTATAGCCGCGGTCACCTCCTATAGCCGCGGTCACCTCCTATCGCCGCGGTCGCCTCCTATAGCCGCGGTCACCTCCTATAGCCGCGGTCACCTCCTATCGCCGCGGTCGCCTCCTATAGCCACGGTCACTTCCTATAGCCGCAGTCACCTCCTATCACCGCAGTCACCTCCTATCACCGCAGTCAGCTCCTATCGCCGCGGTCACCTCCTATCGCCGTGGTCACCTCCTATCGCCGTGGTCACCTCCTATCGCCATGGTCACTTCCTATAGCCGCGGTCACCTCCTATCGCCGCGGTCACCTCCTATAGCCGCGGTCACCTCCTATCGCCGCGGTCACCTCCTATCGCCGCTTGACGCAGGAAAATGGAAATAGCTCACAATGTCCTTACACTGTTCTTGCAAGACCTCGTTAACCCTTTAGCGGCTCCCTATCACTGGCTGACCTGGTATAGGGGAGGTACTTTGACCCTCTCTTGGTTAAGGACCATGGGATTTGCACCCAGCCTGCCTGGTAATAATAAACATGCAATTATTTTTCCAAACACAAGAGGGCGCTCTGTCACCAGAACTAAAATAGGTCTCTAAGTCAGGCCCTGCTTCCTCTACCTCAGTGATTCCCATTCCTGGTCCTCAGGTCTAGGGATGAGCTGTTCGAGTTCTGACGGTTCTGAGTTCGACCCGAACTTTGGCAGTTCGAAAGTTCGCGAATTTCGAACTTTTTGGGTCTGTTCGGTTCGAGTTCGAAAAAAAAAGAAATTTTGAAAAAAGTATAGAAAATGCTTAAAAAAATACTAAAAAATCTAGAAATAAAGAGACTCTTTACTGCAGAATATTATAAGCAATGGTTTATTAGATATTGAATTAAAAACTAATGTGTACATGGAAAGATTATCAACGCTAAATGACCTCTGTTCACAAACGGACATAACACCAGGTGTTTTTAGTCTGGTAATCAATTTGATACATTGTACAATATAGTGAGGGGGTGGGGTGGTGTCTGCTTCTGATTGAGATTTGAGAATTAATTTCCCTAAAACATCCTAATATGCTGCATTTAACCCTTTCGCTGCTGAGGCTTTTCACACCTCTGTGCTGAGGTCATTTTTACCGCTTTCGCTCATCATGTTTAACCGCGTTTTGTAGTCATATTTTGATATATGACCCAGACATATTATATATCGTTCTTTCCGGCAAACTTGGCAGATTCATAATATGTCATTATTATATGTATTCGTTATGTCATGTCTGTATATTATAACAAAAAATGCAATAAAATTCGAATTTTCAATAATTTATTATGTGTAAAGTGTTTTTTTTTCACATTTTAACATGCGATCGTTTGCGGTTATATTTTGTATGGGGTGCGCTTGTTAAAAAAATTAGAAATGGGGTCTCGTTAAAATTTTTGTTTTGGGGAAAATTTCGCTTTTTTTATCAAACACACCGCATACAAAAATCGTTAGTGCAGCATCATTGTTCACGTTATAATTGAAATGGGAACAATATTGCTGCATTAACAAAACAAAAACAAACAAAAAAACTTGTTTATTTTTTTTTTAGAATTTTTTAAAAAAAAATATTTTTATTTTTTATTTTTTTATTTTTATTTCTATTTTTTTCATGTTTAGTATCCTTGGAAAGGCCATGCTCTGGCCGATCCAACGATATCAAACATTAACCCCTAGCTGCCACGGATCGGGAGATAGGGGGTTCATTGGATTAAGTGCGTTAAAAATGCGCTAGTCTGACCCCAGCCTTAAGGCTAAGGTCAGACGAAAGCAGTCTTAACGTGGGTTTAGCCGCACGAAATCACGGCCGTGCTAGCAGCAAATGACGTCCAATGCCGGGGAACATACGACGAACGGCCGCACGAAAGTTCGTCCGCGCAAAGCAAGTGGCAAACGAACGCATTTTTTCTAGAACGTCAAACCGCTACTACTGACGTACAGAGTGCGCTGCGTCCGCTAGCGGCGTGTTTGCGTGATTGGGAGACGTCAGACGCTGCACACGTCCGGCCAACATAACGTCCAGACGCAAAAAGGGTTTTATTGATGATCCGTACAAAATCACGGACGAAAATGCGCATCGTATGACCGCTATCGCGTATTCCGTGAAAAAATACGTCCATTCGTTCGAACGCACTTTTTCACGGACAACGTGAAAAATGCGTTCGTCTGACCTTAGCCTAAAGATCGTAAAAAAATCAATAAATAAAGAGACTTTTTGCTGCAGATTAAAATAATAATTTTTTTTAGATATTGGGTTAAAACGGGGAATATTTTTAACATTGAAACCTATGGGATTCGCCTGAATAAACCTGCCGAATGAAACCACCGAACAGCAAATCCTTGCTGTATTGTTTTTTTTTTGCACAGTTTTCCCCTCTTTCTCACTTATTGTGGGTTTTTTGTTTAAGGCCGGGGTCAGACGAGCGTCTTTGGAGAGCGGAAGGAATGTCCGTGAGATTGGGCGTTCTTTCCACTCAACGCCCGTCTGACTGCCTCGCTGAGCGCACTCATTGCTGCAAAGTGCGATCCATCCTCCTATGGAAAATCGCGCTTTACAGCTCCGTCAACGCGCGTCCTAGCGCTTTGACGGAGAGGCTTGGATAACAGATGCCTGTTGCACGCGCATTTCATACGTGCGCACAAGTGTGCACAACCGTGTGACCGGCCCCGTTGCAGCATCGCAACGCTGCGATGGACGCCGGTAAGCATGTCAGTACGGGCGCACATAACGCTGGACCACGGCGTCGCTTCATCTGCAATTGCAACCAGTAAAAATGACAGCAGGGGTTTATTCTGTAGACAGGATGTGGGGGGGGGCTGGAAAAATAAATTCAATTCACTGTTTAGCGAATAATCCCTACATGCAGTCATAAATGGACAAAGAAAAGAGCTCAGCAAGTCGGAAGGGCAGCGCTTCCCAACTCTGGTTCTCAGGTCCCCCTAACAGGCCAGGTTTGCAGGATATCTGAAGCACAGCATAGTAGGGTGACCATATCAGCCATGTTTAACCCTTTCGCTGCTGAGGCTTTTCCCGCCCCTGTGCTGAGGTCATTTTTACCGGTTTTGCTCATCATGTTTAAACGTGTTTTGAAGGCTTATTTTAGTATATGACCCAGACATATTATATATCGTTCTTTCCGTCAGACTCGGTAGATTCATAATATGTCATTATTATATGTATACGTTATGTCATGTCTGTATATTATAACAAAAAATGCAATAAAATATGTATTTTCAATAATTTACAATGTGTAAAGTGTTTTTTTCCACATTTTAACATGCGAGCAATTGCGGTTATATTTTGTATGGGGTGCGCTTGTTAAAAAAATTAGAGATGGGGTCTCGTTACATTTTTTTTTTCGGGAAAATGACACTATTTTTAACAAACGCACCGCATACAAAAATCGTTAGTGCAGCATCATTGTTCACATTATAATTGAAATGGGAACAATATTGCTGCATTAACAGACCCAAAAAAATAAAAAAAAGTGTTTAATTTTTTTTTTAATTTTTTTTTTATTTTTTTTATTTTTTTTTTTTTATTTTTATTTTTCATTTTTTTTTTTTTAACAAAATTTTTCACTGTAGTGTTTGGTATCGTTGGAACGGAAATGCTCTGGCCGATCCAACGATACCAAAATTTAACCCCTAGCTGCCACGGATCGGGAGATAGGGAGTTCATTGGAACTCCTATCTCCACAGTTGGTGGCAGTTAGGGGTTAAGTCTAGAACCAGTCCTCTGGGGGAGTTCCTTTTCAGCGCCGATTCGCGATCCAGCTCCCCAGGGGTTAATGCCAGGCATCATTTGGAAGGGCAGGCTGTGCCCTTCCAAATGATGCCTGGGTTAACCCCCTGTGCGCCGCCGATCGGGAGGGAGAGAGGTCCGAAGGACCTCCCCCCCCTCCCTTTCAGGCGCCTCCTCCGCACATGCGGGGGGGGCGCCTGAATTAGGTGTCATCGCGCCCCCGCGATGACACCTAATTCTGGCGGCTGCTGGTCCGGATGTCAGCCCGCACCGGAGGGGCCAGCGATCGGCCGGAACCCGGCCGAACGCTGACCCCAATGTGAGGACGCGCTCAGCGCGTCCTCAGCACACCAGCGGGACTGCTGAGGACGCGCTGAGCGCGTCCTCAGCAGCGAAGTGGTTAAAGGGTCACATATTAAAATTCGCATTTTAGGCGCACTAAGGCTAGGGTCAGACTGAGGCAGTGCGAACGCGCGTGCAGCCGCACTTAATCACGGCCGCACTAGCAGCAGATGCCGGGCAATGACGGCCAATATACGAAGTACGGTCGCACAAAAGTCCGGCTGCGCAACGCAAGTGGAAAATGAACGCATTTTTTCGAGAACGTGAAACCGCAGGTACTGACGTACAGAGTGTGCTGCGTCCGCTAGCGGCGTGTGTGTGTGATTAGGAGACGTCAGACGCTGCTAATGTCCGGCCAACATAACGTCCAGACACAAAAAGTGTTTTATTGATGATCCGTACAAAATAACGGACGAAACTGCGCATCGTATGACCGCTATCACGTATTCTGTGAAAAAATGCGTCCATTCGTTCGAACGCACTTTTTCACAGACAACATAAAAATGCGTTCGTCTGACCCTAGCCTTAATCACGGCCACAGTAGCAGCAAATGGCGCGCAATGCCGGGCAGCATACGAAGAACGGCTGCACAAAAGTTCGGCCGGGCAACGCAAGTGGAAAATGAACACATTTTTTCAAGAACGCAGAACCGCTAGTACTGACGTACAGAGTGCGCTGTGTCCGCTAGCGGCGTGTGTGCGTGATTGGGAGACGTCGGACGCTGCTAATGTCCGGTCAACATAACGTCCAGACGCAAAAAGGGTTTTATTGATGATCGCGTACAAAATCACGGACGAAAATGCGCGTCGTATGACCACTATCGCGTATTCCGTGAAGAAATAAGGCAATGCATTCAGACGCACTGTTTGACTGTCGCTGCGAATAATGCGTTCGTTTGACCCTAGCCTTAGGCATTTTTCATGATTGTTCCAGCAAAAAAAAATTCAGGTTTTTTTTTAATCGCTTTTCCTTTTTTCTGTAACAGCCCTTTTTATTATCATTCATAGGATCTTATATGTTAATTCCAGACATTTTCTTTCAGTAGTTTTTTTGCAAACAGCGTTTCAATTTTGACACTTTCAATAGTTTTTTTTTTCTTACCCCATTCGTCAGCTTGTCGGCTGTTTCCGGCGACTGGTCTGTGCTGCGATCAACTTTTTCCAACGTGTTCGGCGTGTTTTTTGCAGAGGTTCCGGCGGGTTTTCAGCGGATTTATGCCAGGGCAGGTCACTTGGTACAGAATGTAACATGTTACATGTTACATGTTTACAGGTGCATTCTGTTTATAGTCACTATGTTACATGTTTACAGGTGCATTCTGTATATAGTCACTCTGTTACATGTTTACAGGTGCATTCTGTATATAGTCACTGTGTTACATGTTTACAGGTGCATTCTGATATAGTCACTATGTTACATGTTTACAGGTGCATTCTGTATATAGTCACTGTGTTACATGTTTACAGGTGCATTCTGTATATAGTCACTGTTACATGTTTACAGGTGCATTCTGTATATAGTCACTATCAGGGTTATCCAAAGAGATCCGAATTGCTTGAGAAAGGTAACCGAACGCTGAAAATCAGCGTTCGGTTACCTTTCCTGGCCATTCGGCTATCCAGAGAGCAGGCAATTCGCCAAATACTGGCGAATTGCCTGCACATACGGTGCCTGTTCGGTGCCTGTTCGAGGGCAGTGAAATCCCCATGAAAAAGCACTGCTTCGGCTATTCAGAGAACACAAACCAGCAGTGAAAGGTTCCCCTAATGCCCTGCCATTCGGTGGTTTAATTCGGCAAATTTATTCAGGAGAATCCCATAGGCTTCAATGTTAAAAATATTCCCGTTTTAATTCAATATCTAATAAACCGTTCATTATAAAATTCTGCAGCAAAAAGTCTCTTTACTTATAGATTTTTTAGGATACTTTAAGCATTTTTCAGATTTTTTTTTTTTTATTATAAGTCCGATTTTTTTTTTTGATTTTTTTTCAGTTTGCTTATTTTTTTTGTAACAGCCCTCTTTATTATCATTCCCTGGACCTCCTGTGAAAATTTCAGACATTTTCGCTCAGTAGTTTCTTTGCAAGCAGCGTTTCTTTTTCCCAGATTCATACAAATAGTTTTTCTAATTTATTCACTGCCTCCTCTAAGTCACAGCTGCTTCGGCTCTGTGTGATTCGGCTCCTTTTCGGCTCCTGTTCGGCTCCTCTTCGAAGGTTAATCCAGATGTTTTTGCTTGTTTTCAGCGTGCATTCGGTTAGTTTTCGTCAGGTTTTCGGCAGCTTTTCCCTGCATTTCGGGGACCCTGTGCTGTTTGCTGAATACACCGCAGGGTCACCGAAATGCAATCGGCAAAAGGAACCGAATTGAAGAGAACGAAAAGTCACCGAACGTGCGGTGACTTTTCGAATCTCTTTGGATAACCCTGTATGTTACATGTTTACAGGTGCATTCTGTTTATAGTCACTCCGGGTTATCCAAAGAGATTCGAAAAGTCACCGCACGTTCGGTGACTTTTCGTTCTCTTCAATTCGGTTCCTTTTGCCGATTGCATTTCGGTGACCCTGCGGTGTATTCAGCAAACACCACAGGGTCCCCGAATTGCAGGGAAAAGCTGCCGAACACCTGACGAAAACTAACCGAATGCACGCTGAAAACAAGCAAAAACATCTGGATTAACCTTCAAAGAAGCCGAACAGGAGCCGAACAGGAGCCGAAAAGGAGCCGAGCAGCTGTAGAGGAGGCAGTGAATAAATTAGAAAAACCATTTGTATGAATCTGGGAAAAAGAAACGCTGTTTGCAAAGAAACTACTGAGCGAAAATGTCTGAAATTTTCACAGGAGGTCCAGGGAATGATAATAAAGAGGGCTGTTACAAAAAAAATAAGCAAACTGAAAAAAAATCAAAAAAAAAATCGGACTTTTAATTTTTTTTTTAAAAATTCAGAAAAATGCTTAAAGTATCCTAAAAAATCTATAAATAAAGAGACTTTTTGCTGCAGAATTTTATAATGAACGGTTTATTAGATATTGAATTAAAACGGGAATATTTTTAACATTGAAGTCTATGGGATTCTCCTGAATAAATTTGCCGAATTAAACCACCGAATGGCAGGGCATTAGGGGAACCTTTCACTGCTGGTTTGTGTTCTCTGAATAGCCGAAGCAGTGCTTTTTCATGGGGATTTCACTGCCCTCGAACAGGCACCGAACAGGCACCGTATGTGCAGGCAATTCGACAGGATTTGGCGAATTGCCTGCTCTCTGGATAGCCGAATGGCCTGGAAAGGTAACCGAACGCTGATTTTCAGCGTTCGGTTACCTTTCTCAAGCAATTCGAATCTCTTTGGATAACCCTGACTATGTTACATGTTTACAGGTGCATTCTGTATATAATCACTATGTTACATGTTTACAGGTGCATTCTGTATATAGTCACTGTGTTACATGTTTACAGGTGCATTCTGTATATAATCACTATGTTACATGTTTACAGGTGCATTCTGTTTATAGTCACTGTGTTACATGTTTACAGGTGCATTCTGTATATAGTCACTCTGTTACATGTTTACAGGTGCATTCTGTATATAGTCACTATGTTACATGTTTACAGGTGCATTCTGTTTATAGTCACTATGTTACATGTTTACAGGTGCATTCTGTATATAGTCACTATGTTACATGTTTACAGGTGCATTCTGTATATAGTCACTGTGTTACATGTTTACAGGTGCATTCTGTATATAGTCACTATGTTACATGTTTACAGGTGCATTCTGTATATAGTCACTGTGTTACATGTATACAGGTGCATTATGTATATAGTCACTGTGTTACATGTTTACACTATTCTGTATATAGTCACTGTGTTACATGTTTACAGGTGCATTCTCTATATAGTCACTATGTTACATGTTTACAGGTGCATTCTGTTAGTCACGGTGTTACATGTTTACAGGTGCATTCTGTATTTAGTCACTATGTTGCATGTTTACAGGTGCATTCTGTATATCAGTGTTTCCCAAACCTGTCCTCGGGACCCTCAACCAGGCCAGATTTTAAGGATTACCTTGAGGAAATGCAGACTGAATCCTGCAATCACTGAGCACTAAATCACGTCACCTGTGCTGTGCTTCAGAGATCTGGAAAAAGTGGCGAGGTAGAGGGTCCCGAGGACAGGTTTGGGAAACACTGCTGTACAGGGCAGCCATCAGAAATTATGGGGCCCCTTACTGAACCTCACGATGGGGCCCCCCCTCCCGGCACTCCCTCAACCTCCAACAGCTTTTCTCTCGCTTCAAAAAAAAAAAAAGGACATAACATAGCACCACAGCAATAAAACTCCCAGTAATGTGCAGTGTGTATGAGTGTACCACAGAATCCACACAATAAAACTTGCAGTAATGTGCAGTATGTATGAACGTATCACAGAATCCACAGCAATAAATCTCACAGTAACGGGCTGTATATGGTGGCCTTTGGGTCTGGGTCTGGGCCCTGGGTCTGGTTTGGGCCTTGGGGTCTGGGCCCTGGGCCTTGGGGTCTGTGCTCTGGGCCTTGGGGTCTGGTCTGGGCCCTGGGTCTGGGCTCTGGTCCCTGGGACGGGCCTTGGGGTCTGGTCCGTGGGGTCTGGTCCGTGGGGTCTGGGCCCTGAGTCTGGCCTGGGGTCTGGTCCCTGAGTCTGGCCTGGAGTCTGGTCCCTGGGTCTGGGCCTTGGGGTCTGGCCCCTGGGGCTGGGCCTTGGGGCCTGGTCCCTGGGTCTAGGCCTTGGGGTCTGGGCTCTGGTCCCTGGGTCTGGGCCTTGGGGACTGGGGTCTGGGCCCTGGGTCTGGGCCCTGGGTCTGGGTCTTGGGGTCTGAGCCCTGGGGTCTTGGGTTCTGGGACTTGGGGTCTGGGCCCTGGGTCTGGGCCTTGGGGTCTGGGCCCTGGGCCTTGGGTCTAGCCTGGGCCCTGGCTCACCACTCCGCTGTCTTCCTTCCTTCTGCTCTTCTCTTCTATCTCCTTTTCTTCTGCTCTTCAGTCTGGGCCCTCTGTCTCAGGCACACAGCTTTACTGAGTGGAGGGGCGGAGCCAAAGCAACGTGCTTGGGAGGCCCCCACACGCTGCTTGGCCCCGCCCAGCCAGCCTGTGAAGCTGCCAGGAGCCGGAGGAGACACAGTGTCTCCTCCGGCTCCTGCAGCAGAGACACAGCTCCGAATTCGGACTCAGGACGACGCCGCTGCTGACGTGGGCCCGGTGGCCCGGGACCCCCGGGCCCCGGCGGCCCAGGCCCCCACCGGGCCCCTTACGGCAGCATGGGGCGTAATGCCCTGATGGCGGCCCTGCTGCTGTATATAGTCACTATGTTACATGTTTACAGGTGCATTCTGTATATAGTCACTATGTTACATGTTTACAGGTGCATTCTGTATATAGTCACTGTGTTACATGTTTACAGGTGCATTCTGTATATAGTCACTGTGTTACATGTTTACAGGTGCATTCTGTATATAGTCACTATGTTACATGTTTACAGGTGCATTCTGTATATAGTCACTGTGTTACATGTTTGCAGGTGCATTCTGTATATAGTCACTATGTTACATGTTTACAGGTGCATTCTGTATATAGTCACTATGTTACATGTTTACAGGCACATTCTGTATATAGTCACTATGTTACATGTTTACAGGTGCATTCTGTATATAGTCACTATGTTACATGTTTACAGGTGCATTCTGTATACAGTCACTATGTTACATGTTTACAGGTGCATTCTGTATACAGTCACTGTGTTACATGTTTACAGGCGCATTCTGTATATAGTCACTATGTTACATGTTTACAGGTGCATTCTGTATATAGTCACTATGTTACATGTTTACAGGTGCATTCTGTATATAGCCACTGTTACATGTTTACAGGTGCATTCTGTATTGAGGTATGTTAATAGGGAGCTCTTGAGTGACTTTAGACTGGGGGAAGATTTGATGGGGTCTGGGAGGTTATTCCATAATTGCGGTGCTCTGTATGAAAATGAGAAATCGAGCCACTTTCAGGTAGGGTGGCAGCTTCCCAGAAAACCTCTTAAATACCAGGTTGGAAAGGTGTAGGGTGCATCTAGATTTCATCGACGGCCAGTTTAGTTCTATTAACATGTCATAATGGTGGGTCATGTAGCTACATTGTAGCACAAAGCGTTAGAATGAGTTATACAATGTAGTAAGGTTATGAAGGTGCGTTTGCGGGGCAGCTGCATACACTACATCTCCATATTCAATAGCCGGCATAAGCATTTGTACTATCTGTTTTCTTGCCGCGGGGCTTAGGCAGGATTGGTTTCTGTACAGGGCACCTAGTTTGGGGTAAAGTTTAGATACATATTGCAGGGCAGCACTTTTCCCAGTGCATGAAATAGTAATATGCGTCCGGGAAAACATGCCCGACCTGGCAACTCTAATCTGGTCTCAAGTATGTTTATTTTTTTAACAAGTTAAACCAAAGGATCAAAATGCGTGATGCAATCACAGCAAAATGTGGCACAACCAAATATTACAGTGTGTGAGTTTTTGTTTTGTCCAGGCTGTGTGTGTGTGTGTGTGCCCCGTAGTATTAAAATACTATAAAAATAGTAAAAAAAAAAAAAACATTAAATTATCTGCTCAGTGTTTCAGAAGCAATTTTGACTTTATTTCTAGTGTAATGTAGACAAAATTAAAGAGGACACCAAGAAGCATTTCCATCTTTTTTATTCAATCGGCACTCATGCCGGAACAGTAAACATGGTTGTTAGAGATCACACTGGACAATACCCATCATACAACAATCATTGATCTTCCCCCCCATAGAGCAACCGTATTTCAACGTATTAATTACAAGGTCTTAACAGCCAAGACCAGCGAGTCGCCAAAAAACCAAGGCTTGACCGCCATTGCCCTCTGCCAATAATCGTCCGAAGTGTAAGAGCATTCACCAGAAAGCAGATGAGCATGGATGCTCTGTGACCTTAAAGAGTGAGGAAAAAGTCCTTTTTACAGAATTATTTTTAAGGCAAGTAAGTGGTTACAAAGTAAACATAAAAAATATCAAGTATTTAAGAGATAACGTTAATTTACTGCACGCCTTGAGCGACGTAGGTAGAATGTGTTAGTCCATGGGTCAACTTGACCCGGGTCTTCGGATCAAGCATCACCTGCTAGAATTGTCAAATAAATACAACGACCATAATAAACAGTACCAGACGAGAGGCCATGTTACATTTACTTCTCATGCGTCAGAAAACGGGCACGCTGAATCAGGAACGACACCGCCTTGGAATCAGAATCATCTTGGGGTTCAGCGTGATGTCTTCACGTATAAATGGCCTCATGAGGATGACGAAGCTACGTTTTAAAGGGAATTTATTAGAATACAGGTTCTGGGACTCCGTAAAAGGAATCTGAGGGTTCTTGACCTCAATTCCAGCACTTCTGTACCTCAAACAATGACACAGGAAATCTTACAGTGCAACCTTGTGTCATCATCAGCCAAAAAGAGTCCCTTTCCAAAGTCTGGTTTCATTGCGTCCATGGTTTACAAGTTGGACGCCTCAACCAGTACTTTTCTCAGTAACGTTACACTTTTTCATATCATATCTCTTTTTTTAAACTAAGATTGGCCGGAGATCCTGAAAACCCAAAGTAAATAAGACTAGATTAGTGCATCGTGTAAAATAACGCTCGGTATGTTCAAAATGGCAGCACGCTTTGAATCTGCCAGCACCAACTCACTTTGTAAGACGTAAAGTAAGTACGAAAAGCTTTTTCAAGAAAACACATTTTAAGGAAGAGGTCATTTTATACTGGAGGAGGTCTAGAACGATGTGATTGTGAGGAAGTCTTCTCAATACAGAATTCCTGTACACGTCTTTTTTGGTAATTTCTTGGGAGGAAACAAGCCCTTAAGGAGCAGTAACAGATGTGTATTAGTGCTGTGGTTCCTTTTTGCAGGAAAAAATCAGAGGACATTTAATGCCACCCACATCTAAAGCTTCTTCTGTGTATTAATGACGTTCCTATACCTGCCAATCTTTCACATTTTAAGGAAATCACTCTTGTTACAAGGTCAGGGCCACCATTTTGTTCAATTACAGGACTGGATGATTATTGGTGATCTATCTCATTTTACACGTGTCAAGTCTCGTTCTTCTTCTCAGTTCTGATCCTACCATCACTTCTTGTTTCACTTTCATGTGTTACGTTACTCTCTGCTCCTGTCCTAAACTCGAGTCTAAATCTACCCTCAAGGTTCACCTTCCCCTAAGTTCTGCTCTAACATCACTTCTTGTTTCATTTTCAGGTATCAACTTACTCTCAGTTCGTATACTAAACTCAATTCTAAACCTACAGTACCATCAAGTTTCACCTTCCCCTCAGTTCTTATCCTGAACTCAAGTCTAAATCTACCCTCTAGTTCTGATCCTAAACGCTTGTCTTACATTCCTCTCAATTCTGACTCTACGCTCATTTCTCTTCTCACTTTCAGGTCTCACCTTGCCCTCAGTTCTTACCTAAGGTCTAGTATAAATTACTCTTTAATCTTGCCTTCCTCTCAATTCTGATCCTATTCAGTTCTCATCTCACTTTTAGGTCTTGCCTTCCCTTCCCTTCAGTTTTTGCCTAAGCCCTAGGCTAAACCTACCCTAGTACCCTCTAGTCTCATTGACCCATCAGTTCTTAAACTCAAGCCTAAACCTACGCTATAGTCTTACTTTCCCTCTGACCCTACCCTTACTTCTCGTATCATTTTAGTTCTCTCCATCCCCACAGTTTCTAGTCTAACCTAGTCTCTACCCTTATCTTCTACTGAATTCTGATCCTATTGAGTTGTCGTCTCCCATTCAGGTCTCAACTTCCCCTCAGTTCTTAGCAAAGCTCTAGGCTAAGCCTACCCTCAAGTCTCACCTTGTACTCAGTTCTGATCCTATTCTCAGTTTTCAGCTTACTTTCAGGTCTCACCTTCCCAAGGTTCTAGGCTAAACCTATCCTCAGGTCTGACCGTCCCTAAGTTCTTATCTTAAACTCAAGTCCAAACATACCCTCTAGTCTCACGTTCTTGTCACTCCGCGTCTCACTTTCAGGTTTCTCCATCCACTCAGTCCCTATCCTAAACGAACGTCTAAACCTATCCTCTACTCTCACTTTACCCTTAAGTTCTGATCCTACCCTCAGGCTTCACCTTTCCTTCTGTTGTGAGCCTATACTCACTTCTCGTTGCTTTTTCAGGTCTCTCCTTTTCCTCAGTTCTTATCTAAACAAACCCTCAAGTCTCACCTTACCCTGAGTTCGGGTCCAACCTAGGGTCTAGTCTTACGTTCAGCCTCAAGGGTTGGATAAGAACAGAGGAAAGTGAGATCTAAGCCTAAACCCACTTTTAACTCTACACCCAGGACTCCCCAAACCCTCAGTTATCACACAACTGTTGGCTTTCATTCTACTTTCAGTCCTTAACTTACCTTCAATATACGTTCCATCATCAGGTCTCACTCTACACTCCAGTCTAACTCTAACCCAAGTTAACACCAGTGTCATTCTACCCCAGTTCTTGCTCTACCTGATGTCTCACTCAACCCTCACTTCTTATTTACCCTCAGTTCCCTTTGACATATTTGTTACTCGGGTACTGACCACGGTAAAGGAACCATCTTGCCACATTGCTGTCGCGATAGGGAGTTCACATACACAATGAATCCCATAACATGCATATAACCATTGTAATAGTCAAAAAAGACTATTTCCGAAGGTGGAAACTCACAGTGTTTGACCCAGATCGGTCAGGTTGCACTTCTTGACACATTAACACCACTTGGCTCATCCTTAAAATGGTAAACCGCTTCTATTTTATGGGGTGGCGCCTCATCATCCCCATCCTTTTTAGATGACTATGTCCCTTCCCTCACTTGCTGCCCCCCCCCATAAAATGATCCAGATATTCTCCCAGCAACGCCTATTTTTTTACTATTGAGTCAAAACAGTTTTTGAACAATGCCCTCGTCTCCATTCGTCTAACCTCTCCAAACCAGCCAACATCTACCTCCAAGGGAAGTGGATTTCAGGGCATAATACTAATAAGTGCATATCTATAAAACAAACTGTTTATAAAGGTTACATTTTTGAAGATAAAAAGGTCCTGAACTCCTACTAAATTTTACAAAATTTCAATATGTTTTGAGAAGAACCTTCCTCTCAATACCCATTGTAGACATCCTTTATCAAGTGCATTAACAAACACCAACAATGTCCTTGGTCCACTACTATAATAAGTGCGTCTTTTAGCTCTGCCGACACGCAGAGGTTCGTTTAACAAAGCATTTGGTCAGAAAGTTAAATTGTTAATTAAAAAACCCAACAGGTAACAAAGCGCGTCAGCACCTCCTCTACAAGGCTTTCTGGGCCAGTTGCTTTTTGACCTTCCGTTGCAGGTAAATGGCCGAGACGGTGCTGCTGAATATAAGCACGAAAAAGGAGACGCAAGCCAGCTGCGTGTATCCCGAGCTGTACCTGCTTCTGAAGTGCTCCTGCCTGGTTTTGTAGTCCAGCAGCACCCCCTCCAGCTGCGACAAGGTGCACAGGCCTAAAAACACATGAAATATCTGATGTCCATGTCCGAAGATGTCGCAGGAGCCGGGGAAATATTTCTCTGGGACCGGACAGGAGAAGAAGTAAGCACCAATGACGAAGAAGATGATCTGAAGGCAGTGGAACCAAAAAGAGAAGTCGTTGCAGCTGTCCATGTGACAATTCAAAATGCGATCAATGACCGGACTTATATCCAATATGTAAGCAAGGCCGGCTGGGACAACCTGACACAGTTTCCTCTCGACCGGGTAGGGCCGACTGTAACGATATTTTGCATAGCAGCAACCAACACATGACATGAACCCTAAGAAAGCAGCTCCTGGTAGGTAGAAGGGCCAAGCCACGTCGTACCAGTTTTGGTTGGAGCTGTAGTAGTAGTGGGCCAGGGCACTTCCATACTGGTACGTGCAAACTCCAACATAATCCATGAAGTAGAAGCTATAATGGGCCATCTCCGACTTGGACTGCAACAAGTGGGCGAGCATACTGCAGGTAAGGTACATTAACGAGGATAACACGTAGATAACCAAAGGAAAGGAGATGGTCTCCCAGGAAAAGGCTTCGGACTCTGCGAATGCTTGGAACCTGAGCAGGACGGCCAAGGCCACTAGAAGGTGCGTCCAGACATTGATGGACTCGTTGTGCTTCTGGAAAAGGCTAAGAAAGTAATACTTCCAGTCTTGATCCGTAGGTCGATAACCAGTCTGGATGTAGGGCTCTCGGAAAATTTTGGGTACGTCGCTGTCCGCGACTGTTGATGGCATCTTGGGCAAGCCACATTCCAGGGTCCTGGGCAACCGTCGCACCTGCTGAGCGATG
This sequence comes from Leptobrachium leishanense, assembly GCA_009667805.1. Taxonomy (NCBI): domain Eukaryota; kingdom Metazoa; phylum Chordata; class Amphibia; order Anura; family Megophryidae; genus Leptobrachium; species Leptobrachium leishanense. Next base: position 50,894,206 of record CM019066.1, on the reverse strand, counting down.
ACGGAGAGGCTGCTGAGACATTCTAGGATGGCGGTAGACATGGTACGAGGGTTGTTCGAGCTGGTACTTGGGAAGATACGACCTCAACCTGCGAGGGAAAAAAAAGGGGTCGTAAGTATCACAGTCTGAAACACCAATAATCCAAGACTCTCTTTGATAATAATGATAATTATGGTTTTTAGTTTGTCCGGCCATTCCTTTCTCTAGAGACAGGAGAAGTGGACTTGCCCCGGTAAATCTTGTAGGGAATATCTTTCCTTGATTATCTTATACCACCTGCGCAGGATGATGGGTCCCGGCAGCTTGATGGACGTGCTCTCTACACGGAAATCGGTGAGACTTTGTGACGGATTGCAAAGTTTAGGCCAAAATAGTTTAACCAAGGGTCGGACAAATCTTAAGATGTGGCTATTTTGTCCTAAAATGCATTTTATCTTGCAATTCTCCTCCTATTCACCGCTTAGCGGGTTAACCCCTCTACAAGAATGCATGACAACGGATGTAAACAATGTCTTCCTTTCACAAACACAACATGCAGCCGGCCAAAAAACATAATAACTGCACAGATTTCAAAGCCGAGCGTTGGGTAAAATGATACCTTGCATCGTTACTGTTTAGCCTACACGGAAAATCTCACAGCAACACCTCCCAGCTGTCCTGGACTTGACCGGCCAGTCCTGATTTGGGAATCTTGTCTTATCCTTAATTTTTTTTTACTCAGGCAGAACTTCTGGGAGACACCAAAAACAATCACCACCAAAATAGAGAGGTGGTGTGTCACTGAGAGGGATATCTACTAAGCTCTGAATTTGCCACAGAATTGCACCGTACGGTGAATTTCGGCATACCTGCAATTTTTGGACAATTTGTCTATTCACAAAGTTGTCAATTTGCCAAATACAGGCGGATTGACAGCGGAATACGCTGCATTTTGCCACAATCCAGCGCTACCGAAATTTTGCCATAGAGAACACAGAATGCAGAATTGCACCGAAATTGCGGCAAAATGCCCGGATTTCGGTGATTTGAATTTGACAGGTGGAAACAGGCGAATCTAATAGGTTTTAATGTAATAAATATCTTTTTTTTATGACCCTTTATTATTTTTATTTTTTCCTTTTATTATTTTAGTTTTTTTTAAAGACTTTTTTATTTTGTAACAGACCTTTTTTATTATTTATTTTTTTAAAGACTTTTTTTATTCTGTAACAGACCTTTTTATTATTTTTTTAAAGACTTTTTTTATTTTGTAACCGACCTTTTTATTATTTTATTTTCTTAAGACTTTTTTTATTTTGTAACAGACCTTTTTATTATTTTAGTTTTTTTAAGGCTTTTTTTATTTTGTAACAGACCTTTTTATTATTTTAGTTTTTTTAAGACTTTTTATTTTGTAACAGACCCTTTTTATTATTTATTTTTTTAAAGCCTTTTTTTATTTTGTAACAGACCTTTTTATTATTTTAGTTTTTTTAAAGGCTTTTTTTATTTTGTAACAGACCTTTTTATTATTTTAGTTTTTTTAAAGGCTTTTTTTATTTTGTAACAGACCTTTTTATTATTTTAGTTTTTTTAAAGGCTTTTCTTATTTTGTAACAGACCTTTTTATTATTTTAGTTTTTTTAAAGGCTTTTTTTATTTTGTAACAGACCTTTTTATTATTTTAGTTTTTTTAAAGACTTTTTATTTTGTAACAGACCTTTTTATTATTTTTTTTAAAAGGATCTTTTTTATTAGTTGAAACATTTTTAACTTATTTAAATTCCTTTTAGAAGAATAGGAGACTTCCCCTTTTTTTCACGTTAGGTGGAATTTGCCGAAGCCAATTCGCAGATTATCGGTGCTTTTCACTGATGTCCGTTAACTGCTTCTGGAGACTAAATTTTCGGCAAATTACGGTGAACATTCAATAGTGAATTCACCAAAATTTGGACTAAATGGAATTGCCAAAGTGCGACGAAACTGATTTCAATTTCGGTACGTTGTGAATAGACCCCAAAATAATGATTTTGTGTAATAATGAGAACTATTTACGATTTACTCTACGTCGGGGTCAGCAGCAACCTCGGCCCTCCAGATGGCTTGGAACTACATTTCCCATGAAGCACGGTCAACTAATGAGTACCTGAGCACCATGCGAGATGAAGTTTCACCATATGTGGAGGGCCAAGGTTGGAATGCTGATCCCTGCTCTATGTCAGGGGTCAACCTTGATGTTACGGAATTACATTTACCCCGAGTCTCCCCCACTCTAATCAGTGGCATCATGGGAAATGTAGCTCCAAAACGTCTGGCGAGCCGCAGTTGCCGCTGACCCCTGGTCCATGTGATCCATCCTCGAGGTGGGAAGGGCCTTCTCGTAGCGCGTTTCTGTTCACGTTGACTTATCATTGTACAACGCTGCAGAATATGCAGGTCGTACAAACAAAAAAGTAAAAGATCCAGCACGGTGTATAGATTCCAAACTGACCAAAAACAGAGGTGGTGTATTGGAGACAGTTGCCAGTGACGCCCCCGAGGTTGTTTGCGGTTACCTTGGTGCACCATGAAAGGCTGTTGGATGCCGTAAAACACACACACGCCGACGGCAACTGTTTAACAAACAGGAGTCACAGAAACCAGATCGAAGTACACAAACACTACAGAACTCACCTACTCCAGGACATCTTGAACTGGATGAACTGGGGTGGGTGGCTTTCCACGAGTAGTCATTAGATAACCGGCCCATGTCATGAACGTCTTCCAGTATTAAAGGGGCCGTATACACGTGACACGTTGTCTGGTGTCAGGCGCAGCAGTGCCTATTGGCAGTAAGGTTTCCAAATGCACCATTTTATTCTTTTTTCTGGACACGCAACAGACACAGCAGTGATGGCGAACCTTGGCGCCCCAGATGTTTCGGAACTACATGTCCCACGATGCTTAGTCACACATATGGCTGGTAGAGCATCATGGGACATGCAGTTCAGAAACATTTGAGGTGCCAAGGTTCACCAACATTGTGGATACAGCATCTTCATGTGGGTTAGCGATGAGCAAAATGCGCTTACATGCAGCACATAGCATTTATATGCTGCTTACAGGGTGGCCAGATCCACCATGTTTCCCTGGATGCATCTCCCTTCTACACATTGATGCGCAGCACTTTTTGGGGGGGGGGGGTCCAGGGCAGCACTTTTCACAGGAGTCCCACCAGCATGATAAAAGTGGATGTATGTCCAGGAAAACCTGTGTTGGAGTCTCTGGCTAACAGATTGTCCTCTTGGAATGTATAAAATCTACACATTGCAGGGCAGCACTTTACGAGCGTTGAAAGTCTGCACAAAGAGGTGTTTGTGCCACGGATAAACATGGTGGATCCGGCGACCTCGGTTACGCTACAAATAAAGAGTAATCCTGAGGTAACTTTCTAAAAGCTGGAGCATTTAGGCTGGGGTCAGACGAGCGCACTATGTGCGCCCCTACTGACGTGACGTCCGTCATAGGTCGCAGCATTGTGACACTGCGACGGGGCCGGCCACATGCTGTAGCGTGCATGAATTGTGTGCGCTACAGCAAGCGTGCTGCGTCCATTTAGAAAGCCTTCCCGTCGCAGCGCTACGACACGCGTTCGACAGGGCTCCATAGGAGGATCGAGCCTTGCAGCGCGAGGTGGCCAGACGGGCGTCAGACGGGCGTCAGAGTGAAAGGAACGTCCACTCTCGCAGACGTTCCTTTCGCTCTTATAAACGCTCGTCTGACCCCGGCCTAAATGAGAGCATCCAATTGGTTTCCATGGCGATATCTCCACGTTATTGCTCTGTAAATATATTCCAACTAAACAGGAAGTAATTCATAGGAGATCTAAACACCCGCCGCGGCGCTCTCACCCATACACAACACCTACTTATTAGTTCATTCACGCGGTGCCAACCAACAATCACACGTCTGTCATCTTAACCCTTTCACTGCTGAGGACGTGTGGGGAAAGTCCTCATTGACTCCTAAGGAAAGATAGGGGTGGAGATAGGGGGTTCCTTTGAACCACGATATCTCCCCACTGTTGGCAGCTAGAGGGTCATGTTTGTTATCAGTAGAAAGGCCAGAGCATGGCCTTTCCAATGATACCAAACATGACCATGTTTAAAGTAAAGAAAAAAAATTAGACCCGAAATGGCTCAGCAGTGAAGGGGTTAATGTGCCGTAATAACGCGCCACCTCCCTCATATTTATCCAACAGGAATAAATAAGGGCGCGTTAACAGCCTTAAAAGCAGCCTCACCCACGGCGCATTGGTGTAATGGGTGTGTTTTGGTCCTGTGGCATCCCTTATTTCCATCGGCCACAGGACCAAGCGGGTAAAGGGGAAGGGATACAGTGGGTATCTATGTGATTGTACCCCCTCCAAAAAAAACGCTAATTTCCTGTATAGGAAAGACACAGGGCAGGGCAGGCCTCTGTCATTAATACAGGCCCCGTGCCAAGCAGGCTTCATCGTGCCAAGCCAAACTCTGGTGCCATGCTATTCAGTGGTCTATTCGCACAGCGCTGAGATTACCTTCAGTTTTGGTGCATTGATATTCTCTGTACTTACTATTTAGCGAACAGTCACCGTATTATGCCGAAACTGGAGTCGCCAAAGCGGTTAACGGATGTCGGTGAAAATCGGCGAACTACGCCAATAACCGGCGAATTGGCGAATTCCACCAAACTGGAAAGAAAAAAAGGGACCTCTCCTATACTCCTAATTAGGTGTTTAAACCAATATGAATTTATCAAAATGTGTCTATATAAGAGAAAAGGTCTTTCAAACAAATAATAAAAAGGTCGGTAGCAGAATAAAAAAAAAAAACACCTTTTAAAAAAATTGGGAAACAAAGATTTTGCCTGAAAAAGCGTTTTGCTGGAAGTTAAAACAATAAACGGTCTTTTTAAAAAAAAAAATTAAAAAGATATGACGTCTTTACATTGAATCCTATGGGATTCGCCCGATTAAACCTGTCGAACTGAATCACCGAAAATCAGGGCATTTTACGGACACTTTGACAGTTCGGCGTTCTGTGGATAGAAGACAAAATCGTCTTCTACGGGGCATTTTCGGTGCCGCTAAATTGCGATGAATTGCACCATATTTTGCCAGTATTTGGCAAAATTGACAGATTGTTATACAACCACGAACACGCGCTCTGAATATATGGATAAGACCCTAAAAAGACACCCGCACACCCTGAATATACGGAGGAGCCCCTAAAAAGACACCCGCACACCCTGAATATACGGAAGAGCCCCTAAAAAGACACCCGCACACCCTGAATATATGGAGGAGCCCCTAAAAAGACACACACACACCCTGAATATATGGAGGAGCCCCTAAAAAGACACCTGCACACCCTGAATATATGGAGGAGCCCCTAAAAAGACACACGCACACCCAGAATATATGGAGGAGCCCCTAAAAAGACACACGCACACCCTGAATATATGGAGGAGCCCCTAAAACGACACCCGCACACCCTGAATATATGGAGGAGTCCCTAAAAAGACACCCGCACACCCTGAATATATGGAGGAACCCCTAAAAAGACACCCGCACACCCTGAATATATGGAGGAACCCCTAAAGAGACACCCGCACACCCTGAATATATGGAGGAGCCCCTAAAAAGACACCCGCACACCCTGAATATATGGAGGAGTCCCTAAAAAGACACCCGCACACCCTGAATATATGGAGGAGCCCCTAAAAAGACACCCTCACACCCTGAATATATGGAGGAGCCCCTAAAAAGACACCCACACACCCTGAATATATGGAGGAGCCCCTAAAAAGACACCCACACACTCTGAATATAAGAAGGAGCCACTAAAAATACACCCGCACACCCTGAATATACAGAGGAACCCCTAAAAAGACACCCGCACACCCTGAATATAAAGAGGAACCCCTAAAAAGACACCCATACACCCTGAATATATGGAGGAGCCCTTAAAAAGACACCCACACAACCTGAATATATGGAGGAGCCCCTAAAATGACACCCGCACACCCTGAATATATGGAGGAGCCCCTAAAAAGACACCTGCACACCCTGAATATATGGAGGAACCCCTAAAAAGACACCCGCACACCCTGAATATATGGAGGAGACCCTAAAAAGACACCCGCACACCCTGAATATATGGAGGAGCCCTTAAAAAGACACACGCACACCCTGAATATATGGAGGAGCCCCTAAAACGACACCCACACTTTTTAAAGTGGTGATCTCCAATGATTCCCATAGAAATCACAGTATAAGTAATGCTAGAGAACGTCACCTGAAACACGGGTGAAACTGGTGCTGAATAACTTCGGCAGAAACAACAGCGGAAAAAATAGCTAAACTGACAAAGAATGACAGCGTCAGCTCCCTAAATACAGAATCCACTGGAGCTTCACCGTGACTGATCTGCCGCGGGTCCCCAACGCTCACCAAACTGCCATTCTTTCGTTAGCGAATATCCCCTTTTGGGGTAAAATTGTCAATTCTCCGCCAATTCACCATTTAGTGAATAAGCCCCTCAAATGCACGAGAATCTGCGCAGTCGGCAGCGCGCTTAAAGTCTAAAATCTGCAATATTTGGGTCACATTTGTGTGGGAATCAGCATCTCTGGCCCTCTGGATGTTTGGGAACTACATCTCCCAAACGACGACGTGCCTGAGGATCATGGGAGATGTAGTTCCAAAAACATCTGGAGGGACATGGTGGCTGACCCCCCCCCCCCGGTTTAGTGTATCAGACCCAACGTCTGTAAGTGTGTTTTAAGGAGCAACCACAGTCAGATTTGCGCGCGAATGACACATTTTTGGGAATCTGGGAGACATCTAGATGTATCCAGTGGCCAATGAGAAGATACATTAATGTTGCACCCAGTGATAGTGTGTCTGGATCCTGGGGTTTGTGGTGCACTGGTTTTGGGAGACCTTGTTAGTAATAGAGGAATTGAGGGCCCTACATGAATACGGACATTGATTCCTCCTGTATCTGTTGCTTTGTAGAACCATCTTGTCTTTACCATTTGTACAGCGCTGCGGGATGTGTTGGTGCTTAATAAATGAAAATATTAATAATAATAACGATCGCCGTACTTTGATCTTACCCTGTCTAGTCCTCGTCGCCCTCTCAGCTCCTCTGGCTCATGATCCAAGTCCCGCATGCGACCAACTCCTGCGCGGAAGGAGCTTCACAGCTCAGCACACCTCTCGCCTTATCTCTGCCCACAAGCCGTAACCATGCATTGTGCTGCGAGGGCGTTACGCAAACACGCCAGGTGACACATACCTCTCGTTTTGTACAAGAATAGAGAACAACAAGGATTTTTTTTTCCCGGTCTCATTTAATTTTCTGGTAACACCGGTTTCTTTCTTCAAAGATCGCTGACGGCGCGCTGAGACAATGAACGCCTTCAACTCCCACGGCTTTTTGAGGACGAGCCTCCTGGTTATTAAGGATGATGGGTGTTCACGTCCGCGATTGTTTTCCCAATTAATATTTGTTTATTTTTAGTAGCTGCAGAATGAGATGATCACTATACCTATATACAGTATACGTTTTAACACTCCCAGTACAGTATCACAGCGATCTCTTTTGGATGAGGGAAAGCTGGCAATGTACCAAATATTGGCGAATTGCCAGCGAAATACGATGCCTGTTCGGCGGCAGTGAAATCCCCATAAAGAAGCAATGGTTAACCGATTCACAGACACCGAACAGCAGAGAAATGTCAGTGAAGTGACCTGGTTTTCGGTGGTTTCATTCGGCAGTTTTAATCAGGCGAATCCCAAACGATTCAATGTAAAAAATATTCCCTGTTCTTATTAAATATTTATTAAACCCTTTTTTCTTCTCATTTGCAGCAAAACGTCTCTTTATTTATTTTTTAGGAATTTTTAGCCGTTTCTTGGGATTTTTTTCAGTGAATTTTTTTTCTGATTATATATAATTTTTTAGTGTTTTTTTTTTCTGTAACAGACTTTTTTATTACTATTCATAGGACCTTATATATTATTTCCAGGCATTTTCATGCAGTATTTTTTTTTATTTTAAAAAACTCCTTTTAAATGTTGTATTCTGTTTTTATGGGGTTTTTGGGGTTCAAAAAGTTCAAAATCCTTATCCTTACCGTTCAAAATCCTTATCCTTACCTACAAAACCCTCACTAACTCAGCGCCCCACTACCTGTCCTCACTAATCACCAAATACACCCCAGCCCGCTCCCTAAGGTCAAACAGTGACCTGCGCCTAGCTTCTCCCCGCATCACCTCTTCCCATGATAGACTGCAGGATTTCTCACGCGCAGCCCCCACTCTCTGGAACGCTCTCCCTCGTACTGTCAGACTTTCCCCTAACTTCTCTTCCTTCAAACGCTCCCTTAAAACATTCCTATTTAGGGAAGCCGACCCCCCCAACTCACTGACGCAACCATCAATCACTCTCACCTTACAGTCCTCTCCTCCTGTTTCCAACCCCAACCCTCCCAGATTGTGAGTTCCTACGGGAATAGGGCCCTCATCTCCTCCTGTACTATTTGTCAAATGTTGTTCAATGTATTGTAACCCTGTCTGTACTGTGCTTATTGTACAGCGCTGCAGAATATGCTGGCGCTTTATAAATAAAGAATAATAATAGGGTTTTTTTTACCCTTTTTCGGCAGCTTGGCGGCTTTTTCCGGCAGGGGGTCGGCGGTTTGTCTGACGAGTTTTCGGCTTTTTTCATTATCGAATCGTCGGACGCATTCAAAGTTTTTTTGATTCGTTTGGCGGTTTTGCAGCGGTTTTCCAATTCAAATCAGCGGTTTTGCGGAGGTTTTTTTAATCGATTTGGCGGGTTTGCAGTGGCGTTCGACGGCTGTGTTCCGCGGGTTTACCGGTGGCGTTTGGCGGGGCAATTCGCCGCACTTTGGGGATGCTGAATTCACCGCAGGGTCAGCGAATTTAACTTGCCTGAGTGCGGCGAATCAGAGTGCACTGAAATGCTGGTGACATTTCGGTGCTCTCTGAATCACCCTGATAATCAATACTAAAAGGTCTGAACAGATGGAATGTACGGTGACCCACCCTGTAACACGACCCCGATACATCTGATTATTTTGATCCTGTATTTCCATTTCTGTTTTCATGACTACATATCCCATAAACCCCTGCTGGTGAAGGTCAGCCCACCTAATTAGTGGCTGAGGATCATGGGAGATGTAGATGAAAAACATCTGGAGGGCCAATCATGGGTTAAAGGGTATGCATGGCTCACCTCTTGCGTTAAATGAGAAGAGCAGCAGACGTTTATGGTATCAGAAAAAGCAAACTCATCAAGTGATAGTCTGAGCTGAGATTTCGTATCATTTTGTTTTTTTTAGCTCTGTTATTAACTCCTTCCCTTCCAAGTGCGTTCCCTGGAACAAATATTTACTGGAAACACAATGTGTAGTTGGTAATTAAATATAGGGTAAAAATTGAGATTTTGTTCAGAAATTGTACTTCCAAAATACTTAAAATGTTAATGTAGATTTGCTCATTTTTAATTTCATGTGTTTCAGTTAATCCTTTACAGAAATATCACTGGGATGAAAGGTTCTAAACTGTAGATGACGTCCCTTATCTGGCACAATGTCACACGGGGTCTGTATTATCAGCATACATGCAGAAATGGCCTTTGTGTCAATAAATGTGCTGCAGACAGATAATAAAATGGTGAGATCTCCTGCTTGGGGATTTGTAGTGATCAGAATGAGATTATTAGCAATGCAATATCTGTATGTGCTGCATAATACCTGTGTATGGCAATTACAGCAACACCTTGTATCTGTATGTGCTGCATAATGCCTGTGTATGGCAATTACAGCAACACCTTGTATCTGTATGTGCTGCATAATGCCTGTGTATGGCAATTACAGCAACACCTTGTATCTGTATGTGCTGCATAATGTCTGTGTATGGCAATTACAGCAACACCTTGTATCTGTATGTGCTGCATAATGCCTGTGTATGGCAATTACAGCAACACCTTGTATCTGTATGTGCTGCATAATTCCTGTGTATGGCAATTACAGCAACATCTTGTATCTGTATGTGCCGCATAATGCCTGTGTATGGCAATTACAGCAACACCTTGTATCTGTATGTGCTGCATAATGCCTGCGTATGGCAATTACAGCAACATCTTGTATCTGTATGAGCTGTATAATGCCTGTGTATGGCAATTACAGCAACACCTGGTATCTGTATGTGCTGCATAATGCCTGCGTATGGCAATTACAGCAACACCTTTTATGTATGTGCCGCATAATGCCTGTGTATGGCAATTACAGCAACACCTTGTATCTGTATGTGCTGCATAATGCCTGCGTATGGCAATTACAGCAACACCTTTTATGTATGTGCTGCATAATGCCTGTGTATGGCAATTACAGCAACACCATGTATCTGTATGTGCTGCATAATACCAGTGTATGGCAATTACAGCAACACCTTGTATCTGTACTGTACAGGGATTTACACTCATTATAAACCCCTTGAATCTTATCTCCGTACAGGGATTCTCCCTGTATTCTGCTAAATCCCTGGCTGCTGGAGTGCAGCAGTAAAGATTGCTGAGTTTTATTTTATAGTGAGGGTGGTGGTGGCTCCTTGCAGCTTGTTTACAGACCTACAAGGAGAAAGCAGTAAATTCTCACTGAGAACGTCATTGCTCTACGGGGGGGCACACTAATCTTGCACTGAAAAAACTATGCAAAGGTGGTGTTATATGCTAATATTTGGTATTTTTTATTTTACATTGCAAATCCGTGTTTCTGTGCTTTTGCAGTGAAAGGGTTAACCAGTCTCGATATGATCCTGCAGACCTGTAGCCAGAGTCAGTAAATATCCTATTAAAAAAATGAAATAAAAATTAAAGCCTAAGATCTTGGTTTCCTGATATAAAGTAATTATCCGAATGTTTCTAGATACTCGCTATCCAGTATTATGTGAGGCTGCATTACATCCTTATCAACAAAACCACAAAGTTCCCTGCACCGCACTGCTCCATCTTCGGGCTGGCCCTGGTTCTCACACACATAATAACAAAATGTTCAGAAAGTTTACTGTTCATTTCAGCAGCCAGGGAGAGGGCAGAATACAGGGAGAGCTGTGGGGTCCGTCGCTGCTGTACAGGGATAAGATTCAGGGAGTTATAATGAGTGTAAATCCCTGTACAGTACAGATACAAGGTGTTACTGTAATTGCCATACACAGTCATTATGTATCACATACAGACATATGGGGACAAGCATTAGATCGCACCATTTTATTATCTGTCTGCAGCACATTTACTGACACAAAGTCCATTTCTGCCTGTGTGCCGATAATGCAGACCCTGTGTGACATAGTGCGCGATAAGGGACACCATCTAGAGTTTACAACCTTTCATCCCAGCAATATTTCTGTAAAGCATAAACCAATGCATGAAAAATTAAAAATGAGCAAATTTACATGATTTTAATTTTATAACAATCTCTGTGCCAAATTTCTATTTTACTTTATACTTAAGTGTTTACTCGGCCTCCCATATTTCAAAGTAATGTTATGATAAAAAAAAGCGTCGCGAAGAGGTTAACCAATAAAAAACTACTGGTGGTTTGCAGCAAAATGTAAGATCATTGTGGAAATAAATACTTGAGAGTGCCAGCAGGATTGGCTGTATGATCATCAGCTTCTCCTCTGTTTGGGTAAAGAGCACTGCACCCACTTCAGATTCTGGGACACATGCAGGACGGTGAAAGGTGACTTTATCTTTTATATACATTTTATTATCACTTGTTTTAATCTTGATTTATTTATCTATACATTGATTGATAATAGCGGGTGGGTCAATCCCAGCCATATCCAGCAAACCGAGAAGCAGCCGAGGCGGCAGGCTGGAGGTGGCAACGCAACATGTTTTCTCCTAATGTCCTTTCTTTTAGAGCTCTAATATACTTGAAGCATGCAGGTGCATGACAGAGCTGCACAGCAATTAAACTCCCAGCTATGAGTCACTAAGCTATATATATATAAAAAACTGTTTGAAATTGCTCAGTGCAAATAATTTACGTTGCTTTTGTTCTAAATTACATGTTTTTTTTACTTAACCCCATCGTGACCAGGCTGTTTTACCATTGTCAGTCTGAAAGTGCCCGCTGCTGTTTTTACGTTTCTGCGCTGTTTGTGTTTAGGTCTCATTTTCCTCTTACTCGTTTATGGAACCCACACATATTATATAACGTTTTTCTCGCCATTAATTGGACTTTCTAAAAGATACCATTATTTCCATCATATCATATAATTTACTAGAAAAAAAATTATGAAATGTGATGAAAAAAATGGATAAAAAACACTTTTTTTTAGAACTTTTGACTGCAAAATCTACAACAGCCAAAAAAGAGCTGGCTAAATCGTTTCTAAACATGACCCTCTAGCTGCCACCGATCAGGGGATATGATTATTATTATCCCTTATTTACGCCATAGGGATTTCCATAGCAGCTAGGGGGTTAATTGCCAACTAACCCCGATACCAACTGCGTAATATTTACAGAATTCGGCCATTTCTTACCGCTGTCGCCACAAAACAACTCATACACGCCCTGGTAATCTCCCGACTCGACTATTGCAATAATCTCTTATCTGGCCTCCCTCTGTCCCACCTCTCCCCCTACAATCCATCCTGAACGCCTCCGCCAGGCTAATTCACCTCACCCGCCGCTCTGTCTCTGCCGCTCCCCTCTGCGAGTCCCTTCACTGGCTCCCCATCCACTGCAGAATTAAGTTCAAATCCTTATCCTTACCTACAAAACCCTCACTAACTCAGCTCCCCACTACCTGTCCTCACTAATCACCAAATACACCCCAGCCCGCTCTCTAAGGTCAAACAGTGACCTGCGCCTAGCTTCACCCCGCATCACCTCTTCCCATGATAGACTGCAGGATTTCTCACGCGCAGCCCCCACTCTCTGGAACGCTCTCCCTCGTACTGTCAGACTTTCCCCTAACTTCTCTTCCTTCAAACGCTCCCTGAAAACATTCCTATTTAGGGAAGCCTACCACCCAACTCACTGACGCAACCATCAATCACTCTCACCTTACAGTCCTCTCCTCCTGTTTCCAACCCCAACCCTCCCAGATTGTGAGTTCCTACGGGAATAGGGCCCTCATCTCCTCCTGTACTGTTTGTCAAATGTTGTTCAATGTATTGTAACCCTGTCTACTGTGCTTATTGTACAGCGCTGCGGAATATGCTGGCGCTTTATAAATAAAGAATAATAATAATAATAACTAACATCATTGTGCTCATGTGCGGTGAGTGACGTCAGTGAGCGGGGGGTCCCGGTGGCTTGGCTGACATCCAAGATCTCAGCCACCTCCGGGACAAGTCCGCGGACCGGCACCCAAGAGGTCATATTAACAGCCGGGGTATAAAAGCAGTGGTCTGACTTCCTTGAAGTCAGACCACCACGGCCAGAAAGGTGAGTATAGGGAGGGATGGCCCCCTAACGACATAACGTAGCAGGTACATCTTTGGTCGTTAAGTGACCGTTTTCGCAGGACGTACCTGGTACGTCATTGGTTGCTATGGGGTTAAGTAGGTTCAGAATATTTATGTATAGTTCATGTTTATGTTCATCTTTTTTTATATCGGGGAGAAGAGGGGAGCAGCAGAATTTAGGATGCATAGGGCAGCAAGAAATCCCTGGATCGGGACTGTCAAATTCATTGCTCCTCAGTTGTTGATGCCAACAATTCCCAGAATTCTTTCAATGCAATAAGTGGCCAGGGAACCATGGGATTTGTAGTTCAGAAACACAGAGGGCGGAGTTTGAAAGCCCCGCCCTGGATTTTTATGCAAAATATATATATAAAAAAAAAACATTTGTAAATAAAATAATATTGAATTTCCGGAAGCTGCGGATTCCCGGCTGCTGAGGTGCGCCCTTCGTCATGCCTGGTTTAACCTCCCTGCAGGAGTGGAATCGGAGGCGGATTAACAATGAGATTCACCTTAATTGTTGTGGCTGACTGAGCCGGGGTGTGACAGTGACATTCCTATAGAGACTATAAATACAAAAGCTGATTGTTTCCTAACTCCTAGTGATCTCTAATAGTGGAGTCGTGAATAGGTCGCTGAAAAACAAAACCTGCTTAAAGGGCCAGTACCACAAAAAATGCAATGTCCTTATTGTGTTTATGTGATGTTGCTGATATCTTACATGTGTTTTGTTTTTCTCTTTTATGTTTAGTTAAGAAGATATTTTCCTCTATATGTGTCGCTGGGCGCATCCATTGTGTGATATTTTCCTCTATATGTGTCGCTGGGCGCATCCATTGTGTGATATTTTCCTCTATATGTGTCACTGGGTGCATCCATTGTGTGATATTTTCCTCTATATGTGTCACTGGCTGCATCCACTGTGTGATATTTTCCTCTATATGTGTCACTGGGTGCATCCATTGTGTGATATTTTCCTCTATATGTGTCGCTGGGCGCATCCATTATGTGATATTTTCCTCTATATGTGTCACTGGGTGCATCCATTGTGTGATATTTTCCTCTATATGTGTCACTGGGTGCATCCATTGTGTGTGATATTTTCCTCTATATGTGTCACTGGCTGCATCCACTGTGTGATATTTTCCTCTATATGTGTCACTGGGTGCATCCATTGTGTGATATTTTCCTCTATATGTGTCGCTGGGCGCATCCATTATGTGATATTTTCCTCTATATGTGTCACTGGGTGCATCCATTGTGTGATATTTTCCTCTATATGTGTCACTGGGTGCATCCATTGTGTGATATTTTCCTCTATATGTGTCACTGGCTGCATCCACTGTGTGATATTTTCCTCTATATGTGTCACTGGGTGCATCCATTGTGTGATATTTCCTCTATATGTGTCACTGGGTGCATCCACTGTGTGATATTTTCCTCTATATGTGTCACTGGGCGCATCCATTGTGTGATATTTTCCTCTATATGTGTCACTGGGCGCATCCATTGTGTGATATTTTCATCTATATGTGTCACTGGGTGCATCCATTGTGTGATATTTTCCTCTATCTGTGTCACTGGGTGCATCCATTGTGTGATATTTTCCTCTATATGTGTCACTGGGTGCATCCATTGTGTGATATTTTCCTCTATATGTGTCACTGGCTGCATCCACTGTGTGATATTTTCCTCTATATGTGTCACTGGGTGCATCCATTGTGTGATATTTCCTCTATATGTGTCACTGGGTGCATCCATTGTGTGATATGTCCTCTATATGTGTCACTGGGTGCATCCATTGTGTGATATTTCCTCTATATGTGTCACTGGCTGCATCCACTGTGTGATATTTTCCTCTATATGTGTCACTGGGTGCATCCATTGTGTGATATTTTCCTCTATATGTGTCACTGGGCGCATCCATTGTGTGATATTTTCCTCTATATGTGTCACTGGGCGCATCCATTGTGTGATATTTTCCTCTATATGTGTCACTGGGTGCATCCATTGTGTGATATTTCCTCTATATGTGTCACTGGGTGCATCTATTGTGTGATATTTTCCTCTATATGTGTCACTGGGCGCATCCATTGTGTGATATTTTCCTCTATATGTGTCGCTGGGCGCATCCATTGTGTGATATTTTCCTCTATATGTGTCACTGGGTGCATCCATTGTGTGATATTTTCCTCTATATGTGTCACTGGGTGCATCCATTGTGTGATATTTTGTATTGTAAACTGCCCCCCACACACAGTATCTTTTCATCACTTGCTCCTCACTGTGTGGCTTTGGTCATAGAATGGAGTGAATGGGTCAGACACCAACTCACATCATTGTACTCTGTGGGATGTATTCAAAGGACATCACCAGAGGGTAGATTAGAAGCCTTTTAAGCTCCCTGTTTTATCCCATTCAGCTGCCAGCTCTTATCTTTGGTAGCCTGGAGAACATAATAGACCCCCTGCTGCCTTAGCTAAACATTCCCTCCTCCATCTCCTTGACTGTTAAATAATGAAGCTAAAGCACAGCTGTACAGTAAGACTTTTGCACTGATTTTGGTAAATATTGCATCATGGGAAAAATCCATAAAATGGAAACTAGAGATAAAAACCTACATTTATTTTTCCTTTTTACATGCAATTACTTCAAAGAAAGAAATAAAACCAGCAGCGTGCTGTGACGGTAGCCACTTTAGACTTGGGGGACATGGACCTAAAGATGCGTCAGGCTTATAAATATTTTTTTCACATATAACGCATCTTTAGGACCATGTATCCCAAGTCTAAAGTGATTACTCTCACAACATGTGAATTATAAGGTGTTTTATAATGTGTTATATAATCTAGTTACAGCTTATGTAAGCGGTCGTGTCCCTTTATCCTTCTGATTCTCTGCCAGAAACCTGCTTTTTACAAAACGCATTTTGTACACAAGTTTCTGCTCAGGGAAAGACACGCAGACACTTCTTAACCCCTTCACTGCGACGTTGGAGACATCTCTATCTTCAAAAACATCATCATGTGCCAGGGATGGAGCTGACTCCATCTGGACGTATCCTGGAGGAATTCCTACGATTCCATCCGTATTTCGTTTGGAAATGGGCTCTGGAATATGTCCCTAAAATTACAGCATATCTAACATATCAGCCAATGGGCTGTCAGTGTCCAGAATGGACTCCGCGTGTCTCTCCAGTCTCTCTTGGAGACTTGTAGCAGTCCCAGTAATGACCAGCAGAGGCAGCGCTCTGCCTGTCAAATACTGCACGCAGCCTGTATATTATTATTATTATTATTCTGTATTTATAAAGTGCCAGCATGTTCCGCAGCGCTGTACAATGTATATGCACTTTAGCGATATTACAGTGCATTTAGCCCAAACATTTCAAATTCTGGCTCCCCAGATGTTTCTTAACTACAACTCCCATGATCCTCTAGCCATCTATTACAGTCAAAGATTTTTGGAAATTGTAGATCTCAACATCTGGGGGGGGGGGTAGAGTTTGGAACCCCAGGTTTAGAGAATGTGTGTGTGTGTGGTGATAGAGTACCGTTAAGGGATAATATAAACTGTGTTTTCCATTAAACCACTGGTTTCCTGCCAGTAGTTTTATGGGAAACTGCTTGGTAGTGAAGGGGTTAACTACTTCTTATTTAAATTCACAAAACAAAGGGGAAAGTGAAGGAATACCTAGTTGATCTACAGGTATAGGGCATGATTGTTGCCCTTCAATTCATTAAAACCGTGCAGAAAATTACTTTATGCAGGAGTGCTGGTAAGCCATGGCGAGTGGACATTTCAGGACTACATGTCCCATGATGCTCAGACAGTCTTGAGGCAGGATGAGTATCGCGGGACATTCAGTTCTGAAACCCACGTGGGTGCCGGGCTTATTTGTTACTGCTACAGAGAGGAGCTTCTATATATATATATATATATATTGTGACGTTTGGGGGCCCACAGAGCACGTGCACAATGTCTTTCACAAACAAAACAGTTTTATTCACCCTTTCAGGGCAATCAAAAAGGCAACATAATAAGTACACGCTTTGGTTCAGCGAAATTAAAGCAAAGTCCTGATCTTCAGCACAAATAAACAGAGAAATAATAGTGGCTCACCAACGCTTTAAACAGTCCCAAACCTAGGGAATCCTTCCCCAGTATGTAGAAGCCTCTCCAGCAAGGCACAGCACGTCTCCTGCTTTTGGAACACAAACACACAGCTTCCACTGATTACTTTCCTTTTCCTGAAATCCCACCATCCTCTCTGGGAGCTGCTGGCTTTAAAACTCTTCCTGGACAGGAAGATTAACCCTGTGGTTGCCCTTAAAGGGTCCACAACCCAAATAGGGGTGAAACATATTGTCCATCCAGGACCCAGCCCTGCCGACCTCTACATATCCCCCCCTCTGTCTCAACGCGGAGGTGTTTGAGGCAACAGTAGACAGCCCACAATGCATCCGGGACAGGGCATCAGCATTTTGGTGCTGTTTCCCAGGCCTATGTTCCACCACAAAGTTAAACTCCTGGAGAGACAGGAACCACCTGGTAACCCTGGCATTAGCGTGGCGGTGCTGCCTCATCCAGGTCAATGGGGCATGGTCAGACACTAAACGGAACTTCCTGCCCAACAGGAAGTATCTCAAAGAATCCAAGGCCCACTTTATGGCCAAGCCCTCTCTTTCCACCACAGCATAGTTTTTCTCCGCTGCCGTCAGTTTCCTACTAAGAAAAACCACGGGGTGCTCTTCCCCATTGACTTCTTGGGATAGCACAGCCCCCAAACCCTCACTTGAGGCATCCGTCTGTACAATGAACTCCCTCATGAAATCAGGGACTACCAGCACTGGGTGCTGACACAACGCATTTTTAAGCTTCTCGAAGGCATCTTCAGCATTGGCATTCCATTGAATCATCACTGACTTCCTACCTTTCGTCAGGTCAGTCAGTGGTGCAGCAATAGAGGCAAAATTGGGGACAAACCGCCGGTAATACCCCACTATACCCAGAAAAGCACGAACCTGCTTTTTCGTGAGGGGGCGTGGCCAGTTCTGGATAGCCTCTACTTTGTTAAATTGTGGCTTTACCAGACCCCTGCCTACGACATATCCCAGGTACTTAGCTTCCTCCATCCCTACCGCACTTTTCTCAGGGTTAACAGTAAAGCCCGCTTTTCTCAAACCGTCCAAAACTGTCTGAACCCGGGGAAGATGGGACTCCCAATCTGGACTGAAGATGACAATCATCCAGGTAGACCGAGGTATATCTCAGGTAGGGGCGGAGCACCCTATCCATCGCTCGTTGGAAGGTGGCCGGGGCTGAGTGTAACCCAAAAGGCATCCGCTTATAATGAAAATGACCCTCTGGAGTGGAAAAAGCAGTCTTTTCCCTGGCTTCCTTGGTCAGGGGTATCTGCCAGTATCCCTTAGTAAGGTCCAGGGTGGTGATATAACGGGCCGGACCCAATTTCTCTATTAATTCATCCACCCTTGGCATGGGATACGCGTCAAATTTTGACACCTCGTTAAGTTTCCTGAAGTCATTGCAGAATCGCAGAGTGCCGTTGGGCTTCGGTACCAACACGATGGGGCTCGACCATTCACTCTGTGACTCCTCAATGACATCAAGCTGAAGCATTTTTTTAACCTCTTCAGAAACAGCCTTTCTATGGGCTTCTGGGATGCGGTACGGCTTTACCCGAACCTTTACATGGGGTTCCGTCACAATATCATGTTTAATCCCGGACGCGTGTCCCGGCAGTCCTGAAAACATGCCTTTGTTTCTTTGCAGAAACTCCTTAACTTCTTGGGTTTGGGGTTTGGACAGGGTGGCAGCAATGTGTACTGCGTCAACACCATCAGACTCTATACCCACCCCAACCATGGCGGACACCTCTCGGTCTCTCCAGGGTTTTAACAAATTTATGTGGTAGATCTGGTATGGTTTTCTTTTCCCAGGCTGATGCACTCGGTAGTTTACTTCCCCTACTTTTTCAACCACCTCATATGGTCCCTGCCACTTGGCTAGGAACCGACTTTCCACCGTGGGTATAAGTACTGCTACCGGTCCCCCACCTGAAATTGCCGCAGCTTGGCTGACCGGTTGTACACCCTTTTCTGGCCTCCTGAGCCTTCTGCAAATGTTCCTGTACCAAAGGCATCACTTTAGAAATTCTCTCTCTCATCTGAGAGATATGTTCAATGAGCGATTTGTGTGGAGAGGACTCACTTTCCCATGTCTCCTTTACCAAATCTAGCAATCCCCGGGGTCTGCGACCATAAACCAGCTCAAAAGGTGAAAACCCCGTGGAGGCCTGAGGAACCTCTCGAATTGCAAACAGCAGTGCGGGAAGCAAATGATCCCAGTCTCTTCCATCTCTCTGCACAACCTTTTAAGCATCATTTTCAGAGTTTTGTTGAATCTTTCTACCAGACCATCCGTCTGAGGGTGATAAACAGATGTTCGCAACTGCTTGATTTGGAACAACTTGCACACATCTGCCATCACCCGGGACATAAATGGGGTCCCCTGGTCTGTCAAAATTTCCCTTGGCAGGCCAGTTCTCGAAAACATAAAAAACAACTCCCGCGCAATGGCCTTTGATGTAGGGTTTCTTAAAGGAACCGCCTCTGGATACCTTGTGGCATAATCAAGAACCACCAGGATATATCGGTGTCCCCGAGCAGACTTCTCTAAGGGACCCACTATATCCATAGCGATGCGCTCAAAGGGCACCTCAATTATTGGCAGAGGCACCAAGGGGTTCCTATAATGGGGTGCTGGGGCAGTTAACTGGCAAACAGGGCAGGAGGAACAGTACCTCTTAACTGCGGCACCAATCCCTGGCCAGTAAAACCGGTCTGTTATCCGGGCCTCGGTTTTCTCAGCTCCCAGGTGACCACCTAGAGCATCATTGTGAGCCAGATCCAGCACCATTCTCTGGTAGGGCTGGGGTACTAGTAATTGTTCCACAATTTCTCCCCGAATTTCTGATACCCGGTAGAACAGATCATTATTGACCGCAAAGTGAGGAAATCTTTTCTCTGCATCTGGTGCTTGAGGTACCCCACTGACAACAGTTACCTGTTCGCGAGCATTTATCAACATCGGGTCACCCATTTGAGCCCTGCCAAATGCACCTCTGGACACCTCTAAGTCAGGGTGTACTGGATAATTAGAACCCTCCCCCTCATCCACCCCAAGTGTAATATCTACAGGGGATAATTCCTCTTCATCCTCTCCTACCATAACCGGCACGGGAGGGGATTCCCCCTCCTTGGGTGTCAACTCAGGTTGAGGAGCTAGGACACTCACATCAGTTACAACATTCTTATTTTGAACACATTTGAGCAACTCCTCATCAACAGTGTCCACAGTCATGTTTGGTGGGGGTGACCCTGAATTGTTCCCCAGTTCGATGGGCAGTTCAGTTTGTGCCAAGCACCACAGTTCAGCAAACAAGGGGCAGTCCCGTCCCACAATCACATCATGTATCAGAGTACTCACCACCCCGACCTCTTGGGTGACCGAAGTGTTCCTGGCGGAAATGGTGACAGGGATCAGCGGATACTCCCGAGTATCCCCATGGATACAGACAACCCGGAGGGTTCTTTGTACTGGACCGAGCCTTCCGACTACCGGGCATGCACCAGGGTGACCATACTCCCAGAGTCCAGGAGAGCTTTGGCTGGGCGGTGATTCACCCACACAGTACATTCAAACTGACCCCCCTCTAGGTCAAGGTGGGTAGTGCACGTTGTGAGGGTGTAGAAAGACACTCTCCGAGCGGATCCACACTCCATGGGCTCCTCCTGTAGCGGACACTGTGCCCGGGTATGGCCCCAGGCGCGACACCTCCAACACTGTATATCGCCAGCAGTTCGGGTAGCGACAGGCCTCTGCAGCACCGAGGAAGATGATTTTGGGGTGCTGGTTCCCGGATCCAGTGACGCTTCCCTCCGAGGAACTGAAGCAGGCCTCACAGGCGGTGGCAAGACTGGTCCTCGACGACTGGTTGGTCTGAGCAGGTCCTCCACCACGGTGTATCTCTCCACCATCTCGACTACCAGTGCTGCAGTCTGGGGTCCCCATGGCTGACCCAGCGCTGTAGATCCTTTGGTAGAGACCTCAGGTAGTGGTCCATCACAACCCTTTCGACCATTTGCTCTCTAGTCAGGTCTCTGGCTGCAACCACTTTTTAACCAGCTGTCCTAAGTCATGCATCTGGGACCGGGGTGGCTGGTCAGGGCAGTACTTCCAGCAGTGAACACGTTGAGCCCGGACAGCAACAGTTACCCCAAGGCGGGCCAGAACCTCAGCTTTCAGCCGGTCATAATTCTTTGCATCTTCTAGGGCAGGTCAAAATATGCCTTTTGAGGGTCTCCTGTCAGAAACGGGGCAAGGAGACCGGCCCATTGGTCTTGGGGCCACCCCTCTCTCTCAGCAGTCCTTTCAAACGTGGTAAGAAATGCTTCCACATCATCACTGGCAGACAGTTTTTGGAGGAAATGACTGGCCCTTATGGAGACATGGTTACCAGTAGTGACCACTGCTTGATCACGTCCAGGTGCAAGTTGCTGCATGGCCTCCCGCAGGGCATTGATCTGCGTCTGTGTGGCTACCTGCTGTGCTGCAAGTTGTGCAGCCAGCAAATGGGTGCTTTCTTGTTGGGCAGCAACAGCCTGTGCCAGGGCTTGTTGCTGCTGAGCCATTGCCTCTTCATGGCGAGTCTGGGCCTGCACACTGACAAAAACCATCTGCTTAACGAGCTCCTCCATAGCTGTGAACTTCAGTGCAGCCTTAGCCCAGGACATGCAATCAGAACACTGTCCTTTAAAAATGTCAGTTTTTTTTTTTTTTTTTTTTTTTTTTCACAAAAATTCCTCTTGCTTGGCTTGTGAGGGGTAGCAAATTGCCCGCATTCGAAACACCAGTTGTGACGTTTGGGGGCCCACAGAGCACGTGCACAATGTCTTTCACAAACAAAACAGTTTTATTCACCCTTTCAGGGCAATCAAAAAGGCAACATAATAAGTACACGCTTTGGTTCAGCGAAATTAAAGCAAAGTCCTGATCTTCAGCACAAATAAACAGAGAAATAATAGTGGCTCACCAACGCTTTAAACAGTCCCAAACCTAGGGAATCCTTTCCCCAGTATGTAGAAGCCTCTCCAGCAAGGCACAGCACGTCTCCTGCTTTTGGAACACAAACACACAGCTTCCACTGATTACTTTCCTTTTCCTGAAATCCCACCATCCTCTCTGGGAGCTGCTGGCTTTAAAACTCTTCCTGGACAGGAAGATTAACCCTGTGGTTGCCCTTAAAGGGTCCACAACCCAAATAGGGGTGAAACATATTGTCCATCCAGGACCCAGCCCTGCCGACCTCTACAATATATATATACACTATATTGCCAAAAGTATCGGCTCACCCATCCAAATAATCAGAATCCGGTGTTCCAATCACTTCCATGGCCACAGGTGTATAAAATCAAGCACCTAGGCATGCAGATTGTTTTTTTACAAACATTTGTGAAAGAATGGGTCGCTCTCAGGATCTCAGTGAATTCCAGCGTGGAACTGTGATAGGATGCCACCTGTGCAACAAATCCAGTCGTGAAATTTCCTCGCTCCTAAATATTCCACAGTCAACTGTCAGCTGTATTATAAGAACGTGGAAGTGTTTGGGAACGACAGCAACTCAGCCACAAAGTGGTAGGCCACGTAAACTGACAGAGCGGGATCAGCGGATGCTAAGGCGCATAGTGTGAAGAGGTCGCCAACTTTCTGCAGAGTCAATCGCTACAGACCTCCAAACTTCATGTGGCCTTCAGATTAGCTCAAGAACAGTGCGCAGAGAGCTTCATGGAATGGGTTTCCATGGCCGAGCAGCTGCATCCAAGCCATACATCACCAAGTGCAATGCAAAGCGTCGGATGCAGTGGTGTAAAGCAGTGGTCCCCAACCCTGGTCCTCAGGGCCCACTAACAGGCCAGGTTTGCCAGATATCTGAAGCACAGCACAGGTGTTATGATTTGCTGCTCAGTGATTGCAGGATTCAGTCTGCTTTTCCCCATGGTGATCTGCAAAATCTGGCCTGTTAGTGGGCCCTGAGGACCAGGGTTGGGGACCACTGGTGTAAAGCACGCCGCCACTGGACTCTAGAGCAGTGGAGACACGTTCTCTGGAGTGACAAATCGCGCTTCTCCATCTGGCAATCTGATGGACGAGTCTGGGTTTGGCGGTTGCCAGGAGAACGGTACTTGTCTGACTGCATTGTGCCAAGTGTAAAGTTTGGTGGAGGGGGGGATTATGGTGTGGGGTTGTTTTTCAGGAACTGGGCTTGGCCCTTAGTTCCAGTGAAAGGAACTCTGAATGCTTCAGCATACCAAGACATTTTGGACATTTCCATGCTCCCACCTTTGTGGGAACAGTTTGGAGCTGGCCCCTTCCTCTTCCAACATGATTGTGCACCAGTGCACAAAGCAAGGTCCATAAAGACATGGATGATAGAGTCTGGTGTGGATGAACTTGACTGGCCTGCACAGAGTCCTGACCTCAACCCGATAGAACACCTTTGGGATGAATTAGAGCGGAGACTGAGAGCCAGGCCTTCTCATCCAACATCAGTGTGTGACCTCACAAATGCGCTTCTGGAAGAATGGTCAACAATTCCCATAAACACACTCCTAAACCTTGTGGACAGCCTTCCCAGAAGAGCTGAAGCTGTTATAGCTGCAAAGGGTGGAGCGACGTCATATTGAACCCTATGGATTAGGAATGGGATGTCACTTAAGTTCATATGCGAGTCAAGGCAGGTGAGCCGATACTTTTGGCAATATAGTGTATATATATATATACAGGGTTATTCAAAGAGAATCAAAAAGTCACCGCACGTTCGGTGACTTTTCGTTCTCTTCAATTCGGTTCCTTTTGCCGATCCCATTTCGGTGACCCTGCGGTGTATTCAGCAAGCACCACAGGGCCGCCGAAATGCAGGGAAAAGTCATTGCAAACTTGCCGAAAACTCACCGCAAACCCCGGCGAAGGCACACCGAAACCAGCAAAAACATCTGGATTAACCCCGCCAAAAACGCCGGAAAAACTCGAGCAGGAGCCGATCACACGCAGCGCAGCCGCCGGAAAAAGCCGACACCGTAGACGAATGGAGTTAAAAAAAATATACTTTCGCTTTAAATGTTTGAAAAGTGAAAAGCTGTTTGCAAAGAAACTAATGAGCGAAAAAATGTCTGAAATTTAAATATAAGGTCCAATGAATGATAATAAAAAGGGCTGTTACAGAAAAAAGAACATTTAAAAAAATAAAAAATAAATAAAAAAATTGGCAAAACTTTTTTGGCAAAAAAATCCCGAAAAAAAATGCTTAAAATATCCCAAAAAAACTATAAATAAAGAGACTTTTACTGCAGAATATTATAATCAACGGTTTATTAGATATTGAATTAAAACGGGAATATTTTTAACATTGAACCCTATGGGATTCGCCTGAATAAATCTGCCGCATGAAGCAACCGAACAGCAGGGCAATTCGGCAACTTTTCACTGCTGGTTTTTGTTCTCTGAATAGCTGAAGCATTGCTTCTCTATGGGGATTTCACTGCCCTCGAACAGGCACCGAACAGGCACCGTATGTGCAGGCAATTCGCCAGGATTTGGCGAATTGCCTGCTCTCTGGATAGCCGAATGGCCAGGAAAGGTAACCGGTGAATTTCAGTGTTTGGTTCCCTTTCGGCAGCCATTAGGATATCTTTGAATAGTTATTCAGAGACAGCCGAACTGGCCACAAAATTGCACCAAACAGTGAATTTCCCCGCACAATGCAATTTCAGGGCCATTCGGCTACTCAGAAAGCTGGTAGATCGCCAAATTTTGGCAAACTGTCAGCAAACTATAATGCTATCCAACGGCAGTGAAATCCCCATAGAGAACAACGAACAGCACCGAAATGTCAGAGAAATGCCCTGATGTTCAGTGATTTCATTCGACAGGTTGGTTTGATCAGGCGAATCCATGTTTCAATGTAAAAAAAAATCCTGTTTATATTAAATATTTATTCAACCATTTTTCTTTTAATTTGCAGCAAAAAGTCTATTTGTTTATTAGGTATCTTTTGGGGTTTTTTGGTGAAGTATTTCTTCCCAATTTTTTTTTTAAATATATATATATATTTTTTCTGGAACAGACCATTTTATTATTATTCGTAGGACCTTATTTGTAATTTTCAGGCATTTGCGTGCAGTAGATTATTTGCAAACAGCTTTTAAAAGTTGCGTGGTGTGTGTGTGTGTTCTTTTTTTTACCTGTTCGTCTGTTCGGCGCTTTTTTCAGACACATTCGGCGGTTTTGCGTCGGATGCGTTCGGCGGGTTTGTGGCGGCTTACTGGATCGCTCCGATGTTTTCCGGCGTTTTTTTTGCGGCGATTTATTGGATCGGATCCAATTTTTCCAGGGTTTTTTTGCATCGGTTTTTACTTTCGATTCGGCGGTTGTTTGGTGGATTTTCCCTGTACTTCGGGGACCCTGCGGTGAATGCTGGATTCACCATAGGGTCGGAGAATTTGATTCGCCAACGTGTGGGGAACGAAAGCGCACCGAAATTCCATTGGTATTTCAGTGCTCTTTGAATAACCCCTATAGGAAATAAACAAAGATAATAATAATAATAAAAAATAGATACATTTTACACCAAAACAGTCAATATGATAAAATAATACATTTTGATAAAGCTCCAGGTCTGATCTTCAAACCTAGAAAAGTGCAATTTTTTTTGTTTAGTAACAAGTCTTCCTTGTAACGGATTTATTCCCAAATATCCAGCGATTTCGGTTAAAAATCAACATTTATTTTTTGATTTTGGGTAAAAATCTACTCACTTTTCCAGTGTTTTATCCTTTCCAGTCAAGTCTCCTCCTCAGCTCCGGGGAGACGGTTCTGCGTCGGCTTCAGCAGAGATTCATCTTTGGAATTTATTTCAGGGCGTTTTTCCTGACGGGAGACGGAAACGTCAATTTGCATGAAAAGGGCCGATGTAATGACATTGCGGAAACCATGTTTATCTAAATGTATTACAAATGAAACCTAAATATAAATGATAACCCCTTCACCACCAAGTTATTTTCCACAAATCCCCCTGTCAGGAACCAGTGGTTTTATGGAAAATCATTTTTATTTATTCATACAGAAAGAAATATTTGGGAATTTTCCCTATTTGACAGGGACATGGCACCATCTACTGGCCAAAAGGAGTTACTGCAGACAGAACTGCAGCCCTTGGCTCCATGTATCGACTGGGGAACGTCTGATAAAGTACATTCCTTCACTGTTTTTAACCAGTTTTAGCACCTTCTGGAGCCCTAATGCAAACAAAATAAATTTGCAACAAACAAATTTCCAGTCACACATTATTTCAGTTCAGGACCATAGATAGCTGCGTAGCCCCCCCCCCCCCCGAGCTCTGCATGGATCTGAAATATTGTATTTATTGCTGAACGCAGACAGACTGAAATAAATTAATTATTAAGAAGAACAAGCCTCGTTACTTTAAAATAAATTAGGAAACCTAAATAAATAAATAAATGGACTTCTTGCTGCAAGTGAAAAAAATAAACGGTTGAATAAATATTTAATAAAAAGTGGCATATTTTTTATATTGAAACCTATGGGATTCTCTTGTTTAAACTTGGCGAACTGAACCTTCCAAAAAATTAGGGCATTTCAGTGCCATAAAATTTCACCAAAAAGGCCTAAAAAATAATTAAATGAAGAGACTTTTTGCTGCAAGTAAAAAAAAAATATTTAATAAGAATGGGGAATATTTTTTTACTTTGAAACCTATGGGGGAAAAAAGCCTTGTTGCTTTAAAATTAATTAGGAAATCTAAAATTTAACCAAAAAAAACCAGAAAAATGTCTAAAAAATAAATAGATTTTTTGCTGCAAGTAATATTTAAAAAAAAGGAGAATATTATAACATTGAAAGCTATGGGATTATTTTATATGGCTGGTATTATCATTTTATTGTAGCAGTAATTCTATTCGCATTCCGAAATAAGTATAAAAAGAAATAAGTAACAAAAACGAAATACGAATCAACCCAAAATGTGAAACAACTCATAAAAACGAAGTGATCTGAAAAATGAAATACCGGCCTTCCGAAAATATGAATCGCCTGAAAATACGAAAAAAAAACTAAAAACAAAATACAAGTCAATAATGCCTGTGTATGGCAATTACAGCAACACCTTGTATCTGTATGTGCTGCATAATGCCTGTGTATGGCAATTACAGCAACACCTTGTATCTGTATGTGCTGCATAATGCCTGTGTATGGCAATTACAGCAACACCTTGTATCTGTATGTGCTGCATAATGCCTGTGTATGGCAATTACAGCAACACCTTGTATCTGTATGTGCTGCATAATGCCTGTGTATGGCAATTACAGCAACACCTTGTATCTGTATGTGCTGCATAATGCCTGTGTATGGCAATTACAGCAACACCTTGTATCTGTATGTGCTGCATAATGCCTGTGTGTGGCAATTACAGCAACACCTTGCATCTGTATGTGCTGCATAATGCCTGTGTGTGGCAATTACAGCAACACCTTGCATCTGTATGTGCTGCATAATGCCTGTGTGTGGCAATTACAGCAACACCTTGTATCTGTATGTGCTGCATAATGCCTGTGTGTGGCAATTACAGCAACACCTTGTATCTGTATGTGCTGCATAATGCCTGTGTGTGGCAATTACAGCAACAGCTTGTATCTGTATGTGCTGCATAATTCCTGTGTGTGGCAATTACAGCAACAGCTTGGTATCTGTATGTGCTGCATAATGCCTGTGTGGCAATTACAGCAACACCTTGTATCTGTATGTGCTGCATAATGCCTGTGTGTGGCAATTACAGCAACAGCTTGTATCTGTATGTGCTGCATAATGCCTGTGTGTAGCAATTACAGCAACAGCTTGTATCTGTATGTGCTGCATAATGCCTGTGTGTGGCAATTACAGCAACAGCTTGGTATCTGTATGTGCTGCATAATGCCTGTGTGTGGCAATTACAGCAACACCTTGTATCTGTATGTGCTGCATAATGCCTGTGTGTGGCAATTACAGCAACACCTTGTATCTGTATGTGCTGCATAATGCCTGTGTGTGGCAATTACAGCAACACCTTGTATCTGTATGTGCTGCATAATGCCTGTGTGTGGCAATTACAGCAACACCTTGTATCTGTATGTGCTGCATAATGCCTGTGTGTGGCAATTACAGCAACACCTTGGGCCCTATTACAATCTTCACGCAAATGTTAACGCTCACTTGTGTGAGCATTAACGTTTGCTGCTTTGTTTACTGCATATTACAATCCAAACACAAACAGGTTAAAAAACCCGTTTGCGTTTGGTACCTTGTGCTTCTCTGCGCGAAGTTACTGTATTTTGCGCTCCCTATACTTAACATGGGGAGTGCAAAGTGTTAATGAGCGCTGGATTACAAAGTCCCAGCGCTGATTAACGCCTGGCTCTGGTTAGCGAAACGTTAACCAGAGCCAGGACTTGGTGTTAACGAATTCCGCTTCTCCAGAATCCATTAACACCAGGCTAAAAAAATAAAAAACAAATCCTATACTCACCCTCTGTCCCGCGGCGAGGACCACGGCTCCAACCGCCTCCTCCGTCCGGCGGGAGGAAAAAGTCCCGCAGTCTCTCCCTGGGTATCACTACGCCGACCGTCTGGATCCTGCGAGGCGAGATCCGGCTAGTGATGTGACCGGCAAGGGGAAACTCAATGGAGTCCTATGGACTCTATCGAGTGGATGCTCGCGGCAGCGCTGCTGCGAGCATCCCTGATTTTAACGTGCGATCACAATGCAGACAGCATTTTTTGCGCCTGCATTGTAATCCAGCGTTAAAAAGCGGGCGCAAGGGAGAAAACTGCAGGCGCAGTTTTTCCTCCCTTGCGCCCGCGTTTTAACGCAAACAATGTAATAGAGCCCTTGTATCTGTACGTGCTGCATAATGCCTGTGTATGGCAATTACAGTAACACCTTGTATCTGTATGTGCTGCATAATGCCTGTGTGTGGGAATTACAGCAACACCTTGTATCTGTTCTGTACAGGGATTTACACTCATTATAACCCCCTGAATCCTATCCCTGTACAGCAGCAATTGACCCCACAGCTCTCCCTATATTCTGCCAAATCCCTGGCTGCTGGAATGCAGCAGTAAAGTTTGTTGAGCTTTTTTGTGAGAGTGAGGCTTCTGTTTGTAGCTTGTATACAGTAATACAGGGTGACTGACAATAAGTAAAACAACAAATTTTGTTTCTCCACAGGGGGCACACTAATCCTGCCTTAAAAAGATATGCAAATTGGGTATTGATATGATATTGATTGCTTTTTAATTGTAGCGGAGGCTTGTTGAACTGTGTGAGTGGACTATTCTGTTCTCACTGTGGCTCAGGCTTGGACAGAGACATGCAGCCTGTCACCGCTGTGGGGGAATTTCTCCCCTCTTTTCCCTGTCTCTTCACTGGTAAAAGGAAGTTGTTTAAGACAGGAAGACTGAAAGGATTGCAAAGGATTCTGGAACATGTAGTTTCAAGTACAGAGAGCCTAATGCAATTTGTCAGGAAGAAAACTACGCCTCCCAGCAGTGCGAAGGGGTAGCCCGTGTTTTCCAGAAGGAAGTGCACGTGCGGGACAGAGAGAAGCCAGAGCGGGCGAAGTGGGCGACGTCGACGATCTTGTTTGGCGGATCTTGCCTTCAGCTGTCCTCCTGCACCCAGCAGAGGAGAGATCCGGCTGCCCTCGTGTGATAACAGTGTCAGAGAGAGAGTGACTGATTGTATCCAGCGGAGAAGAGATCCAGCTGTTCTTGTGCATCCAGCGGAGAAGAGATCCGGCTGCCTTAGTGTGTCCTGTGGAGAAGAGATCCGGAGGTTTCTTGTGTGTTTCCAGCACTAGAGATAGCGATTGAGCTACCGTCCAGCGGGGAAGAAGTGAGTGTATCTAACAGAAGAGAGGTATTCGGCTACCCTGCGTGAGTGGAGATTGCTAACTTTATTGTTTGGCCTAGTTCTACTGCCCACGCAGCTCCATCTAAGGCTAGGGTCAGACGAAAGCATTTTTCCCCGCGAACGTGAAAAAGTGCGTCCGAACGCATTGACGTATTTTTTCACGGAATGCGCAAAAACGGTCAGACGACGCGCATTTTCAGGCGTGATTTTGGACGGATCGTCAATAAAACTCTTTTTGCGTCTGGACGTTATGTAGGCTGGACATTAGCAGCGTCTGACATCTCCTAATCACGCAAACACGCCGCTATGCCGCAGCTGCGCACTCAGTACGTCAGTACTAGCGGTTCAGCGTTCTCAAAAAAATGCGTTCAAATTCCACTTGCGTTGCACGGCCGGACTTTTGTGCGGCCGTACATCGTATAGTGGCCGTCATTGCCCGTCATCTGCTGCTAGTGCGGCCGTAATTATGTGCACCAGAACGCACGTTAAAAGTGCGCTGGTCTGACCCCAGCCTTAAAGGAAGCTTGTTGCAGTTACAAATTCTGTTACCCTGTGACACTTTGCGAAGATTTCTTTCTCACATTGTGGAATACAAATATGGTTTCACGTTAAAGGTACCCAACGACAGAATTCAAAGGGCCCCAACACTAGCAGACTTGCGACTTTGTGTAATTTCCACTGGCCAGTGCTTAGGCAGAATTTACAAGGTTTAGAAAGGTTACTGATATCGGTCACGTCAATTATAGTCTATAATTGAACCGCGCTGAAGTATTGTAAAGCTCACTGTTCATTTGTTCATGATTGTGCTGACTAGTGATGGTAAATCACTCCAATTCATATTGTTATACTGTTTATTACTTTGTTCTACAGATGGGCTGCTTGCTGGTCCTAATAAACCCCTTTTTATTTATAGTATAACCTTGTCTTGGTGTTACTTGGCGCTGGAGATGGAGGTGGGTGATCACTGGAGTGAGACAGAAGGCCCGTCAAATTTAGCAGCTCTCGCGGGAGTAGCGCTACATAATGTATTACATTGCAGAGTCGAGTTAACTCGATTTGGGTAGTGAAAGGGATAAATGTCAGATTTATCATGGATTGATCTCACCTCAATCTTTACCAAGATTTGAGATGTGATATTGCACCGAACGTTCAGTAGTATATTGGTACTTTGAAGTTCTGATCTCCAGCCATAAGTATATGTTTATATATATATATATTTAGTCGATGTTCTTCTTCCTCCCATGAGGGGTTAAGTCAGCGCCGTCGGCTTCTCCCTGAGGCCAGCTGCCATAGTACTTCCACGTCTCTGGTGCATGTCTGTCCCCATGGCTCCTCACACGAAAACTGTTTACACCGAATTTAAACGCTCTGCTCGTTTCTAGCACTTGGTTCAAAAACTCTTCTTTTTTGTTTGACCATGTGACAGTAATTTTACCAGGTGGTCGGCCACGCATCGCTCAGCTCAGAGGTGGGCATGCCGCCTGCCGGACAGAGCTTTCATGCAGTGCTTAAAATGAAATCATCAAACGGGATGCAAATAAAATGTCATCTTCCGGCGGTCATAAAATAAGTTTATTGTGAACGTCATCGGGCCTGTCAACAGGCGGCAGGTTCTGACGTGGAGAAACAGGGCGAGGTGCATTCACTAAACTGTGAACTGAGAAGAGCTAACCGAGAAAATGCAAATGCTATCCCAAAATATCTCAACTGGAAAGATTTCAAAAGATGGATGAATGAATTGAGCAGAGGATGAAAGGATAGAGGAATGAGTGAATTGACAGGTGGATGAACGAATGGATGGAGAGATGGATGAACGGATGGATGGATGGAGAGATGGATGGATGAAAAGATGGATGTTAGATGGATGAACTGATGAGTGGAGAGATGGATGAACGGATGGATGTATAGATGAATGCTTGGATGAATGGATGGTTGGAGAGATGGACGAACGGATAAATGGATGGGTAGATGGATGAACGGATTGAAAGATCTTTGGATGAATGAACGAACAGGTGACTTGAGAAATGGACACTTGATGAAAGGATGGATAGGCGATGGATGTCTGACCACTTGAAGCTTTCGACAGATGAATTAACAGAAGGAGATGGATGAATCAATTGATGATTGGATGGATACTATGAAATGATGGATAGACTTTGGATGGACGGATGGATGGATAGATTCGTGATTGATGTTTGTTTGGTTGCTTGATGGCTACTACAACTAAAAATATCTCATTCCATTGTATTTAGAAGAAATTTGTTGCTTTCTGAAATGAAAATACAGAAAACCTTTGCATGAAAACCCCCACAAAGCTACAAAGCGTCTGGGAGGGACAGCCTCTGTTTTGAGCCCAAATGCTCATCTCCTCAATATATATAGATGCGTGTTTCTCTTTTTAGGGGCTCCTCCATATATTCAGGGTGTGCGGGTGTCTTTTTAGGGGCTCCTCCATATATTCAGGGTTTGCGGGTTTCTTTTTAGGGGCTCCTCTATATATTCAGGGTTTGCGGGTTTCTTTTTAGGGGTTCCTCCATATATTCAGGGTGTGCGGGTGTCTTTTTAGAGGTTCCTCCATATATTCATTGTGTGCGGGTGTATTTTTAGGGGTTCCTCCATGTATTCAGTGTGTGCGGGTGTCTTTTTAGGGGCTCCTCCATATATTCAGGGTGTGAGGGTGTCTTTTTAGGGGCTCCTCCATATATTCAGTGTGTGCGTTTTTTTTTTTAGGGGCTCCTCCATGTATTCAGTGTGTGCGGGTGTCTTTAGGGGCTGCTCCATATATTCAGGGTGTGCGGGTGTCTTTTTAGGGGCTCCTCCATATATTCAGGGTGTGCGGGTGTCTTTTTAGGTGCTCCTCCATGTATTCAGTGTGTGCGGGTGTCTTTTTAGGGGCTCCTCCATATATTCAGGGTGTGAGGGTGTCTTTTAGGTGCTCCTCCATATATTCAGGGTGTGCGGGTGTCTTTTTAGGGGCTCCTCAACATATTCAGGGTGTTCGGGTGTCTTTTTAGGGGCTCCTCCATGTATTCAGTGTGTGCGGGTGTCTTTTTAGGGGCTCCTCCATATATTCAGGATGTGTGGGTGTCTTTTTAGGGGCTCCTCCAGATATTCAGGGTGTGTGGGTGTATTTTTAGGGTCTCCTCCATATATTCAGGGTGTGCGGGTGTCTTTTTAGGGGCTCCTCCATATATTCAGGGTGTGTGGGTGTATTTTTAGGGGTTCCTCCATGTATTCAGTGTGTGCGGGTGTCTTTTTAGGGGCTCCTCCATATATTCAGGGTGTGAGGGTGTCTTTTTAGGGGCTCCTCCATATATTCAGTGTGTGCGTTTTTTTTTTTTAGGGGCTCCTCCATGTATTCAGTGTGTGCGGGTGTCTTTTTAGGGGCTCCTCCATATATTCAGGGTGTGCGGGTGTCTTTTTAGGTGCTCCTCCATGTATTCAGTGTGTGCGGGTGTCTTTTTAGGGGCTCCTCCATATATTCAG
The DNA here is from genome assembly GCA_009667805.1 of Leptobrachium leishanense. NCBI lineage: Eukaryota > Metazoa > Chordata > Amphibia > Anura > Megophryidae > Leptobrachium > Leptobrachium leishanense. Next base: position 50,860,160 of record CM019066.1, on the reverse strand, counting down.
GGTGTGAGGGTGTCTTTTAGGTGCTCCTCCATATATTCAGGGTGTGCGGGTGTCTTTTTAGGGGCTCCTCAACATATTCAGGGTGTTCGGGTGTCTTTTTAGGGGCTCCTCCATGTATTCAGTGTGTGCGGGTGTCTTTTTAGGGGCTCCTCCATATATTCAGGATGTGTGGGTGTCTTTTAGGGGCTCCTCCAGATATTCAGGGTGTGTGGGTGTATTTTTAGGGTCTCCTCCATATATTCAGGGTGTGCGGGTGTCTTTTTAGGGGCTCCTCCATATATTCAGGGTGTGTGGGTGTATTTTTAGGGTCTCCTCCATATATTCAGGGTGTGTGGGTGTCTTTTTAGGGGCTCCTCCATATATTCAGGGTGTGTGGGTGTCTTTTTAAGGGCTCCTCCATATATTCAGGGTGTGCGGGTGTCTTTTTAGGGGCTCCTCCATGTATTCAGGGTGTGCGGGTGTCTTTTTAGGGGCTCCTCCATGTATTCAGTGTGTGCGGGTGTCTTTTAGGGGCTCCTCCAGATATTCAGGGTGTGCGGGTGTCTTTTTAGGGGCTCCTCCATATATTCAGGGTGTGCGGGTTTCTTTTTGGGGGCTCCTCCATATATTCAGGGTGTGCGGGTGTCTTTTTAGGGGTTCCTCCATATATTCAGGGTGTGCGGGTGTCTTTTTAGGGGCTCCTCCATATATTCAGGGTGTGCGGGTGTCTTTTTAGGGGCTCCTCCATATATTCAGGGTGTGCGGGGGTCTAGTAGCTCCTCCATATATTCAGGGTGTATTCGGGGAGCTTGCGGTGTATGACAGAGCTGCAAAGCAATAGAACTCCCAGCAATGAGTAAGGAAGCTATGATAAATGTTGTTTGTAGCCGCTCGCTGTACACAGAATACGTTTGCCCTTGCTCTAAATGGCATTTTTCCATATAAATATCCTCCATAGGATTTGAAGTTGCAAAAACAAAAATATCTTGGAAGAGCCTGGTCTCTGACTCCGCCTCCAGCGTCATCCTCTGAAACGTGAGTGTTGCTCTTTGGCCCATTGAAACGCTAGGAGGAGTGATCTCCAGGGCTGCTCTGCGCTCTGAGTGTTCTCATACATTTTGTTTTGTCTTGCTTCTTCCTGCAGGCCGTCAGTGTTTAGTAAGTCATTATGTTGAGTAAATATCTCAGAGCTGACACTCCTTAAAGGGACATTAACACCAACAAAAGCTGTAACTAGATTACTCGCGCATTACAAATAAAAACACCTTAAACACATTATAAAACACCTTATAAAACACATGCTGCTGTTTTTTTCTTTTTCTGTAGTAATTGCATGCAAAAAGGAAAAATTTTAATTGTTTTTTTCTCCTGTTTGCCTTTTGTGCATTTTTCCCATGTTGCAACATTTTCCAAAATCTAATGGTGAGTTTCACTTTGTGGCTGCGCTTTATCCTATACAGTATTTAACAGTTAATGAGATAAGAGATAAGCTTTGAATACATCCCACACAATACAATGATGTGAGTTGGTGACTGACCCATTCACTCCATTCTATGGCCAAAGCCACACAGTGAGGAGCAAGTGATGAAAAGATAGTGTAGGGGAAGGGCAGCTTAAAACACAAAATATCACACAATGGATGCACCCAGTGACACAGATAGAGGAAAATATCACACAATGGATGCACCCAGTGACACAGATAGAGGAAAATATCACACAATGGATGCACCCAGTGACACATATAGAGGAAAATATCACACAATGGATGCACCCAGTGACACATATAGAGGAAAATATCACACAATGGATGTACCCAGTGACACATATAGAGGAAAATATCACACAATGGATGTACCAGTGACACAGATAGAGGAAAATATCACACAATGGATGCACCCAGTGACACATATAGAGGAAAATATCACACAATGGAAGCACCCAGTGACACATATAGAGGAAAATATCACACAATGGATGCACCCAGTGACACAGATAGAGGAAAATATCACACAATGGATGCACCCAGTGACACATATAGAGGAAAATATCACACAATGGATGCACCCAGTGACACATATAGAGGAAAATATCACACAATGGATGTACCCAGTGACACATATAGAGGAAAATATCACACAATGGATGTACCCAGTGACACATATAGAGGAAAATATCACACAATGGATGCACCCAGTGACACATATAGAGGAAAATATCACACAATGGATGCACCCAGTGACACATATAGAGGAAAATATCACACAATGGATGCACCCAGTGACACATATAGAGGAAAATATCACACAATGGATGCACCCAGTGACACATATAGAGGAAAATATCACACAATGGATGTACCCAGTGACACAGATAGAGGAAAATATCACACAATGGATGCACCCAGTGACACATATAGAGGAAAATATCACACAATGGATGCACCCAGTGACACATATAGAGGAAAATATCACACAATGGATGCACCCAGTGACACATATAGAGGAAAATATCACACAATGGATGCACCCAGTGACACATATAGAGGAAAATATCACACAATGGATGCACCCAGTGACACATATAGAGGAAAATATTTTATTAACTAAACAAATGAGAAAAACAAACACATGTAAGATATCGGCAACATCAAACAAACACGATAAGGACAAGGATAAGGATAAGGTGGTAGTGACCCTTTATGGCTGGGGGCCATGTGGGTGCATAAACAACCCATCCGTGAGAAGGACTTTCTTTTCGCTCGGACAACCAATTGGCCACCTCGGTGTGCGAACAGCTCTACAAAGTTCGACTCGTAGACCCATCTGATGTTTGACGTAGCGGGTGATGGGGAGGTAAAGTCCGCATCCATTATAACGTGCAACAAAGAAAACCAGACGTGGATGTAACCTAAGCTCAGCGTCAGCCATTATTGTCTGCAGCCAGGTCTCTGGTTATGGTTCCACCAGGCCTGGATTCTGATCTAGCCCCATGTTTGGTGCAAAATCTGCTGCGTTCCAACACCTCCCACTCCCAACTGTCCTAGATACAACTGGAAAGTCCCACGTCCCACCACCTCCTGCTTGTTTTTTAGTGTCTTCTTTCTCCCAGGGACACTAGAAGAAATTTAACTAAAACTAAAACATACTTGGAAAATGTTTATCGGATCGACCTAGAAATTGAAAAGTTTGGAACGCCCTTTATTCATTTCTCATGATTCCAAAACGCATTAAGTACCGAGCGGCTGGAAAAAATAACAAAGAACCCATTGATACAACAAAAAGAAGAAAAAAATCAGCATTTAAAAGGACTGCACACAAAATAAATGTTAGATATTAGCCAACAAAAAATCTTTACTGATGTTAAAAAAATGTAAAAAATGCCCTTTTTACAATGTAGAACGTTTCCTTTTATATTGTAAAATCACATGGTGTGTGTATATATATATTAGTGCAGGCAGTATATGTGTATATCAATGCTCTTTCTGCCTTTTTTGGTTTTGTATATACGTAAAACAAAAGGAGGAAATTTATTCTCAATATTTTGTTTCCCGTGAAGTCATTATCGCCTGAAATACCAGGGTTTAAGATTTCTCCGGCATCCCTCATCTCCGTCGCTGATCTTCAGAGCAGGATTCACACAATTTTCCTTTTAATGACTAAATATGTCAATTATCTGAGACAACCACAATAACTAAAAAAGTCACTTCTTTCAAACTATGCACTTCTTAAAGGGCCAGTACCACAAAAAATGACATGTCCTTATTGTGTTTATGTGATGTTGCTGATATCTTACACCTGTTTGTTTTTCTCTCTATGTTTAGTTAAGAAAATATTTTCCTCTATATGTGTCACTGGATGCATCCATTGTGTGATATTTTCCTCCATATGTGTCACTGGGTGCATCCATTGTGTGATATTTTCCTCTATATGTGTCACTGGGTGCATCCATTGTGTGATATTTTCCTCTATATGTGTCACTGGGTGCATCCATTGTGGGATATTTTCCTCTATATGTGTCACTGGGTGCATCCATTGTGTGATATTTTCTTTTATGTGTCACTGGGTACATCCATTGTGTGATATTTTCCTCTATATGTGTCACTGGGGGCATCCATTGTGGGATATTTTCCTCTACATGTGTCACTGGGTGCATCCATTGTGTGATATTTTCCTCTATATGTGTCACTGGGTGCATCCGTTGTGTGATATTTTCCTCTATATGTGTCACTGGGTGCATCCATTGTGGGATATTTTCCTCTATATGTGTCACTGGGGGCATCCATTGTGTGATATTTTCCTCTATATGTGTCACTGGGTGCATCCATTGTGGGATATTTTCCTCTATGTGTCACTGGGCGCATCCATTGTGTGATATTTTCCTCTATATGTGTCACTGGGTGCATCCATTGTGGGATATTTTCCAATATATGTGTCACTGGGGGCATCCATTGTGTGATATTTTCCTCTATATGTGTCACTGGGCGCATCCATTGTGGGATATTTTCCTCTATATGTGTCACTGGGTGCATCCATTGTGTGATATTTTCCTCTATGTGTCACTGGGTGCATCCATTGTGGGATATTTTCCTCTATGTGTCACTGGGTGCATCCATTGTGTGATATTTTCCTCTATGTGTCACTGGGCGCATCCATTGTGGGATATTTTCCTCTATATGTGTCACTGGGTGCATCCATTGTGTGATATTTTCCTCTATATGTGTCACTGGGGGCATCCATTGTGGGATATTTTCCTCTATATGTGTCACTGGGTGCATCCATTGTGGGATATTTTCCTCTATATGTGTCACTGGGTGCATCCATTGTGGGATATTTTCCTCTATATGTGTCACTGGCGCATCCATTGTGTGATATTTTCCTCTATATGTGTCACTGGGTGCATCCATTGTGGGATATTTTCCTCTATGTGTCACTGGGCGCATCCATTGTGTGATATTTTCCTCTATATGTGTCACTGGGTGCATCCATTGTGGGATATTTTCCAATATATGTGTCACTGGGGGCATCCATTGTGTGATATTTTCCTCTATATGTGTCACTGGGCGCATCCATTGTGGGATATTTTCCTCTATATGTGTCACTGGGTGCATCCATTGTGGGATATTTTCCTCTATATGTGTCACTGGGGGCATCCATTGTGTGTATTTTCCTCTATAGTGTCACTGGGTGCATCCATTGTGGATATTTTCCTCTATATGTGTCACTGGGGGCATCCATTGTGTGATATTTTCCTCTATATGTGTCACTGGGCGCATCCATTGTGTGATATTTTCCTCTATATGTGTCACTGGGCGCATCCATGTGTGATATTTTCCTCTATATGTGTCACTGGGCGCATCCATTGTGTGATATTTTCCTCTATATGTGTCACTGGGCGCATCCATTGTGTGATATTTTCCTCTATATGTGTCACTGGGCGCATCCATTGTGTGATATTTTCCTCTATATGTGTCACTGGGCGCATCCATTGTGTGATATTTTCCTCTATATGTGTCACTGGGTGCATCCATTGTGTGATATTTTCCTCTATATGTGTCACTGGGTGCATCCATTGTGTGATATTTTCCTCTATATGTGTCACTGGGTGCATCCATTGTGTGATATTTTGTGTTGTAAACTGCACCCCCCAGTATCTTTCCATCACTTGCTCCTCACTGTGCAGCTTTGGCCATAGAATGGAGGGAACGGGACAGTCACCAACTCGCATCATTGTTTTGTGTGGGATGTATTCAGAGGACTTCAAAAGTAGATTTGGAGTCTTTTAAGCTCCCTGTATTATCTCATTCAGCTGCCTTCTCTTATCAGGAGTAGCCCGGGGAACACAATACACCCCCTGCTGCATTATCTAAACATTCCCTCCTCCACCTCATTAACTGTTTAAGCACAGAAGTAAAGAAAATAATTTGATAAATTTTGCCTCCCCTTCACTCATTCACCTCATTAACTGTTACAGATACAATATATGATAAAGCACAGTCAAAAAGTAAAACATTTGCACAGATTTTGGTAAATGTTGCAACATGGGAAAAATCCACAAAATGGAAAGAGCAGATCAAAAATACTGAATTAATAGTTCCTTTTTACATGCAATTACTTAAAGAAAGAAGAAAAAAACAGCATGTGTTTTGTAAAGTGTTCTATAATGTGTTTTATAAGTGTTTTATAATGTGTTTTATGTTTCTATTACACAAGTAGTTACAGCTTATGTAAGTGTTAGTGTCCCTTTAAATGTGCAATATCAAGGAAATGAACCAGCTATAGCTTCTTGCATTGCAAGGGTTGGTGGTGGGAGAATATTACCCACCGTTATGCATTTTTCTATATATTCAAAGTATCTATATAACGCAGAGGAACGTTTCTCGGAACACAATGAGTATATAGTAACTTTCTCTATTGTGCGGGATTTATTGTCTCGGTTCATGCAAACCTGGAGATAGAACAGATTGTTCCGTGATCACACAGTGAATTTATTACTCACGGCGTTTATGAACTCTTACTGCCGAATGATTGGTTTTGCCGCTATAGGAATCGGTTCCACTCATTAAACCCTTCGGCATTCCTATAAAGGGGCAGCTTGATTGAAATTCACATCAACCGCAGAGGAATTTAATCTGCATACATTGGATTCGAACGTAGCATCTATTGAAAGGTTCTCAGAAGAACGTTGTGTTAAGTTCTCGCGGTAGAAAGACATAAAATCATGTCCACATGAAGAACGGCCTGTTCCGTCCTAAGATTGAAAGGCCTATTGAATATACAAAGTTAATAGGAGCCGGGCCAGCTTTTAGCGGTGGTCTTGGTGGTTTCCCGGGAGTTAGACTGGCCAAAAAGATAGATCCCCAGATGTTGCAGAACTACATCAATTCTTAAGACAAACTAGTGTGCAACAGCATTTTGTGTAACTCAGGGTGATGCGGTAAAACCACCCAACTACAGGACATCTGATATTAATGTAGCGCTCACTCCCGGAGGAGCCGCTGAATTTAACCTCGGATCAGTCTCCCCGCACTAGGGAATAAATATACACCAGCACTGTTGTGGATTTTATAAGTTATATAGTTTACTGGTCTCAAATAAACTGGCATATATAAAGCAAACACGGTATATATATTGTGAGCTGGGAAACAGGTAGCGGGTGCAATTGCTCTCTGGGGTGAGCACTCTTGCAAGGTTCAGAGACCAGACCAGTGACTTTTCTTCAAACGGGGGTACATTTATTGCAGCAACCCACAGGTTAAACACCACACTGTATATTGCTCAAAATAAACCGTTCAAAAGCAAAGAAAATTCCTAGCCGTGTCCCGGCACTAACTAAACATACAATAGTCCTGACTAACAACCTTTGCAAACCTAGTGTTTGTCAGGCTTCAGCAAACTAGCATAACCAACCTTGTGCTCCAGCAGATAGAGACCGTCTGCTCCCCAGACTCCAGAGCGATGTCTGTTTGCCTCACCTGCACTAAATTGCCACTGAGGCAAAGGGCAAAACCAGGTGCTTAGAGGTTCCGGAAGGTGTAAGAGAGAAATCTGGGTGACACATAAACCCCGGACAGGACCTTTCCTTGCTCTCTACATGATGCCCTGTTACATACCCTCCCCCCTTGTTTCAACCCCCTGGGTGGAACACTGTCAGCTACACAAGCGTAGACTCTGGACAGAGCATCTACATTGGCCATTTTTTTACCCGGTCGATGCTTCACAGTGAAGCTGTAGTCCTGCAATGCCAGAAACCAACGATTCACACGTCTATTGGTCTCTTTTTTTAGAGCCATCCATTTGAGGGGAGCATGGTCAGTCAGAAGATCAAACTGGCGCCCTAATAAATAATATCTTAAGGCATCCAATGCCCATTTAATAGCCAAACCCTCCTTCTCAATCACTGTATATTTCTGTTCATGATCGTTTAGTTTTCTGCTTATGTACCTGTGACAAAACTGCCCCTAGACCAACATCAGATGCATCAGTTTGGACTACAAAGTCCTTGGAAAAATCAGGGGAGTAGAGGATTGGCTGTGCACAAAGAGCCCTCTTCAGGACCTGGAAAGATTCCTCAGCTTCTGGGGACCATTTGACCATTAAATTCTTCCCTTTGGTAAGGTCTGTCAAAGGGGCTGCAAGAGTTGCAAAGTTTGGGATAAACCTCCTGTAGTATCCCGTTATCCCAAGGAAAGCTCTGACTTGTTTTTTACTGGTGGGACGTGGCCACTCCTGAATGGCTTCTACTTTGTTTAGCTGGGGTTTTATGACTCCACGCCCAATCGTGTAACCTAAATATTTGGCTTCCTCTAACCCCAGGGCACATTTGTTTGGATTAGCAGTGATACCTGCTCTATGGAGAGTTTCCAAGACAGCTTGGACTCAAGGCAAATGAGATTCCCAGTCAGTGCTATGTACTACAATGTCATCCAAGTATGCTGCAGCATACTGTTGGTGGGGTCTCAAAAGTTTGTCCATAGCTCTCTGAAATGTAGCAGGTGCATTTTGTAATCCAAAAGGCATCTTTTTATATTGAAACGAACCCTCAGGGGTTACGAAGGCCGTCTTCTCCTTGGCACCTTCTGTCAGGGGAATCTGCCAATATCCTTTGGTCAAGTCCAAAGTTGTCAAATAACGAGCTGTGCCCAGTCGGTCTATAAGTTCGTCTACCCGGGGCATAGGATAAGTGTCAAACTTGGTCACTGAATTGAGCTTCCTAAAATCATTGCAAAACCTCCAACTCCCATCTGGCTTTGGGACTAGGACAATGGGACTGGACCAGTCACTACTGGACTCTTCAATGATGTCTAGCTCAAACATTTTCTTCACCTCCCTACTGATGTCTTCCTCCTTGCCTCAGGAATGGTAAGGTTTAAGTTTAACTCGTGCCCCTGGTTCAGTAACAATGTCATGTTGTGTTACCGACGTCTGACCAGGCAGCTCTGAAAATTTTCTCGTTTTTTTATTAAAAACTCTCTGACTTCCTGCTTTTGTGACTTAGACAGCGACTCAGCAATTTTTACTTCAGGGACCTGAGGGTGTTCAGTATCCAGCTGGTGGGTTATTGGGATGAACCCAGCAGCTAGCGATACTCTATCTTTCCAGAGCTTTAGCAAGTTCACATGGTATATTTGCTCTGGTTTTCTTTTCCCCGGTTGGTGAATTTTATAATTTACTTCCCCAACTCTTTCTATCACTTCAAAGGGACCCTGCCACTTAGCAACGAACTTGCTCTCAACTGTGGGAACTAATACCAGCACCCTGTCGCCAGGTGAGAAAATACGGATTCGAGCATCCCTGTTATATATTCTCTGCTGAGCTGCCTGCGATTGAGCTAAATGCTCTTTTACAATTGGCATTACTACTGTAATTCTGTCCTGCATCTGCGAAATATGCTCAATAATGCTTTTGTGGAGTGTCTTCTCCCCCTCCCAGGTCTCTTTGGCTATGTCCAGAAGTCCCCGAGGGTGTCTCCCATAGAGTAATTCAAATGGAGAGTACCCTGTAGAGGACTGAGGAACTTCTCTGATGGCAAACATCAGATATGGAAGCAAATAGTCCCAGTTTTTCCCATCCTTGTCAACAACCTTTTTCAGCATGCTTTTTAAGGTTTTATTAAATCGCTCTACTAGTCCATCGGTTTGAGGATGGTATACCGAGGTTCGCAAATGCGTCACCTTAAACAACTTGCACAATTCTTTTGTCACTCGTGACATAAATGGGGTACCTTGGTCCGTCAGAAGGTCCTTAGGGATCCCGACCCGGCTAAACACCTGTAATAACTCCTTAGCTATATTCTTGGCTGATGTCTGGCGTAGGGGAATTGCTTCAGGGTAACGGGTAGCGTAATCCATAATGACCAGGATATACTGATGCCCTCGGGCAGACTTCGGAAGCGGGCCCACAAGGTCCATAGCAATTCTCTCAAAGGGCACCTCGATTATTGGCAAGGGTACTAAGGGACTCCGAAAATGAGGTAGGGGTGCAGACATTTGACAAACCGGACAAGATTTGCAATAGTTTTCAATATCCTTTTGTACCCCAGGCCAGTAAAACCTCTGTAAAACCCTTTCAGTGGTTTTCTCAGTACCTAAATGACCCCCCATAAGTGTCCATGGGCAAGCTCCAATACCACCTTTTTGTATGGTTGGGGACCACTAATTGCTCAATAATTTCATTGTTCTTTTTATACACATGATATAGCATGTCATCATTACTAATGAAGTAAGGAAAAGAGAGCCTATTCCCTGGTTCAACAGGTTCCCCATTGATCATCATAACATTTTCCCAGGCCCTCACAAGAGTAGGATCCTTCCTCTGCTCACTACCAAAGTTCTCTCTATGAGTGTTAAGATCTGCAAACTCTAGAGTAGCTTCAGTTTCAACAGAGGGTGGTCTATCCTCATTGGCT
>CM019066.1:47425774-47565774 GCA_009667805.1 Leptobrachium leishanense | reverse complement strand
CTATCTATGTGTCTATCTATATCTATCTGTATCTGTATATATCTATCTGTATCTGTATCTATCGATCAATCTATCTGTAACTGTATCTATCTATATATCTCTGTCTATATCTCTATCTGTCTGTATCTGTATCTATCTGTGTCTATCTATCTGTATCTATGTATCTACCTGTGTCTATCTATCTATCTATGCCTATATCTGTATCCATCTGTGTCTATATCTGTATCTATCTCTATCTATGTATCTATCTATCTGTATATATCTATCTATATCTATCTATCTGTATCTATCTATCTATATCTATATCTATCTGTATCTATCTATCTATCTATCTATGTCTATATCTGTATCTATCTGTATCTATCTGTATCTATCTATCTATATCTATCTGTATCTATCTATCTGTATCTATCTATATATATCTGTATCTATCTATCATGGTTTCTGGTTATTTTGTGATAGTGTGTTATTACAGAGTACAGACACATAGGGGGACTCAGTTTACACAAAACCACTACTTTCCCTTGAAATAATATCCATTTTCCTATGTATTATGAAAAAACATGTCTACCCGTGACGTCATGGGACTTCACTTTGCTCTGTCTTTGTTGTGTTCTCTTTCTGCAAGGTTGTAACATTGTATCTAAAGGCTACAATGCATCACAATCACGTTTAAAGAGGATTTATGGCCAATCCTACAGACTTCTATGTGTTAATAAGGAAAGGTGCAAGCTGTTTCCTAATAGTGTCGCTGGGCGCAGGGTGTAATGGTGCTATATAAAGATATATATATATATATATATAACCATATACAGGAAAATATCGCCGTCTGATCCAGCTTAGCTGTTATGGAATATAACGATGAATTCTGTATATAAACTGGGATGAGGGACAGGCTGCGGAATTAAAAGGAAGGGGCAGATTATTCCTTGCTCAGGCTATTGTTCTGTTGCCCCCCCCCCATCCTAGCCTCTTCTCCCATGAGCACCCAGGGAACAGCATTCGGCAGCAGTGTGACTGCAGAGACACTGCAACAGAATCAATGCAGGCGGTGGCATGCGGCGCGCTGCGCAGGTCTGTGCTGCCTTTATCCGGCAAATGGGAGAATAATAAAAACCATAAAAAATACATATATTTTTTTAAAACGGCGCTCAACCAGCCAGTCCGCCATCACTGACACCGCTCTAACGCCTTAAAAAATAAGCATCATGGCTGTATGCGCGCGGAGAGAGAGAAAAAAGATGCGAAAACGGAATCTGCGAAGATTTTTGACATCACAGGGATGGGATACAAAAAACAAACAAACGCAGAAACATGAATACGTGCAGGACCCGGGCGACGGATATTGCCATCGCTCTGCATTTTATATGAATATTTATGTACATTTAAAAAAAAAAAAAGATAAAAAAAAAGGATCGATTCACTTAGGGAATATATAATTAAATAATTCACAGTCTCCGTGTTGTAAATATCCAGCGAGGCCCCAAAATAAATATTTATTTATGCGCCGTGCAGGCGGGCGGATCACGTGCGTGAATGTCCCGCGTTTCTTTTTTTTTTTAATAAATTTTTCTCTCCTTTCTTAAAAAAAAATTATTTACCGAATGTTTTTTTTAACGAATTTTTCTCTCTCTTTTAATTTTTTTCTCTCTCTATTTTTTTTTTCCAGACAATTTTCTTTTTTTAAATTTTATCGTAAGGTTTTTATTTTTTTAAATAATTCTCCTCTTTTTTTTCCATCTTGCTTTTTTCATTTATCGAATGGTTTTTTTTAGCCAATTTTTCTCTTTCTTTTAATTTTTTTCTCTCTCGTTTTTTTTTCCACAGACAATTTTCTTTTTTTTAATTTTATCGTAAGGTTTTTATTTTTTTTAATAATACCCCTACCTTTTTTTTTTCCTTTTTGATTTTTAATTATCGAATGTTTTTTTTAACCAATTTTTCTCTCTCTTTTAATTTTTTCTCTCTCTTTTTCTATCGGAGAATTTTCTTTTTTTTTTAAATTTTATCGTGAGGTTTTTATTTTTTTTAATAATTCCCCTCTCCTTTTTTTGCTTTTTTTATTTTTTTATTTATCGGTTGTTTATTATTTATTGTTTTTTACAAATTTTCCTTAAAAAAAAAAAAAATTAATGGAGGAGGTTTATTTATTTATTTATTTTTATAAGCTGCATTGCGTCTTTGGCGGTTAACCCGACGTGGCCTGGTGCGGGACGGCTGGAGCGATGGAGGCCTTGCCGTAGTAACAATATTTCATTTTGAGAGCATAAACAGTGATTGATTCAATAATCCTACACAGTCGTCCTCTCGTTCTCTCCGTCCCCCCTCGAATACACACACACACACGACACACACACGCGCGCACACACACACAGTCGTATTTCAGTCCATCATCTCTCGTTCTTTTCGGAGGGCCGGGAGGGTGTGGTTGCCTCTGACATTCTGCAAGGTTAAAATTAAAAAACGAATCGTCCTTCTCCCCCACCGCTACCTCTGCCACCCACCCCTCGCTCCTCACATCCCCTATTCGCTCTCCCGCCTCCCCCATCACCCCACACCCTGCCTACCCCCCCAATATGGACTTCGAACCTCTATTATTCTCCCACCCCTTATCTTCCTATTCTTCTTCATCATAATGTCGATGACAACACCCTCCTATAACGAAAAAAATATAATAATATATAAATAAACCAACAAATTGCATCCTGCACGACGGAGAAAGGGGAGGTACGCGGGGTTGATGGGGGGGCAGGTGTGACCGGCGACTGTCCATGAAGGGTCTTTCTTTATTTGCGAGTATTATAATCCGTCCTGTTTTCAATGCATGGAGTCAGCAGATGTGATTTTTTTTTTTTTTGGCTGAATAATCCTTTCAAGGAAGAGAGAGAAAAAAAAAAACACAACCCACCACCACCACCACCGGATCGCATAAGGAGGACAGCGCGAAAGATTAGGACCGGCTAATGATAAATTGGAAGGTTCCCTCATCTCTTTCTCCAGATCGGCTCCCGGCACTTAGCCTCTCTGTAGGTTTCCCGTGGAGAATCCCCCCCCTCGTCCCCTTTTTGTCCCCGTTTAAGGTCTTCGTTGTTTCTTTATATATACGTGTCTCTTCTTTTGTAACGAGTCCTATTGTCGGTACTTTCCTTTTTTGTTTTCCTCCCCCATCCCCCCCATTCCCATTATTCTTTTCATGTGCGTGCTGAAAACAAGACGTTCTGGACCGTTGCATTTTTCCTCCTTGTGTTTTATAGCTTTTAGTTTATTTTTACTTCTTTTCTTTTCTGTTTACTCGTTGGAATGCCTTGTCCGTCCTGTGGGAAAGGCTGGCTGACGCGTCGACTGAGTATGCGGCAGGTAGATGAGGTGCAGTAGATGGAGGAGGTAGGTGTTGATGTGCTCCTGTGCTTGAGATTGGATTGGTCTGCCTACTTTGCTGTTAAATAGGCTTTGACGATGAGTGGAGGGTCATTTCTGTAGCTACGTGCATCCCTGAGGCTGGTGGTGCTGAAAGCCCAACCATGGTCCAGCAGAGTCCAAGTGTCGCTGGTCTAGGGGCAGCTTTGAGCACCTAGTTGCAGCGTCACCAGGTCCACTTGGTGGAGAGCTACGTCTTTGGGGGGAAAAAACGATGAGTCCCTTTTCCTGTCGACGATACGGACAAAGAAACAGGTTGAGAAGAGCTTCTGGAAAACCTTGAGGGTTGTACGGTAAGGACGAGGTAACACTTGACCTTCTACCTGAATCCCCATACACCGCTTGACCCATTGAGACATTTTGCCACAGAATTGCTAGACGGGACAGGCCTCCTGGCTGCAGGTTCAGCCACCGACCCGATTAATCTATAGAGACGCATGATGGTTGTTTTTTAACTTTAGAACAGGATTTAGTGTACCGGTTGAGCCATGAGAAGCCGTCCGTTGGACAGATGAACCTGCATGTCCTATTAGACTGGACCACCACAGCTTTTAAGTTTCGACTAATGGAAAACGAGGACTATTGTCTGGACGCCGCATCTCGGAAACGCTAAGTGCTCATGGAGAAGCCTCCATTTGCAGTGTCCATGGGCTTCTGCGGCATTCGGCTAGTCATTTAATTATTTATGTATCGCGAAGCTTCTGCCGACAGAGCATCGTCGTACTTGCGGTCGGCGACAGCCATGCCAACTTGGGCAGACGTGGCCAGAATGTTGCGATTAAGGCCGTCGGAATGCTCGTCACAACACGACCCACAGTGCCAACCGGCGTCGTAAACAATGGACTTTATTGATGGATGCGTTTATGTAAAAAAGGGATACGGAAAGGGGCGACCGTACCGTGACGTAAGTGTTTTACCTATACACAAGGCATTAGCGTAGGGTGACCTTTCACACGAGGGAGACGGAGAGGGAGACGCGGAACACAGGAGGTGAGCCAGATTGATTAGTAAAGGGATTTGGAATGGTGTACGTACTGCAACCAAACAATCTCTATCTCTCTCTCTCCTGCGCCCTCCCCTCTTTACCTCACTCTCTCTTTTCTCCCCCTCGCTCTCTCGCTCCCTCTCTCTTTTCTCTCTCTCTCTCCCTGCTGCATTTTGCATTAGCTATCTAGGTCATTAGCATTTCAGAGTATGCAAGACTTGACAAAGCTGATGAGAAGCCAGATGGGCCTCTCTCTCTCTCTTATTTTTTTTTTACACCACTTGAGACCTCAGTAAAAGGACTCACTGCGGAGGCAGAGCCGGGACGCTTTATTTCAACCTGCAGGCCCTTTTACTGCATCAGATCCTTCACGCTACAAAACAGGAGGCAGCGCCTGCACCCAGTCCTTACGACCGACGCGACCGAAAGGCCAACTTTTCTTGTAATATTTTTTTATTATTACTTTAACTTTCACTGCTAATTTTTTTTATTTTTTCAAATTATTTTTAAATTATTTATTTTTTTGTTTTTCGCAATATTTTTAAAATAATTTTTTATTTTTTCCAATTATTTTTAAATTATTTATTTTTTGCAATATTTTTAAAATATTTTTTTTATTTTTTTCCAGTTATCTTTAAATTATTTAATTTTTATTTTTTCCAATTTTTTTTTCTCAAACAAGTTTTTTCATTTTTTTTTTCAAATTATTTGTTTAATAATTATTTTAAGATTCAAGGCTTCTATTTTTTTTTTTTTTTAATATTTTTACATTTTTATCTCACTCCCCCCCCCCAAAACTTGCATCTCATCTGTGGGTGTCAGCGGCTGCAACCCCCCCCCCCCACTCACCCCATCCACCCCCAACCACCCCCTTCCTGCAATACGTCTGTCATTGTTGCGGCGTAAACTGCCTCTTCATATCTACTGGAAGAAAGCTGCCGGTTTCTGCCGCAGCTGGGGAGGAGGCAAAAAAAAAAAAAAAGAAAGAAAAGGGAGAAAACAGAGAGAGGAGGAAAAAAAAAAGATAAGAGGGGTCTTTCAGCAAAGCGCTCTGAATGCAGAACAAAGGAGGTGACTCGCAATGCTGTGCCCGGATAATGTCATTGTGCATCGCAAGGTTAAGGGATGAGGATGCTACGGGATGACGGCTTGTGTCGCGCCGTTCCTTTTTTGGTCTGTTGTTGACGCATTTTGTTTTTTTTCCTCCCCCCTCCCTGATGTTTGCGACGTTTGTGCCCCCGTCTGCCGGCAGTGGTGGTGGGATCGAGGCCCCTTCTCTCCGTGTTCACAGCGGACCTTGATTTAAATGTCCATACAATTAAGGCACGCGGTGAATGCCAAGAGAGGGGCTGATTGTCAGCGAGCGCGGGGACACGTTTGGGAGCAGAATGTGACGATGCCCGGAAGGATGTGCTGGGCAGGAAGATGCTGCTGCTGGTCCCCAAAAAAAAGGGATGGATGCCGGATGGTGCCTGAAGCCTACAAAGACTGATGCTATGGGAAGAGAGATACACAAGCCGCTCTGCACGTACCCGGGCTGGGACACCCCTGCGCTGACACAATGGAACAACCCGGACACATGAAAATATTATTATCATCATGTTTATTTCTGGGTGAAAACCTCTGAGCATCACAATAATGCAACTCAACCAGTGTGTGTGTGTGTGTGTCTATGTATGTGTGTACCTGAATGTGCTTCTGTGTTTGTCTATAGGTTTTTGTGTCTGACTGATACTGTATCCATATGTTTGTCTATCAATGTATGTATGTGTGTAACTATGCTTGTGTGCACGTCATGTATGTGTGTAACTATGCTTGTGTGCATGTAATGTATGTGTGTACGTCATGTATGTGTGTAACTATGCTTGTGTGCATGTCATGTATGTGTGTAACTATGCTTGTGTGCACGTCATGTATGTGTGTAACTATGGATGTGTGCATGTCATGTATGTGTGTAACTATGCTTGTGTGTACGTCATGTATGTGTGTAATTATGCTTGTGTGCACGTCATGTATGTGTGTAACTATGGATGTGTGCACGTCATGTATGTGTGTAACTATGGATGTGTGCACGTCATGTATGTGTGTAACCATGCTTGTGTGCACGTCATGTATGTGTGTAACTATGGATGTGTGCACGTCATGTATGTGTGTAACTATGGATGTGTGCACGTCATGTATGTGTGTATCTATGCTTGTGTGCACGTCATGTATGTGTGTAACTATGGATGTGTGCACGTCATGTATGTGTGTAACTATGGATGTGTGCACGTCATGTATGTGTGTATCTATGCTTGTGTGCACGTCATGTATGTGTGTAATTATGGATGTGTGTACGTCATGTATGTGTGTAATTATGCTTGTGTGCACGTCATGTATGTGTGTAACTATGGATGTGTGCACGTCATGTATGTGTGTAACTATGGATGTGTGCACGTCATGTATGTGTGTAACTATGGATGTGTGCACGTCATGTATGTGTGTAACCATGCTTGTGTGCACGTCATGTATGTGTGTAACTATGGATGTGTGCACGTCATGTATGTGTGTATCTATGCTTGTGTGCACGTCATGTATGTGTGTAACTATGGATGTGTGCACGTCATGTATGTGTGTAACTATGGATGTGTGCACGTCATGTATGTGTGTATCTATGCTTGTGTGCACGTCATGTATGTGTGTAATTATGGATGTGTGTACGTCATGTATGTGTGTAACTATGGATGTGTGTACGTCATGTATGTGTGTAACTATGGATGTGTGTACGTCATGTATGTGTGTAACTATGGATGTGTGCACATCATGTATGTGTGTAACTATGCTTGTGTGCACGTCATGTATGTGTGTAATTATGGATGTGTGCACGTCATGTATGTGTGTAACTATGCTTGTGTGCACGTCATGTATGTGTGTAATTATGGATGTGTGGATGTCATGTATGTGTGTATCTATGCTTGTGTGCACGTCATGTATGTGTGTAACTATGGCAGTGTGTACGTCATGTATGTGTGTAACTATTCATGCGTCTGTGTGAATGTCAGTGTATGTTTATAAGTGTTAGTATATATGTCTGTGTATATTTGTGTATTTATGTATGTGTGTGCATGTGTGTGTATTGCTGTATTAGTATGTGTATGTTTGTGTCTGATGCATGTGTGTTTGTCTGTTGATGTATGTATATGCCTGTGTAGTGATGTGTGTGTGTGGGTCTGTGTATTGATAAATGTGTATGTATTGATGTGGGTTTATCTGTGTATTGGCATTTGTGTGTGTCTGTGAGTGTGTATTGATGTATGTTTCTGTGTATGTCTGTGTATTGATGTATGTGTATGCCCATCTATTGACATTTGTGTGTGTTTGTATATTGATGTATTTGTGTGTTTCGATGTATGCATATTTGTATGTCTGTGTATTAATGTGTGTGTGTATCGATGTATCTGTGTATGCTTGTGTTTTCATGTGTGTGTATGTATGTTTATTGATGTATGTGTATCGATGTGGTTTTGTGTGTGTGTGTGTGTATATATGTCTGTTTATTGATGTATCTGTATGGTTGTGTTTGTGTGTGTGTATATGTAGGTTTATTGGAGTATGTGTATGGTTGTGTTTTTCTGTGTGTGTGTATATGTATGTTTATTGATGTATGTGTAGGGTTGTGTTTTTGTGTATATATGTATGTTTATTGATGCATGTGTATGGTTGTGTTTTCGTGTATGTTTATTGGAGTATGTGTATGGTTTGTGTGTGTGTGTATGTATGTGTATGGTTGTGTTTGTGTGTGTATGTATATGTATGTTTATTGATGCATGTGTATGGTTGTGTTTTCGTGTATGTTTATTGGAGTATGTGTATGGTTGTGTGTATATGTATGTGTATGGTTGTGTTTGTGTGTGTATGTATATGTATGTTTATTGATGTATGTGTATGGTTGTGTTTTCGTGTGTGTATATATGTATGTTTATTAGAGTATGTGTATGGTTGTGTTTGTGTGTGTGTATGTATGTATGTGTATTGATGTATGTGTATGGTTGTGTTTGTGTGTGTATGTATGTATGTTTATTTATGTATGTGTATGTTTGTGTGTGTGTATGTATGTGTATTGATGTATGTGTATGGTTGTGTTTGTGTGTGTGTATATATATGTATGTTTATTGGAGTATGTGTATGGTTGTGTTTTTGTGTGTGTGTATATATGTATGTCTATTGATGTATGTGTATGGTTGTGTTTTTGTGTGTGTATATATGTATGTGTATGGTTGTGTTTTCGTGTGTGTATATATGTATGTGTATGGTTGTGTTTTCGTGTGTGTATGTATGTCTATTGATGTATGTGTATGGTTGTGTTTTCGTGTGTGTGTATATATGTATGTGTATGGTTGTGTTTTCGTGTGTGTGTATATGTATGTGTATGGTTGTGTTTTCGTGTGTGTGTGTATATATGTATGTCTATTGATGTATGTGTATGGTTGTGTTTTTGTGTGTGTATATATGTATGTGTATGGTTGTGTTTTCATGTGTGTGTGTATATATGTATGTGTATGGTTGTTTTCGTGTGTGTGCCTGATTTCAGTGCATGATGTGCAGGACGCGTCGAGGCTCAATCCGGTATCAGCAGCATATCACATACAGAGGGATTGTATGGAGGAAAATGATATTCTATATACTGTGTGTATATGGTTACTGATATTTCTATATACTGTGTGTATATGGTTACTGATATTTCTATATATTGTGTGTATATAGTTACTGATATTTCTATGTATTGTGTGTATATGGTTACTGATATTTCTATATACTGTGTGTATATGGTTACTGATATTTCTATATACTGTGTGTATATGGTTACTGATATTTCTATATACTGTGTGTATATGGTTACTGATATTTCTATATATTGTGTGTATATAGTTACTGATATTTCTATATATTGTGTGTATATGGTTACTGATATTTCTATATTGTGTGTATATAGTTACTGATATTTCTATATACTGTGTGTATATGGTTACTGATATTTCTATGTATTGTGTGTATATGGTTACTGATATTTCTATATATTGTGTGTATATGGTTACTGATATTTCTATATATTGTGTGTATATGGTTACTGATATTTCTATGTATTGTGTGTATATGGTTACTGATATTTCTATATATTGTGTGTATATGGTTTCTGATATTTCTATATATTGTGTGTATATGGTTTCTGATATTTCTATATATTGTGTGTATATGGTTACTGATATTTCTATGTATTGTGTGTATATGGTTACTGATATTTCTATATATTGTGTGTATATGGTTACTGATATTTCTATATATTGTGTGTATATGGTTACTGATATTTCTATATAGTGTGTATATAGTTACTGATATTTCTATATATTGTGTGTATATGGTTACTGATATTTCTATATATTGTGTGTATATGGTTACTGATATTTCTATGTATTGTGTGTATATGGTTACTGATATTTCTATATATTGTGTGTATATGGTTACTGATATTTCTATGTATTGTGTGTATATGGTTACTGATATTTCTATATATTGTGTGTATATGGTTACTGATATTTCTATATAGTGTGTATATGGTTACTGATATTTCTATATATTGTGTGTATATAGTTACTGATATTTCTATGTATTGTGTGTATATGGTTACTGATATTTCTATGTATTGTGTGTATATAGTTACTGATATTTCTATATATTGTGTGTATATGGTTACTGATATTTCTATATATTGTGTGTATATAGTTACTGATATTTCTATGTATTGTGTGTATATGGTTACTGATATTTCTATATTGTGTGTATATGGTTACTGAGATTTCTATATATTGTGTGTATATGGTTACTGATATTTCTATATAGTGTGTATATAGTTACTGATATTTCTATGTATTGTGTGTATATGGTTACTGATATTTCTATGTATTGTGTGTATATGGTTACTGATATTTCTATATATTGTGTGTATATAGTTACTGATATTTCTATATATTGTGTGTATATGGTTACTGATATTTCTATATAGTGTGTATATGGTTACTGATATTTCTATATAGTGTGTATATAGTTACTGATATTTCTATATATTGTGTGTATATAGTTACTGATATTTCTATATATTGTGTGTATCTGGTTACTGATATTTCTATATAGTGTGTATATAGTTACTGATATTTCTATATATTGTGTGCATATGGTTACTGATATTTCTATATATTGTGTGTATATGGTTACTGATATTTCTATATATAGTGTGTATATGGTTACTGATATTTCTATATATTGTGTGTATATGGTTACTGATATTTCTATGTATTGTGTGTATATGGTTACTGATATTTCTATATAGTGTGTATATAGTTACTGATATTTCTATATATTGTGTGTATATGGTTACTGATATTTCTATGTATTGTGTATATATGGTTACTGATATTTCTATATATTGTGTGTATATAGTTACTGATATTTCTATGTATTGTGTGTATATGGTTACTGATATTCTATATATTGTGTGTATATAGTTACTGATATTTCTATATATTGTGTGTATATGGTTACTGATATTTCTATATATTGTGTGTATATAGTTACTGATATTTCTATATATTGTGTGTATATGGTTACTGATATTTCTATATATTGTGTGTATATGGTTACTGATATTTCTATATATTGTGTGTATATGGTTACTGATATTTCTATATAGTGTGTATATGGTTACTGATATTTCTATATTGTGTGTATATGGTTACTGATATTTCTATATATTGTGTGTATATGGTTACTGATATTTCTATATATTGTGTATATGGTTACTGATATTTCTATATATTGTGTGTATATGGTTACTGATATTTCTATATATAGTGTGTATATGGTTACTGATATTTCTATATATTGTGTATATGGTTACTGATATTTCTATATATTGTGTGTATATGGTTACTGATATTCCTGAAAGGTTTGATATAAAGTAATGGATTGTTTTGCAAACACAAGGTGCCTGCCAGGGTACTGTAACTGCAGACCGTCTGCATCAATCTGTGTGTATACATATATATATATATATATATATATATATTTGAATCATTTTATGTTTAGATATATGTATACAGACATATATATACACACACATAGAAATACAATGACACACATATATATATATACACATTCATACGTATATATCAAAATATAATCATAGGCACAGACATACACATATTCACATACGTTCATACATGCACATGTGCACACACAGTCATATATGTATATTTACCTATTTATATATACATGGAAATGCACACAGATATGTACATAAATATACACAAGAAGATACTTCTGCAGTCGCACACGTACACATAAACACAGATGTATATATATATATACATACGTACAGGCTGCGATCTCCCTGGACCTGCACGTTTCATACATATAAGTACCTACAGACATATATATATATACACAGACATGCGTGCTTTAATATATCTATACGCACACATAGAGTGCAATGTTTCGTGTGTTTTGCTTTGACATGTCGTGTCCGTGGTCTTTCCCTGCGTCTCTCCTAGCTATTTTAGGTCATTACGTCATGCTCGTCGGGCGGCTGCTGTCTGTCCATGCAGTAATGGTGGAATGTGAGCTCCTGGTCGCGGCGCCGGTAATGTGATTTCTGCTCTAAGGGCGTGCTGACGTTAACCCTTTAAACCTCGCCGCGGCCAGAGGGGCCTGCGCGGCAAGGCGCTGGACTGCGTCTCGGCCGCGTAAAGGGTTAACGGAATTACAGGAGCCGGTGGGGAGGTTAGTATTGGGCATCGCGGCTTCTCCCTGGAGAAATAACATGAAAAAAAAAGAAGAATAAAGAGAATAAAGCGGCGAATAAAGCTTATTATGGGAGGCGAACGGCCTGCACGTGTTTAATAAAGAGGCGCAGGAGGCACGTCTCGCTCACGATGGATTCGGCCATGTCCAAGGCCTAAAGCACCCTCAGACTCTGTTTTATAAAACTGTAATGTGCAATCACTTCACTCCGTAAATAAAATCACATGAAACCTTATTGCTGCAACGTCACTACATACACTACTCTGTGCTTGGCCTATGGTCAGTGTTTATCTAGGTTTTCCTTTCACATTTTCGTTTTCACTGTTACTGGCTTTTTTGTTATTTATTTTTTATCTAATTTTTTTCTGCACCGTTCCCGGAATTTTCTTTATTTTCATTTTATTACATTTTTTTTCTGCACCGTTCCTGAAATTTTTATTATTTTCATTATTTTTTTATTTAAATTTTTTCTGCACCGTTCCTGAAATTTTTATTATTTTCATTATTTTTTTATTTAAATTTTTTCTGCACCGTTCCTGAAATTTTTATTATTTTCATTATTTTTTTATTTAAAGTTTTTTCTGCACCGTTCCTGGTATTTTCATAATTTTTTATTTAATTTTTTTTCTGCACATTGTTGGAATTTTGCTTTATTTTCATTATTTTTCTATTTAAAATTTTTTTTCTGCAGCGTTCCTGGTATTTTCATTAATTTTTAACATTAAAAAAAATTCTGCACCGCTCCCAGAAGTTTCATTATTTGTTTATTTTATTTTCTTCTGCACCTTTCCCAGAATTTTCATTATTTTTTACTTATTTATTTCTCCACCGTTCCTGTAACTTTCATTATTTTTTATTAAAAAAAAATTCTGCACCATTCTTGGGATTTTCATTATTTTTTATTTATTTATTTATTTCTCCACCGTTCCTGGGATTTTCATTATTTATTTATTTATTTTCTGCACCATTCCTGGGATTTTCATTATTTTTTATCTATTTATTTATTTCTCCACCATTTTTAGGATTTACATTTTTTTTTCCCTGCACCATTCCTGGGATTTTAACTATTTTTTATTTATTTATTTACTTCTCCACCGTTCCTGGGATTTTCATTATTTATTTATTTATTTTCTGCACCATTCCTGGGATTTTCATTATTTTTTATCTATTTATTTATTTCTCCACCATTTTTAGGATTTACATTTTTTTTTTCCCCTGCACCATTCCTGGGATTTTCACTATTTTTTATTTATTTATTTACTTCTCCACCGTTCCTGGGATTTTCCTTATTTTATTTTTTTTCCTGCACCATTCCTGGGATTTTCACTATTTTTTATTTATTTATTTACTTCTCCACCGTTCCTGGGATTTTCCTTATTTTATTTTTTTTCCTGCACCATTCCTGGGTATTTCAATATATTTTATAGTTTCTTTGCATATCATTATTTTCCTTATTTTTTTTTTTTATTATTTTTAATTTAGTTTGTTTTTCTAGCCATGTCACATGCTATTTATTTAACATCCCCTTTGGACAAATGCATTTTTTACGGAAAATGAGGTGAATTATGATGTCAACTCAAACGCTGAGTGCCCAGGGCCTACAAGTAAGGAGCGGGTCATCGCGACGAGGACTGAGAGGGTCCAGAATATCAGGCGATGGTCCAGTCCTCCTAATCCTCAGCATGTCCTTCTCTAGACACATAAACGGCTTAGTCAGCAGGAGACGCCATTTAACCCTATGAGACTTGGGAGCCGCTGCTTGGTCCCAGGGGTTGCGTAACATGCTGCGGGGGTCCCATGTGGTGCGCGCTGACAATCCGTATCCACAGGAACACTGAAATGATGGACAAGGCACTGCTCCCAGGGAACTGAAGGGTTAAAGTCTACACGACACATAAATGCAACATATGTGTTAACAGGTTGTGGTCCAAACAATTATTTGACACAAATGACCTCAAAACCATCAGGTGTATATGTTAGGGATGTGCGTTTTGTTTCGTACCGATTCATTTTTCTTACGAAACGGGCCGATTCGGTGCTTCGGATTCATCCGATGTTCCGATCCAAACCGGCAACGAAATACACTCCATCCGAAATATTTCCCGATACGAAACGAAAAAAAATGGTTATTTTGGATGGACATGACATTTGTTAAATCGCGTCATTTTCGTTCTATTCGCGATTTCGGTTCCGTTTCGGTTCATTTCGGACAACGTATTTTCGTATCGTTTCGAGTACGTTTCGGTTCCGTTGCTGATTTCGTAATTTCGTATCGTCAGTCACTTTTTTCACTTGTTCCAGTGCTTTCTTTCTGCATCAATAATATATTTGTTTTAAATATTTAATTAGACAGAGGATTTAGGGAAAAGCTAACAGTACAAGATAATGATATTTTAATATGATTAAATAATGATCCAAAATTCGAATTGATATCAACTATCGAATTGATATATGAAATTTGAATCGATTCGAAATTTTGAATCGATCCAAAACTAAACGAAATACGAAACTAAATTATTTAAAAAACGAAACAAAACAAATTTTTCAGCCATGCACATCCCTAGCGTTTATGGTTGTGACCAAAAAGTTCCATTTTGGTCTCGTCGCTCCAAATGACTTGGTGCCAGAAGGTTTGAGGCTCGTCTCGGTGCTGTTCGGCATATTGTAAGCGGGATACTTTGTGGCATTTGCGTAGTAATGGCTTTCTTCCGGCGACTCGTCCATGCAGCCCATCTTTCTTCAAGTGCCTCCTTATTGTGCACCACATGTTTTCACAGAGTCCTGTGTTTCACCTGAAGTTATTTCTGGGTTTTTATTTGCTTCCCGAACAATTTTCCTGGCAGTTGTGGCTGAAAGTTTAGTTGGCCTACCTGACCGTGGTTTGGTTTCAACTAGGCTTGTGCACCGATTTTTTTTCCGGTTCGATTCGGTTCGATTTTTCGGATTTTTAAACTTTTCGATTCGGCTCGTTTCGACCGATTTCTGTTTCGATTCGGTTCGGCTCGATTCGTTTTTCGTGTACATATTTTTTTCGGAATATCGACCATTTTTCGTATTTTCGTGTCACTTTGCTCGTTTTTTGTATCGACTTTTCGTAACTTCGGAAATTTTCGTTTTTTCGGAACGTCTGTTCTCCTCGTTTCAAAGCAATAAATTTCGATTTGACACATTTCAAGTCCATTCGAAAATTCCGAAAAATATTTCGTTTCGGCTCGGAAAACTTTTCGGATCTGACATTTTCGGATCTAAAAATTTTCGGAAATTCGGCCGCATCCGAAAACACGAATCGGGAAATTTCGTGAAAATTCCGAAATTCCGAAACCCGAAACGCACATCCCTAGTTTCAACAATATATGTGCGAAGTATAATATTATTTCTGTATTATGTATTTGTTTATATGTCGCACACTTTGATTCCAGCAACTAAATAAATAATCGCTTCCTCAACGCCGTTCCGGGTCCTAAGGGACGGTCCTGATTTCATCCCGCTCCGGCCGCTATCCCAGGTTTCTTGTTGTTCCAATGCTTTATTTCAGAGTTCCTTTAGTGTAAAGCTACCAAGATAATAAAATAGAAAATAAAACAACGTAGTCACAACTTCACCACATGACACTGTGAGCCGTTTCAGACAGAATCGAAGGAGCCGGGAGCGCTGAGGTCCGGTAATATTTACATTATACACATTATGGGAAGGTCCGTGTAAGTGACCAGCTGGGACGCGCGCCATAAGCCAGGACACCACCACCCGGTACCCCACCCCCAAGCTTAGTGCAATTTAGGTTAACATTAGATAATCCGAAAAGCTGATTATTTAATGGCTGCCCGTGACCCCAGGAGTCTCCACCACGGCTAGTAATGACTCCTGGAGGACGGGACCATGGCTCGTTCATGGACATCGAGAGCGGTACCTGCCTGGACTCTCACATTTCAACACAGGCATCACTAGCGCAGGCATATATATACGTTTATGGAGTATATAAGAAGTACACACTACGCTACAACGTATAAAATATATCATGAATGTCATATATACTAAAATAATCTAATTTTTTCCACCCTTCCCCCAGACATACCCGTTTTGTTCGGAGCTTTGATAAAGAGACAGTAATCCGGGCTGCGTTTTTAATGACTCCTGGTCGCACGGCGGCCGTCGCACCCTGGAAATGCTTAATCGCAGTTAATCCAATAGAACTGGATGAGCAACAGAGACGGCTCTTTCCATTCCGCCGCGCTCAGCTCCTGCTGTCCTCGCTGGATTTAATGGCTCAGAATAACGCGTGGCTATAGGCGGCGCGCAGCAAGGATGTACAGTCATCCTGTGAGCAAATACCTATACCCGTCTACACAGACGCGCAGGTCGCCAACACAATTATAGCCAGCACAAGCAGTGTGGAACGCAACGGAACCCATCCTGGCAACACTGTATCAACGCACGGCTAGAGCTCGCGCATTATCTCCCAGCCTGGCAATATGGCCGACAATATGAAGGAGAAATCAGCGGAAGGTGCCACGTGATGCAGCTAAGACCGGGACGTACATAGGATTTTTTTGTAATAGGGTGTCTGGTGAAAGGAATGCCCCCCCACCACACACAAAACCACACCCACGCATATCACAGAACTCCCCAGCAATAAAATGAAAAAATATGGAGTAAAATTATATTAAAATAAAAAATAAATCATATATATGTTCAATAATTAAAGTAAATTTAAATATTAAAATAGATAGATTAAAATATACTAAAATATGTTTATAAGTATTATAACCTTTTAAATTATATTAATTAAATAAATATTATCTATAAAAATTATCTGTAAATAATAATAATAATTAATTGTATTAAAATGAATGTAAATTGACAGGGGCACCAAAGTGCCGCCTGGAGTCATGGCCCCATTTGGACCCATGGAGGGACCAGCCCTGGCTATCTAGCTATTTAAACGCTTGGCGCATGGACGCGCATGTAGCTCAGTAAAAATAATAATACACATATATACACTGAGTGGCCAGATTATTATGACCACCCCATCAGTACTTGGTTGCGCCACCTTTTGCCTTCAATACTGCGGCGATTCTTCTTGGCATTGACTCCACAAGATGTTGAAAGGTGATGCGAGGAATCTGACACCATGCCTGATGAATAGCGCTGTCCAGTTCTGTGAGATTTGATGGTTGTGGAACCAGCTGCCTGATGGCTCTTTCAACTTTGTCCCACAAATGCTCAATTGGATTGAGATCTGGTGATTGTGGGGGCCACCTAAGCAAGGGAAATTCTCCCTCATGTTCTTCAAACCACTCCTGCACAATACGAGCACCATGGCATGAGGGCGCATTGTCTTGTTGGAAGAAGCCATCTCCATTGGGATACGCCATCAACATGATAGGATGAACTTGATCAGCAACGTATGTTGTGCTATTCAGACGTTGTTCCACACAAATTAAAAGGGCCCCAAACCATAACACTGCCCCCACCAGCTTGAAGGGTTGTACTCCTGCATGTAGGGTGCTGCTTTCATGCGGTTTCCACCAAATTCTCCCTCTGCCATTATTATAATTATTATTATTATTATTATTATTCTTTATTTATAAAGCGCCAGCATATTCCGCAGCGCTGTACAATAGGCACAGTATAGACAGGGTTACAATACATTGAACAACATTTGACAAACAGTACAGGAGGAGATGAGGGCCCTATTCCCGTAGGAACTCACAATCTGGGAGGGTTGGGGTTGGAAACAGGAGGAGAGGACTGTAAGGTGAGAGTGATTGATGGTTGTGTCAGTGAGTTGGGTGGTAGGCTTCCCTAAATAGGAATGTTTTAAGGGAGCGTTTGAAGGAAGAGAAGTTAGGGGAAAGTCTGACAGTACGAGGGAGAGCGTTCCAGAGAGTGGGGGCTGCGCGTGAGAAATCCTGCAGTCTATTATGGGAAGAGGTGATGCGGGGAGAAGCTAGGCGCAGGTCACTGTTTGACCTTAGGGAGCGGGCTGGGGTGTATTTGGTGATTAGTGAGGACAGGTAGTGGGGAGCTGAGTTAGTGAGGGTTTTGTAGGTAAGGATAAGGATTTTGAACTTAATTCTGCAGTGGATGGGGAGCCAGTGAAAGAGACAGAGCGGCGGGTGAGGTGAATTAGCCTGGCGGAGGCGTTCAGGATGGATTGTAGGGGGGAGAGGCGGGACAGAGGGAGGCCAGATAAGAGATTATTGCAATAGTCGAGTCGGGAGATTACCAGGGCGTGTATGAGTTGTTTTGTGGTGACAGCGGTAAGAAATGGCCGAATTCTGGAAATATTACGCAGTTGGTATCGGCAGGAGGAGGAAAGAGACTGGATGTGGGGGATGAAGGAAAGAGCAGAGTCAAGTGTAACTCCAAGACAGCGAACTTGGTTTGATGGGGAGATGGTGATACCCTCCACCGTGATAGAGAAGTCAGGAGGTGGGGAGGCATTGGAGGGAGGAATAAGTAGGAGCTCAGTCTTTGACATGTGTTGTTTTAGGTGGTGGGAGGCCATCCAGGAGGAGATGCCAGTAAACAGTCACTGACTTTTGAAAGGACAGGGGGAGAGAGATCAGGGGTAGAGAGATAGATCTGAGTGCCATCAGCGTAGAGGTGGTAATTTAAAGCCAAAGCTGTTGATGATTTTGCCCAAGAAGGAGGTGTAGATGGAAAAGAGCAAAGGACCAAGGACAGAGCCTTGAGGTACACCAACAGATAGAGGCAATGAAGAGGAGGAGTTACCAGCAAAGGACACACAGAAGGACCTGTTGGATAAATAGGAGTCAACCCAAGCAAGTGCAGTGTCACCGAGACCCAGAGAGTTGAGGGTCTGTAGAAGGAGGGGGTGGTCAACAGTGTCAAAAGCAGCTGAGAGGTCAAGCAGGATGAGAATAGAATAGTGGCTGTGTTTTTTAGCAGTTAGGAGGTCGTTGGTGACTTTGGTGAGGGCAGTTTCAGTTGAGTGTAGGGGACGGAAGCCAGATTGCAGGGGGTCAAGTAGGGAATTGGAGGACAGGAAGAGGGAGAGGCGGTTGAAGACTAGTTTTTCTAAGAGCTTAGAGGTAAAGGGAAGCAGGGATACAGGGAGGCAGTTGGATGGAGAGTTGGGATCGAGGGATAGTTTCTTTAGTAAAGGGGTAACTAGCGCGTGTTTGAAAGCGGATGGAAAGGAGCCAGTGGAGAGAGATAGGTTGAAGATGTGTGTGAGAGCAGGGGTGAGGGAGGAGGAGAGGGGAGGAATTAGATGTGAGGGAATGGGGTCGAGCGGGCACGTGGTGAGATGTGAGGAGGACAATAAGGAATTGACTTCCTCCTCAGTGGCTGGGAGCTCATGTGAGGCCATCATGTGGGACGAGAGGAGGGAGGGAGAGATGCAGATAGTGTGGGGTCGGTGGTAGAGGGGCAGGAGTTCCATTTAAGGAGAAAGGTAGAAGTAAAGAGTAGAAGCGTGAAAGAAAGCATGATATAGACGTGTGTTTACCCAGAGTAAAAAGTGGGCCTTGCAGTTCCTTCCTCCAGTCCCGCAACTCCAGGAAATCAACTCTAAACGTCCACTTAGGATGTCATTTGGGGATTTCACAAGAGCCACGGCTCAAATGGAGCCAGTCTTAGCTGTTATATAGGGCAGACTGATTGCATTCAGGCAGTTAAAAGGTAAACACCTGATGCTGGATGGGCTGTGTCAATAGGGCAGGAGATTCACATGCTAATTAGCAAAGCAAATGGCGGAGGAAGGAGACAAAAAAAATTTTAAAAAAGAGACCAAGGTAACGTTACAATGTCGGTGCCTGCAAATACTGGGTGATGGGGGTCTTACCAGCAAAAGTATGCAGGGGATCAGTTGAGATGAGGGTGACTGTGGATAATGGGTGATAGAGTCTTACCAGCAAAAGTATGCAGGGATCAGTTGAGATGTGGGTGTCTGTGGATAATGGGTGATAGAGTCTTACCTGTGGAGAGAGGAGACACAGGAATTAGGGATCATGATGGTGGATGGCATAGGGCATCATGGATAAAACTCCAGGAAATCAACTCTAAACGTCCACTTAGGATGCCACTTGCATGATGCAACTGGAAACGCGATTCATCCAACCACATGACTTTTTTCCAATGCTCGACTGTCCAATCCTTGTGTTCCTGTGTGAATTGGAGACGTTTTATCTTGGTATCTGCAGACAGCAAAGGTGTTGGAACAGGCCTTCGGCTTCCATATCCCATGCAATGCAGTATCCGGCGAACAGTGAGTTCAGAGATCATTTGAGAGGATCCCTGATTAGGATCTGCAGTCATTTGATGCACTGTCGCGCTTCTGTTGTCTTGTACCAGTCTTGCCACTCTCCGTTCTGCCCTAACATTGACTAGTCACTGACGGCCACAATTCGCACGTTCAGACCCAGATTTTCGGCTGACAGTCCAGTCTTTAAACACTTTAACAACAGCTGCTCTTCAACATTTAACGAATTCTGCTGTTTTGCTGATACTCGCTCCATGGCTCCGAGCGCCAACAATCATCCCACGTTCAAAGGCTGTTAAATCACGTTGTTTATTCATATCTTCAGAAAAACAATAATCACTTCTACTGTCGCGGTAAACAACCTGCTTCCCTATTTATAATGGTCTGGCCCTCCAGCGACTTCAGCGGCAAATTAGAGCTAATTTTCCTAAAAACGGCAGGTGTGTGTGTGTGTGTGTGTGTGTGTGTGTGTGTGTGTGTCACATTTCCATCTCTCCGGTTTTGTGAATAAACAAAATTCCGATATTGGAGTGATGAAAACCTCAACAACTCCATCAAACACCACTCCATTCAAGCAGGTAACAGTTTGGTGCGCAATGTCCTCATTGGGAATCATAGGCCCGGATTTTTTTGAAAATGACAGGGAGCAAGCAGTTACTGTGAATGCACAACGCTATTCGGAAATGTTGCATTCGTTCTTCATTCCTCAGCTTCGTCAACATGGAATGAACAATGAAACCTTATTCCAGCAAGACGGTGCCACAAGTCATACAGCCCGTGTCAGCATGAATGTTCTCAACAATGTTTTTCCAAATCGGGTGATATCCCGAAATGGAGCAATTTCTTGGCCTCCCCGATCGCCCGACTCACAGTGTGCGATTTTTTTCTTGTGGGGGTACCTGAAGAGTAAAGTCTTTGAACAACGACCTCCAACGCTTGGGAACTCACGAGGAGAATCCGGTTGGAAATCGAGAGAATTCCTCAGCGTATGCTCCGTGATGCGATGGGCTGTTTCAGAAATCGCCTACAAGAATGTCTCAATCGGGAAGGACACCATCTTACTGGAGTTATTTTTAAACAGTGAATGTTGTTTCTTAAATGCTTTTTAATGTACATTAAGATAGTAACAATAAAATTTTGAAATATCCATCCGTTTATTTTTTACAGTCATTTCAAAAATGCAGGTTTGACTGGCTCACCCTGTACATATAAAAAAACTGATTTGGATTAATATCAATCCTATGATTAATGAGTTAAAATGAAAACTGCTTGTAATGAAATATAAAACAGTATCTAAAAACTAAAACTCACAAAATAATCCCCCCATTGCACCATTCCTGATCTGTCTCCCACTAAGCCCCTCCGCCATGCACACGATTACTTCTCATACTCTGCTATTTAGCCTCACCTTTGTGTGTCATCCCTCTCCTCTTAGATTGTAAGCTCCTGAGCAGAGTGCTTCATTCCCATCATTCGTTCTGTGTGTCAAACCTATCTGTTAATTTTATGTTTATTTTTCCCCGTTGCACTGCGCTGCAGAATATGCTGGTGCTTCATGAAAAATTGTAGCAAATATACAAAATGAAAATCCAGATACCTAAATCATCATACTTAAATAACACAGAGCCCGGGTATAGGTATTTTTGTAATATACATAAATCATTCTGCCATAAAGCAGAATTGGGGAGAAATGAGAAATATCTGAATAAAATGGGAATATCCAATAACAGGTGAATTAGCAGAGAATTACAAGAGTACGCAGTGATAGACATAAAAAAGAAAGGTTCAGTTCAAGTTTTATTGTATGGAATCTCAGCAGGGCCTGTGTTTTTTGTTTTTTTTTACAGATCTACCTCTGCCTTAATTAATTATTATTATATAATAATAATCCTGTTATTATGATTTTTATTATTATTATATAATAATAATTCTGTTATTATGATTTTTATTATTATATAATAATGCTGTTATTATGATTATTATTTTTATTATTATATAATGCTGTTATTATGATTTTATTATTATAATATAATAATGCTGTAGTTATATAATAATAAAAACAAAAATCATAACAGCATTATTATTATATAATAAAAATCATAACAACAGCATTATTATATAAAAATCATAATAGCAACATTATTATTAGAATATAATAATAAAAATCATAATAATAATAATGCTGTTATATAATAATAATAAAAAATCATAGCATTATTATGATTTTTATTATATAATAATGCTGTTATTATGATTTTTATATAATAATGCTGTTATGATTTTTATTTTATTATTATATAATAATAATGCTATTATGATTTTTATTATTATATAATGCTGTTATTATGATTTTTATTTTTATTATTATATAATAATAATGCTATTATGATTTTTATTATTATATAATGCTGTTATTATGATTTTTATTTTTATTATTATATAATAATAATGCTGTTATTATGATTTGTATTATAGTATTGTATTAAGAATAATAGTATCATTATGATAATATTATTAATATTACTATTAAATAAATAAAACAAAGCCTGAACTATAATTTAAAAATGATTTGCAATTACTCGCATAGTAAATATTAATAATTATTTAGAATTTTGCCCCAAAATTGGGATTGTTTGGTGCGAGGTTTAAAATAAACCCACCATCCTGTCTCTGAGCTGTAAAAGGCAGGGGCGCTGTGTCAGGACCCCAACTAAGAAGAGTGCCTTGGCGTGATAGGTGGGCACGAGACTTTAATGGCCATTTAAGTCAACTGAAATGCTATGTTTTTATTGAGATTTTTTTTAATGTTTTTTGGGGGCTTTTAATTGGTTAACGAATTCCACATATAAGCGAATTCTCTGAGCCTCACAATATACGGATTTGGGGTCAGTTTTCAGCCACGATTTATTATTTCAATTTTTTAAATTGTACGCAATTTCGGTGCTTTGCATTTCGGCCCATTTCTGGGAAAATTTAGTGACTTCACTATTGATCGAATAGTCACCTTATTTTGACCAAAAATTTGTCGCCGAAGCAGTTATCGGATGTCGGAGAAAAGGGGCGAATTGCACCAATAATCCCTGAGTTGCACCGATAATCCCCACAATGCACTGATAACCAACGACTTGCACCAATTTGCACCAATAATCCCCAAATTACACCTAATTGCACCTGTAATTCCCGAATTGTACCAATAATCCCCAAATTGCACCGATAATCCCCACATTACACCGATAACCCCCCGAATTGCATCGATTTGCACCAATAATCCCCAAATTACACTGAATTGAACGGATAACCATTGAATTGCACCGATAACTGCCGAATTGCACCGATAACCACCAAATTGCACTGAATTGTACCGATAACTGCCGAATTGCACTGATAACCACCGAATTGCACCGATAACCACCGAATTGCACCGAATTGCACCGATAACCACCGAATTGCATGGATAACCACCAAATTGCACTGAATTGTACGTTCAAATTGCACTGAATTGTACGTTAACCGCCAAATTGCACTGATAAGTTAACCCCCGAATTGCACTGATAACCGCCGAATTGCACCAATAACCCCTGACTTACACCGAATTGTTAAAATTGTGTCTAAATAATAAAAAGATCTGTTACATAACAAAAAAGTCTTTACAAAACATATTTAAATACAAAAAAGTCTTTTAAAAATAATAATTATTTAAAAAAAAAAATTAAATAATAAATGCTCTTTTAATTTTTTTTTTTTAAAGATAATCCATTCATTACATTGAAACCTATTGGATTTGCCGGTTTAAACCTGTCGAATTGAAACACTCGGGTCTATTCAGAGAAGGGTGAAAACCAGGAGAATTGGCAGGAGAAGGGAACAATCTAGACCAAATAGTCGGTTTGGAAAGTGAGATAAAGGGGAGAATTTTTCTGGTTTGGCTATTTTGACCTAGAATTTTCACTTCTCCAAAAGTTCTCCTGAGTTTCACCTTTCTCTGAATAGACCTTTTCGAGATTCAGGGCATTTTGCTGCAATTTGGCGCTCTGTGAATAGACAAATTGATAGTTCTCCATGGGACAATTTCTGTGCCGTCGAACGGAGCTGAATCTCACCAAATTATGGCGAAATGCACCGTATTTCGCTGTCCTTTTGCCTGTATTTGGCAAAAATACAGCTTCGTGAATAGACGAATTGCCCCAAAATTGCAGATACGGTGAAATTCACCATTCGGTGCAATTCGTTGTCAAATTTAGAGGTTAGTGAATAAGCCCTTAAGTCAGCGTGTTTTCCCACAATTACAGCTAAAATAACACACAGCCACATAAAACGGTATAAAGTGTCGAGGGCCCTATTACATACTTCACGCTAACTTTAGCTCTCAGCTGTGTGAGCGTTAATGTTAGCATTGGTGGCCCTAGTGCGGGCCGACCATATTACATTCAGAACGTTAACGGGTTAAATAAATGTTAGCGTGTCTGATCTTGTTCTCTTCAGCGCGAGGTTACTGTACTTTGCGCTTCCTTTGCTTAACATGGGGAGCGCAAAGAGTTAACCCCTTCACTGCTGAGGCATTTCACGCCTGTGTGCTGAGCTCATTTTTACCGCTTTCGCTCATCATGTTTAAACGCGATTTGAAGCCACATTTTAATAAATGACCCAGACATATTATATATCGTTCTTTCCGGCAGACTACGCAGATTCATAATATATCATTTTTATATGTATACGTCATGACCTGCCTGTATATTATAACAAAAATACAATAAAAATTGAATTTTTAATCATCTGCAGTGTGTAAAGTGCTTTTTTTTCACATTTTATCACGAGCGTTTGCGGTATGTTTTCTATGGGGTGCGCTTGTACAAAAAATTTGAAATGGGGACTTGTTACTTTTTTTGGGGGGAATTACGTGATTTTTAGCAAACGCACCCCATAGAAAAAAATCATTAGTGCAGCATCATTGTTCACATTATATATTGAAATGTGAACAATATTGCTGCATTAATAAAAACAACACACAAAAAAACATGTTTTTTTTTTTTATTTATTTATTTTTTTAAATTTATTTATTATTTTAATTTTTTTTTTATTATTTTTTTTACTTTTACCTAGTCATGTTGGGTATCATTCGAAAGGCCATGCTCAGGCCTTTCAAATGACACCCTCCATGACCCCCTAGCTGCCACGGTTCTGGAGATATCGGGGTTCACAAGAACCCCCTATCTCCACCAGGGGATTTCCTTGGGAAATCCCCAGCAGCTAGGGGTTCCCCGGCTATCTGACGTCATCACGCTATGCGTGATGACGTCAGACAGCGAGGGGAGTCCCGGGGCGGAGCCACCATCCAAGATGGCGGCCCCCACCGGAGATAGGCTGCACTTCGGCGCCGCAAGGCGCTGAAGTGCAACCCAGCACTTGAGGGGTTAAAGCCAGGCATCGCTTAAAAGGGGAGACTCTCCCCTTTTAAGCGGTGCCTGGCTTTTACCGCTGCTCCTTCCCGATCAGGAGGGAGAGGGATCCGAACGGATCCCCCCCCTCCCTTCCAGGCTATCTCCCGGCATTGCCGGGGGTCGCCTGGAAATGACGTCATCGCGCATGGCGCGATGACGTCATTTACGCCGGGAGGCGCTTGACTTCAGCGTCTGAGGACGCTGAAGTCAGAACGCGTGGGACCCCGGACAGAGAGGTGAGTATCTCCGCCGGGGGTCCCGCAAAGCTGATGACGTGTGGCACGTCCTCAGCATGCAACGTGCATCAATGAGGACGTGTCCCACACGTCTTCAGCAGTGAAAGGGTTAATTAGCGTTAGGATTACAAAACTCCTAACGCTAATTACGTCCCGCTGCGGCTACTGAAAAGTTAACCACAGCTAGGAGCTGGTGCCAACTGATACGGCTTCGGCAAAATCAGTCAGCACCAGCTAAAAAAAAAAAACACCAAAAATCAGATACTCACCTCTCATCCCACGGTGAGAACGGTGGCTCGATCCGCTTATTCTTGCCACCGGGAACAAAGGGAGACTGGGGGAAAAAAGTCCCCAGTCTCCCTTTGCGATCACTTCGCCGACCTGCTGGATCTCACGAGAGATGAGATCCTGCGGGTCATGTGACCGGCAGTGGAAGCCTCAATGGAGTCCTATGGACTCCATGGAGTGGATGCTCGTGGCGGTGCTTAGCGCTGCCTCGAGCATCCCGAGGCTTAGCACCGTGTTACGGTGCAGACTGCTGGATTAGCGCCTGCCCCGTAATATCACGCTAAAAAGGGGACGTTAAGGAGAAAGAAACCTGCAGGCACCGGTTTTCCCCCCTAGTGTCCGCGTTTTAGCGTGAAGATCGCAATAGGGCCCCTAGTCTTCACCACTGAACGCTTGGGCTTCAGTATTACCACTTGTTGTTATCAGTAATCTAGGTGCTGTCGATCTCACTTGACCAACGTGGAGTCATACAAGGGGAACAAAAAATCCATCCTTCCCAATCCATTTCCTTTGTTTGTCAGTTTTTCCCATCCTTTCCCCAACCGTGGTGATCCACTGTTTCATCCGAACCCATTATCACCTATATTCCCTCTAGATCACGCACTGTCATTCCTATGGGTCATGGTTATGATACGCCTCGGCAGGGATCCAAGGCCCGGCTTGCCCCTCAGGGAGGAGTCTCTCTCCCAGGATTCGACCCAGGAACCCAGGTGGCACTCAGGAATGGGAAAGCGTTGGGAGGCCAGGCCTTCTGATAACACCGGTTCCCTGCAGACAGCTCGCCAGGAGACATGGCTCACCACTGCAGCTATCACTTGGAGACAAGATGGCATCCGGGTTCCTGGGAGACCAATGACAGGTAAGCTGCAGGGAAGGGAGGCACCAACTGGCTGGGGCTTCCCTAGTTCCTGCTTCTCTGCCTGTTGGTCGGTTCTGCCTGGGAATATATGTAAATGACAATTCTGATGCTACACACACATGCTGCCTTCGCTTGTCTACCAGGAGACCTGAATTATCCTTCTTAATTTCAATTTATTGGGTTAAATTCTAAATATTGCGCACAGGAAGACGTGCCTCTATTTTCAGCTTGGCCTAAGGCCTCCCTAATCCCAGAGCCACCACTGCAAGCACCTTCAGATAAAATGAGAAAAATTGACTGAATTGTAAGGGACTTAAAAAAGTACATACAACGCCAAAAACTCTGTGGGCTTTTAAAGCATCAAACATAAAAAATTCCAAATTTCCGTCAATGCTACATGACACGATGTCATCTAAAAGAAGTCCCTTTCAAAGCAAAAGGCCTTCTCCCCAGGACTACCAGGAGATTTGCTGCATCGAGGGCACTGCGTACGTAGTTGGGTGCGGATCTTTTCTCCGGCAGCGCGTTTCCAAGCAGACATAACATTCTTGCACTTGATAATTAATTACACGAACAGTGAGAAATTTCCGAAGACAGAAAGATGCGCAGACGAAAATAGCTTGCCCGATATAGCGTGCGGCGTCCGTTACTATATATCAAGCTTATGACATCATTTGTCTTCCTTTACCTCCCAGCTCTATAGCATCAAAGAGCCCATTTCCGGAATTTCCCTAATTAAATATATATATATACACCAATTTCCTGGATCTGCAGCGTTGAGAAAAAAAATGACACCCCATTCCGTAAAGATTTGACTCGGCTCTGTCACCCTGAACCTTCCGTGGCCGAACAGTTCTCACCGCGAGCCAAAAGTGATGAAACCGACATTACATTTTAGTGATAAATTTCGAGTCTTTTTTCAAAATGCAGCCTGTTTTACAGCGTTTGTTGGAACAGATCGGAAACAGGTCACGGCCACGGACAGATTTACGTCTCGGGAGTCTGTAGGCGGTGAAATCTGGAGCCCAACTTCCTGGCACAAAAAAAAAAAAATGCAAAAAATTTGCATGAGATACTTTTTAAGGATGAGCCGCTGGAGAGCTGGCTGCTCAAACTGTCATGATGGTCTGCTCGCCCCGCCATGACCCAGCTACGTGTTTTTTGTGAGAAAGTATTTTACCAGGAAGGATACATTGAGATTTCTCTCGTTTTCAAGTATGTCCTGGGTGGCGAGTATGTACCGTTAGGTGTCTTGCCCAAGGATTGTACATACCCGCCACCTCTAGGCAGACCAGGGCCACCCTTAGCATTTGTGGGGGCCCTCTGAAAACATATTTACAATTGTTTGTTTTTTGTTTTACAGGGCAAGTCAACCCTCTATGGTGAGCTCCCTGCAGGCACACGCCTACTTTGCCTAATTGTAAATCCGGCCCTGGTCACAGACCAGAAATATTACGCCTTTCTCTTCTTTCGACTCCAAGCTGAGCTCCTTTCATTGTAGGGCTGGAGACATTTTTGGGGAAGATTATGCTACAAAAAGACATAACCAAAACATTTACATAAGGTTATACGGTATGATACACCAAAATAATTAAGCCCCTGCTAAAATCACGCTCACAGGATCATAATAATAAGCCGGCATATCACAAATGAGTTATTCAGCCTCCTCCACATCACCAGGATCCTCCAAGAGTCCACAGGACCTGCCCTTCCTCGGAGTGACTGAGTACCCACCGAAACGCTCTTCTCTGAGGAAGAGACACTGGGGCAGGTATTACGCCTAATGCTCATGTTCCGAGTCAATATGTTTGCATGGGGTTTGGGGTGGGGTGGGGTGGGCTGACCACCTGCTCTGATTTCAGTTCAATACAACTCATTCATTGAGGTGTCCTTCGATTGCATAGTGCCTTGGGCGAATCAACGAATCACAACAGATGGGCATGTCTAATAGACAGCATGGGTCCAGGTCAAGAGGGAGAAGTCCGTGGACTCTACTTCTAGACCGGACTAACTCGCTAAAGGCAGGAAATGAGAAGTGGATGTAACTAAGGAAAACAAAAAGTTTAAAAAAAAAAAACAGGAAGTTCCTTCGATACAAAGTTTCGAACTGCATGAAACCTGACCAGATTTCTCTGGGAATCAGTACATTGCGACAGGTGACGTTAAATAGTTACAGGGGATGAAAAATGATGTTTGTCCATCAGGTTCAGTCGTTGATGATTTCTGCTGTTGATCGACTAAGGATAGAAACTAAGGAAAAATTCCTTCGTACTCCCAGAATGGCCTCAGATTTCTCCTCAGATCAAGCAGCTTTTATCCACATATTAAAGGTTAAATCGGTGAATATTATCTTTTTGCAGGAAGTCATCTAGTCGTTGGTTAACAAATATGTAAAGATGACGGCCCAACCACCTCAACAGGCAGAGAATCTCCCAGCTTTATGTTCTCACTGTAAAAACCCTTTTGTACTCTTTAGGTCAAGTCTCCTTTTTCCCAGGCTAAATGGGTGACCTTGTGCCATACATATATATATATATATATATATATATATATATATATAGTCCTATTAACACCGTAATTACCACGGTCGAGTAAACTCAATGTCCAAAACGTCTTGCAGTTACAGTCCTTATATAGCAACTAACAGATTCTGCAGCGCTTTACAATGGGGAAATACAAACCTGAGACATAATAATGACACATGAGGAAGAGATGGCCCTGCCCGTAGGTTAATTGCCCGGCTGATACAGCACTTTATACAAGTGCTCAGCCAGACATCCTGAGAACTTACAATCTAAGGGACAAGGGGAAGTGAAACAAAAGGCAGCAGGGGAAGTGTGAAACTGGTGAACACATAGGGAGTCATTCAGAGAGCACTGAAATTTCGTTGCTCTCTCGTTCGGTGCACTTCAGCAACTTCAATTCGCCCACCCTGTGGTGAATTCAGCATTCACCACAGGGTCCCCGAAGTGCACCAAATGGATCACCTTTGATAAACCCAACAAACGCAGCCAACGATCTGCTGAACAGACTGCCGAACGCAGTTGCAAACCGCCAAACGCAGCCATAGATATGCTGAACAGACTGACGAACGCAGCTGCAAACTGCCAAACGCAGACAACAATCTGCTGAACAGACTGCCGAACACATCGCCAAACACGATCGACAATCCGCCGAACGCTCCCGAACAGACCACTGAATGCCTCCGATGAGCGGCAGAAAAAAGCCAGTCGTTGAACAAGGGTTAAAATAAAACTTTGATTTTTAAAAGGTGTTTAAAACAAAAAAAATGCGCAGAGCGATAGATCGGAGCTGCACCCGCATGCACAGATCTGATCCGTCGCTGCCTCTCTGGGAATGCTCCCTACAGTGATTGGTCTCAGAGGGTGACGTTGGCCACTCTCTGTGTGTGAAATCACTAGCGACCGATCTGGTGACCGGCAGCCGGGAAATTCCAAAATCCTGGCTGCTGGTGATGCTGGGTGGGGTGGAGGAAACTCTTCCACTTCACCCAGCGATTTCACCAGATCTGAGGGATGGGGGACACTCCTCACATCCTAACCACTTTAAAACAATAACTTGGCCAGGATGAGTAGAGTGTCCCTTTAAATATTGACCTGTATTATTCTGGTTCGGGGTGCTCGACCTTTGCCTTCCGGATGTTTTGGAATTGCATTTCCCATGATGGCCAGCCACTCATTAGGTCCCTGAGCCTTGTGGGAAATGTAGTTCCATATCATCTGTTGGGCCAAGGCCGAGCAGCCCTGTTGGTTTGTAACCATTTGCAGTCTTTCCATCTCATGTAACCTTGAACGCGCTGCCGTATCAGAATGCACAGAATCCTTGACGTCCCACGGACCTCGCTGCACACTCGGGAAATCCATTAGTTAACGAAAATGGGGGCCATTAGTGAGCTGCACTCAGGAGGATCGTACTGAATGGGAAATTATATTCCCCAAATAATCAGGACGTAATTACCTTTACAAAATGTTTAGAGGGTTTCATCACGTGTATTTTTTTATCCCTGTTTAGCCCAAACTCTAATCAATATCCTGTTAGAACAACAAAGGCTTCTAGAATTCAGGATGGATATAAAAAAAATATATATTTTTATTTTCTAATAAATTTTTCTTTTAAATGTTTTCAATCTTTGTATTACTTCGATAACGCCAGCTTGTTGCAATGCCTACCCATGCCATGCGTTGCCCTTTCAGCATGGATCAGACATAACCAGCCTCATTGCTCTCCAGTCCAGCATTTCATGATGCACTCACACATGTTCCGGGGCTCCACCTGCTTGTGGACCTGTTGGGGTTTATCTCTGAATACCCCTGCCAGGTGCAGTACATACATTGATTATATGGTTACAAAGGCTCCTGTCACGGAGTTGGATATATTGTCACAGGGCGGAATATATTGTCACGGGGTGGGATATACTGTCACGGGGCGGAATATACTGTTGCGGGGGCGGGATATAATGTCACGGAGAGGGATATATTGTCACAGGGTGGGATATACTGTCATGGGGCGGGATATATTGTCACGTGGTGGGATATACTGTCACGGGGATGGATATATTGTCACGGGGCGGGATATATTGTCACATGGCGGGATATATTGTCACGGGGCGGGATATATTGTCACGGGGCGGGATATATTGTCACGTGGTGGGATATACTGTCACGGGGATGGAATATATTGTCACAGGGTGGGATATATTGTCACGGGGTGGGATATATTGTCACGGGATGGTATATATTGTCACAGGGTGGGATATACTGTCACGGGATGGGATATATTGTCACGGGGCAGGATATATTGTCACGGGGCAGGATATATTGTCACATGGCGGGATATATTGTCACGGGGCGGGATATATTGTCACAGGGCGGGATATATTGTTACGTGGTGGGATATACTGTCACGGGGATGGAATATATTGTCACAGGGTGGGATATATTGTCACGGGGTGGGATATATTGTCACAGGGCGGGATATATTGTCACGGGGTGGGATATATTGTCCCTTGGTGGGATATATTGTCACGGGGTGGGATATATTGTCACGGGATGGTATATATTGTCACAGGGTGGGATATATTGTCACGGGATGGTATATATTGTCACAGGGTGGGATATATTGTCACGGGGCAGGATATATTGTCACTGGGCAGAATGTATTGTCGCGGGGTGGAATATATTGTCACGGGGCAAGATATATTGTCAAGGGGTGGGATATATTGCGACGGGGCAGGATATATTGTCACAGGGTGGGATATATTGCCACGGGGCAGGATATATTGTCACAGGGTTCAATATACTGTCACAGGGAGGAATATATTGTCACGGGATGGGATATACTGTCGTGGGCTAGGATATATTGCCACGAGG
Organism: Leptobrachium leishanense; assembly: GCA_009667805.1. Taxonomy (NCBI): domain Eukaryota; kingdom Metazoa; phylum Chordata; class Amphibia; order Anura; family Megophryidae; genus Leptobrachium; species Leptobrachium leishanense. The sequence continues at coordinate 47,533,101 of CM019066.1, read as the reverse complement.
TGGGATATACTGTCATGGGGCGTGATATATTGTCACGGGTGGAATATATTGTCACAGGGTACAATATACTGTCACAGGGCGGGATATATTGTCACGGGGTGAGATATATTGTCACGGGGTGGGATATATTGTCATGGGGAGATATATTGTGACAGGGTGGAATATACTGTCACGGGGCGGGATATATTGTCACAGGGTCAGATATATTGCCACGGGGTGGATATATTGTCACAGGGTCAGATATATTGCCACGGGGTGGATATATTGTCACAGGGTCAGATATATTGCCACAGTGCGGGATATATTGTCACAGAGTGGGATGTATTGTCGCGGGGGGATATATTGTCGTGGGGCGGGATATATTGTCACAGGTGGGATATATTGTCACAGGGTGGGATATATTAGGAGCAAGTGAACAGCCAGTTCTTGAATTTCAGGTGTGGAAGCAGAAAAATGGGTGAAAGGATCTGAGTGACTGTGACAAGTGTCAAATAGTGACGGCCAGACGCCTGGGTCACAGCATCTCCAAAACGGTAACTCTTGTGGGGTGTTCCCGGTGTGCAGCGGTTAGTTGATCCACGTGGGGAGTGAAGACGAGCCCGTCTGGTCCCATCACACAGAAGAGCTACGGGATCTCAATTTGCTGAAAAACTTAATGCCGGCCATGATACAAAAGGTGTCAGCACACACGTGACACGCACCACCTACCTAGAGATTGCTGCAGACCATGTACATCCCTTCATGGTCATGGTGTTCTCTGAAGGCAGTAGCCTCTTTCAGCAGATAATGCCCCCGGCCACACAGCAAAACAAATGTTCAGGAATGGTTTGAGGAACATTACAGAGATTTCAAGGTGTTACCTCGGCCGCCAAATAACCAAGATCTCAATCTGATTGAGCATCTGTGGGATGTGCTGGGACAACAAATCGCATCCATGGAGGCCCCGCCTCACAACGTCCAGGACATAAGGGATCTGCTGTTAATGTCTTGATGCCAGATCCCACAGGACACGTTCAGAGGGCTTGTGGAGTCCATGCCTCAACGCATCAGCACAAGGGGGACCTCCACCCAGTGCTGTATCTTGGCCTAGACCGACAAGGCCTAGGCCTAGGGCGGCAGTTTCCAGTGGGGCGGCAAAAACAGCAGCTACTGTGTGTCAGTCTGGCCGGAGCAGAGGAATTCAGCAGTGGTTTGTTAACCCTTTAAGGATCTAGGGCCTTTAAAGTCAATGCATTTATGACAGAACAGTTCTATCATTCCTCCTTAAGGGTTAATAGGCAGCAGAGGCCTTGTTATCTTTTGTCTGGCTATCCATCATGAGTCTGACACTTCCTGGTCATTGCAGTGTCTGGTCAGCTTATTAATCCATTCAGTTAAATGGAGAGAGTTTTTCATTCTTACGAAAAACATGTTCTTAAAAACTCCATTAATGAAAGATCTTCTTTAAAAAAAGGGTTATAAAAGAAGGGGGGAGGGCTATTAAACTAGATCTTAATTAGTACTCCACCTTATAACAGTTACAGTTACAAGCATTTATAAAGCGCCAACAAATTCCTTAGCGCTGTACAATGGGAGAGACAGAATCACAAATATACATACATGTTACACAAACTGAACAGAAGGAGGAAGGACCCTGCTCAAGAGCTTACAATCTAAGAGGAGAGGGGTGACACACTAGATGAGGCAACATAACACAAGAGAAATCTATATGAAGATCCATAACCCGTTATTTAACCACTTCAATGCGGTGGACGCGCTCAGCGCGTCCAACCGCATTGCTACTTGGCTGCGGAGGACTCGCTGAGCGCGTCCTCCCTTTGCAGCCCGCGATCAGCCAGTATTCCGGCTGATCGCTCGGCCCCCCGGTGTGGGCTGACATCATCGATGTCAGTCCAACCTCCGGGACCCCGGCAGGCACGATAGGCGTCATCGCGCATGCGCGATGACGTCTATTTCAGGCACCCCCCCGCCATTGCAGGGAAGGTGCCTGAATGGGAGGGGGGGGAGGTCCTTCGGACCTCTCCCCCTCCCCATCCGTGCATGCCAGCGGTTAAAGGCAGGCACCGCCTGGAAGGGCACAGCCTGCCCTTCCAAGCAGCGGCTGTCTTTAACCCCTAGGGGGCTGGATCGCGATATGGCGCCAACATACGCTGTATCGCGGTCCCCTCCCGGAGCTGGCCGACATCTTGGATGTCGGCCAAGCTTCCGGGATATCCCCCTAATGACTGGCGTCATCGCGCAGAGCGCGATGGCGCCAGTTTTCAAATTAACCCCTTGCTGCCACCTATAGTGGAGATAGGGGGTTCCAATGAACCCCCTATCTCCCGATCCGTGACAGCTAGGGGTTAATGTTTACTATCATTGGAACGGTCAGAGCGTGGCCGTTCCAATGATACCAAACATGACCATGTAAACTGTAAAAAAAATTAAAAAATAAATAAAATTAAAAAAAAAAAAAAATTTAAAAATGTTTTTTGGGTTTTTTTTAGATTTATTAGTGCAACAATATTGTTCCCATTTCAATTATAATGTGAACAATGATGCTGCACTAACGATTTTTTCTATGGGGGGCGTTTGCTAAAAAACACGTAATTTCCCCCAAAAAAAGTAACGATTCCTCATTTCTAATTTTTTTAACAAGCGCACCCCATAGAAAATATAACCGCAAACGATCGCATTTTAAAATGTGAAAAAAAACACTTTACACATTGTAAATTATTGAAAATTCAAATTTTATTGCATATTTTGTTATAATATACAGACATGACATAACGTATACATATAATAATGACATATTATGAATCTGCACAGTCTGCCGGAAAGAACGATATTTAATATGTCTGGGTCATATATTAAAATAAGGCTTCAAAACGCGGTTAAACATGATGAGCGAAACCGGTAAAAATGAGCTCAGCACAGAGGTGGGAAAAGGCTCAGCAGCGAAAGGGTTAAAAATACTTCCAAATTGTATGGCCATTTTAAGAGTGCAAAAAATAGCTGTATACGACACGTGTCTCCTGCACTATCCAAAAACTGCTGGTTTCAAAACCTAATAATACTATAACCTATCGCCTAGTATCCTATTATATTAATATTACCATAGCATTAAATTCCACCGCTTATGGATATATAATAGGGATACTAGGCGATAGTGCAGGAGACCCATATACAGTTATTTTTGCAAAAAAGTTTTTAGTAAAAATGCAAAATTCTCTCGCACGGAGGGGGGGGTGGGGGGCCCTTCATGGATTCTTGCACCGGGGCCCTGAGGTTTCTAGTTACGCCTCCGTTATAAAAGCAAGCAGCAGCCAGGCCTTCACTGGCTGCTGGCATACTGCACTACTTGCCCAACGATTGTAAAGCTGCTAGGGGAGATATATACTGTCACCATACTGCTTCTGTCCATATATACTGTCACCATACTGCTTCTCTCCATATATACTGTCCACAATACATGTCATGTAGTCCTGATTTAATCATTCCTTTTTATTTTTCAACTAAAAATAAAATATAATGATTTTGGTGATATCAGTGTGGTGCTTGTTATTCAGTTTTAGTTAAACTTTATGTATCCTATATACTAAGGGCAGCCCCAATTTTGGCAGCAAATCTCTGTCCCCGTTTTGCCCTAATCTCCCTCTTTTTAGGGGTTCCTCCATATACTGGGTTTCGGTGGTCTTTAAGGAATCCTCTGTAGGTTGTTTCTGGATGTCTTTAAACCCTCCTCCATATTCGGGGTGTGTAGATGTTTATAGGGGCTCCTCCATATGTGTGTGCGTGTCTCTGCCAATGAATTATGAGATCATACCTTTTACTATTCTAGTTGTTTTTTTGCGGTTTTACTTACAGGGTTATCCAAAGAGATTCGAAAAGTCACCGCACATTCGGTTACTTTTCGTTCTCTTCAATTCGGTTCCTTTTGCCGATTGCATTTCGGTGACCCTGCGGTGTATTCAGCAAACACCACAGGGTCCCCGAATTGCAGGGAAAAGCTGCCGAACACCTGACGAAAACTAACCGAATGCACGCTGAAAACAAGCAAAAACATCTGGATTAACCTTCGAAGAAGCTGAACAGGAGCCGAACAGGAGCCGAACAGAGCCGAATCACACAGAGCCGAAGCAGCTGTGACGTTAGAGGAGGCAGTGAATAAATTAGAAAAAACCATTGTATGAATCTGGGAAAAGAAACGCTGTTTGCAAAGAAACTACTGAGCGAAAATGTCTGAAATTTTCACAGGAGATCCAGGGAATGATAATAAAGAGGGCTGTTACAAACAAAATAAGTAAACTGAAAAAAAAAAAAAAAAAAAAAAATCGGACTTTTAAAAAAAAAAAAAAATCTGAAAAATGCTTAAAGTATCCTAAAAAATCTATAAATAAAGAGACTTTTTGCTGCAGAATTTTATAATGAACGGTTTATTAGATATTGAATTAAAACAGGAATATTTTTAACATTGAAGTCTATGGGATTCTCCTGAATAAACTTGCCGAATTAAACCACCGAATGGCAGGGCATTAGGGGACCTTTCACTGCTGGTTTGTGTTCTCTGAATAGCCGAAGCAGTGCTTCTCTATGGGGATTTCACTGCCCTCGAACAGGGACCGAACAGGCACCGTATGTGCAGGCAATTCACCAGGATTTGGCATATTGCCTGCTCTCTGAATAGCCGAATGGCCAGGAAAGGTAACCGTGCCCTGATTTTCAGCGTTCGGTTACCTTTCTCAAGCAATTCGGATCTCTTTGGATAACCCTGTTAATATGTGTAACACAGACGAAAGTGAATCCCAGACTCTCTGTATTGTGTAACACAGACATATGTAAATCCCAGACTCCTTGTATTGTGTCCTCTGTGTGTATAATGTGTGTAATGCAGTAAGTGTCCTTGGGCAAGACACCTAACGGTACATACTCGCCACCCAGGACATACTTGAAAACGAGAGAAATCTCAATGTATCCTTCCTGGTAAAATACTTTTCAAAAAAATATATATATATGGTAAATCCCAGACTCCTGTATTGTGTCTCTCTGTGTATTATTATGTATAATACAGAAGTCATCTAAATTGGAGGGGACCCAAAAGTTTCCTAAACTTGTTGGCCGCCTCTCCATACAGCCTATACTGCACTAAGTGGATGATGGCCACTACATCATAGCAACAGCCATCTTTAAACCCAGAAAGTGTCTGGCTGTTTAAACAGGAGGTGCGGCCTTGAAAGGAAGGAGTGTGTCCAATTTAATTTAGGGGGTGCACAAGTTTAGTCAGGCCTAGGGCAGCACAAAACCTAAATACACCACTGCCTCCACCCCCACCATTAGGCAGGGGATTTTAATGATGTGGCTGGTCAGTGTATACACCGATAGATAATGTTGTTAGTTGACGGGCTTCTGTGTTTATGGGTTTTTAGGGATTGTTAAAGGAATAAGACATAGGATACGGGCAAATCCAGGGAAATCTCCTCTCCAGTCCATCATGAGGGGGAGATGATGGCACAAGAGAATAGGAGTAAATCATGAGAAGAAAGTGGGACATGAAGATATTTGAGATCAGAGAGGAAAGATGGCGGGAGAGATGGAGCACACTGAAGTTTATGGTTTGGATTTTATCCTGCTGGTTATGTGAAGCAATTGGAGCGATTGGCACAGGAGAGGTTGCAGCAGGCCGCAGGCTGAGGTTGGCCAGATGAGAAGAGCCACGAACAATGGATTAAATGGAAGAAGGTCTGAAGAGAGGAAGCCTCATCATGGGCTTGTTGCAGTGGCAAGACGAGAGAGGATGAGAGAGCAACCCTCTATTGTGATGGCAAGTGGCCGGGCAAATAGCTGAGGGACAGGTAAAAACAAGAGGAAACCAGTAGACAAGAGTCAAACTGGAAAACAAACGGAAAGATACCAGTCCTTGTAATTTCCGGGCTGGACAGACATGGGAGACACAAAGGATATTCCATAACAAGCCATGGTCACAATGAGCTAAACGGTCTGATGCAGAACCATGATCGGGAAAGGTACCAGTAAAGACTGAAGGCTTATATACTGTAGGTGCCAAAGAAGTCCCATTGGATGATGACATCCGTGGGCACCAGAACGAACGTGCATGGAACGACACAAAGCTGGTGTTGCTACGTTGACTCTGGGTAGCATCTTTACAGTGAGGATCGGGGCTCTTGTTATAAATATTGACACATGCGGAATGTTCCAAGTCTATATTGCTTTTGGAATGACATGGTCCAACATCCCATATAGCAGAGCCAGGAGTAGACCGAGCATCATTATAGAGGAGAGATGGCATTGATACACCTGGTGGGACAGCAGGAACCTGGAGATCATCAGCAATAGACCCAGGTAATCGTGACACTGGACGGCTACGGATGTAGCTAAAGGGGTAACATGAAGATCTTGGGGGAGAAGAAGGAGGGCCTTGATTGTCTTAGACATACTAGTCTTTAGGTGGTGTGAGGCCGTCCAGGAAGAGGGAAACAGCAGTTGTGGACACATGGAAAGACAGCGGTGGAGCGATCATGAGCCCACAGGTAGACGTGGACTCCTTCTGCATAGGGGAGATATCGAAAACCAAAGGAACAGATTAGCTTTCCGTTTTGCCATTTGCTTTGTCCCATTGTGATTCATCTGCTTCTTATCCAGATGGAAATGAATACAAGAAAAGAAAATGGGCAGCGTTTGGCAGGATGTAATTCCGCGGGGGGCAGACACACTGTATCTTCCAACAGTTCTCTGGAGGGACGAGCTCCTCTCCTGCGTCCTATTCAATGCCCGTCTCCAGCTGGGCAAAAACCGAATTCTTGCAGAGCTCTGCGTGTCACGAGAGCGTCCTTAATTTTAGAGCATATTGTGCTCCGCGCAGCTGACGGGCGCCGCTGCCAGCCCAGCACCCACACTTCCGGGTGCCAGCTTGCTTTTAATTATACGGACCTTACTGAAGCCATTTATCCACGCACAGTCGTGGCCTCACGCGTCTCGCAGCGACTTGATCGCAAAGCAGGGCCGAAACGCAAGTTTATATAACAATTTAAAAAAAACAAAAAACAATCCATTGTTGCTGATTACTTTATTGTGTCAGCCCTGAAGCTCTCCGTGTCGGTGCTGGAAAGCTGGCGAAGGAAGAGAAGAGCAGAAGAAGCTGGAAGAGGGAGATCAGAGAACCCATAACCCGGGGAGAACAGCCACAGTAACTGCAAATTTATCTGAACGTCGCACATGTGCTCGATCTCATCTTTCCTTTATTTATACACAGAATAATTCCATATTTTTCTCCAAGACATTGTATCACAGGAGACTAGCAATCACTCATACAGTTTTGTTCTGTATTTCCCATGATGCTTGGCAAAGCATATTTAAAGGGCCAGAACCACAACAAAATGAAATGTCCTTATTGTGTTTATGTGATGCTGCTGATATCTTACATGTGTTTGTTTTTCTCTTGTATGTTTAGTTAAGAAAATATTTTCCTCTATATGTGTCACTGGGTGCATCCATTGTGTGATATTTTCCTCTATCTGTCACTGGGTGCATCCATTGTGTGATATTTTCCTCTATATGTGTCACTGGGCGCATCCATTGTGTGATATTTTCCTCTATATGTGTCACTGGGTGCATCCATTGTGTGATATTTTCCTCTATATGTGTCACTGGGTGCATCCATTGTGTGATATTTTCCTCTATATGTGTCACTGGGTGCATCCATTGTGTGATATTTTCCTCTATATGTGTCACTGGGTGCATCCATTGTGTGATATTTTCCTCTATATGTGTCACTGGGTCTATTTGTTTTTATTGGAATGTGCCACATAACAAACATAAATACAATCAAGTGCACATAGCCAACAGAATGAAATACAGCAAAAGGACACTTGATAATGACAGTACATACGGGATAGAACATTAGGGGGAACATATATATACAGGGGCAAACATGAATAAGAAGAACAAAGGAATTACCCACTTGGCAGAAGGAAACTCAAAATATAGACATGCCGTCACAAAAAAAGTCCAAAAAGAAAACAAGTGACGAACCGCCACATAGAAAAAGAACTCAAAACTAGGACGCTGTCCATCAAACAAATAATAGATGACTGACCGTCAATACAAGGAAACAATAGGGACAATGGGAATATTTACAAAATAGAACGTATATACACCGACATTCAAAATCATATATTTTTACCGTCACTTTTAGGACCAGGACCCGCACTCTCCTACACTAGACATGTGCATTCGTTTTAGTACTAAAACGATTTAGTCTGAATTTTGGGATAATTTAGTTTTCGTATGACTCAAGAGATACGAAACTGCTCAGTACAAAAAATGAAAGAAGCTAAAATAAAATGCACTACATTTTAGTTTCAGTCCTTTTTGTGATATTAGATTGAGTGAAGGAGACCAGTAATGAACGCAACATCGCAAAGCTACAGAAAAGGTTTGTATGCGTAAATCCTTCCCGATCCCTACCCATAAATCTGACAGTGATAGAGCTCCAGAATACTCACTTGCAGCACAGACAGCCAGCACAGGAGAGGAAACCTTTACTTAACCCTTGCATGTCTATGAGGCAGACAAGATGATAAAAGCAGCTGGAGAAGGAAAACATTCAAATAAATCACACTGAAAGCTAACGACAGAGGAGGGCTGGATAGTAAAACCCCTTTATAACAAGCAGCGCTGGGAGAAGAGAGGGACATTATAAAATGTGTGTTATCTCCCCTCCCGCTCTGCATAATAGGGGCTTAGGTCTGATACATTTTATATTATTCAGGAGCACTATCCTCCTTTCCTCATCTATAATACACGTTTTATATAAAGTCCCTCTCCTCTCCCAGTGCTGCTTCTTATAAAGTTTTTTTTATGTCTGATACATTTAGTATCCAGCTCTCACAGTTACTCTGTCATATACAGGGTTATCCAAAGAGATTCGAAAAGTCACCGCACGTTCGGTGACTTTTCGTTCTCTTCAATTCGGTTCCTTTTGCCGATCCCATTTCGGTGACCCTGCGGTGTATTCAGCAAACAGCACAGGGTCCCCGAATTGCAGGGAAAAGCTGCCGCAAACCTGACGAAAACTAACCGAATGCACGCTGAAAACAAGCAAAAACATCTGGATTAACCTTCGAAAAAGCCGAACAGGAGCCGAACAGGAGCCGAATCACACAGAACCGAAGCAACTGTGACGTAGAGGAGGCAGTGAATAAATTAGCAAAACCATTTGTATGAATCTGGGAAAATGAAACGCTGTTTGCAAAGAAACTACTGAGCGAAAATGTCTGAAATTTTCACAGGAGGTCCAGGGAATGATAATAAAGAGGGCTGTTACAAAAAAAATAAGCAAACTGAAAAAAAAAAAAAAAAAAATCGGACTTTTAATTTTTTTTTTAAAAATTCAGAAAAATGCTTAAAGTATCCTAAAAAATCTATAAATAAAGAGACTCTTTACTGCAGAATTTTATAATGAACGGTTTATTAGATATTGAATTAAAACAGGAATATTTTTAACATTGAAGTCTATGGGATTCTCCTGAATAAATCTGCCGAATTAAACCACCGAATGGCAGGGCATTAGGGGAACCTTTCACTGCTGGTTTGTGTTCTCTGAATAGCCGAAGCAGTGCTTTTTCATGGGGATTTCACTGCCCTCGAACAGGGACCGAACAGTCACCGTATGTGCAGGCAATTCGACAGGATTTGGCGAATTGCCTGCTCTCTGGATAGCCGAATGGCCAGGAAAGGTAACCGAACGCTGATTTTCAGCGTTCGGTTACCTTTCTCAAGCAATTCGAATCTCTTTGGATAACCCTGTATGAGCCTTCAGTGTGATTTATTAGAATGTTTTCCCTAGATTTAAAGTGCTTTATTTTATTATAAAAATCAATTTGCACCAGTCATCTCTTCTCTGAGCTTTCAGACTGATTTACGTTAATATTTTCCCTCTCCCCTGCTTTTATATTCCTGTGTCTCCCCCACAGAGATACAAAGTTTACGTAAAAGTTCCCTCTCCTGTGCTGGATAAGCATTGCATTCCGAAGTTCTGCACCCTCCACATTCCAATGCAGTAGGATGTTCTATACAGAGAGGGGCATTAATTAATGCAGGTGGATGTTGTATACATTATACAGTGAGGGGTATTAATTAATGCAGGAGGATGTTATCTACATTGTACAGAGAGGGGTATTAATTAATGCAGGAGGAGGTTCTATACATTATACAGTGAGGAGCCTTTTTTTTTTAGCCCTTTAAATCTAGTGGCTGTGAGCGCTGAGATCGGCTGCTTGTTATATTATCTCTCAGTACAATGTATCAGGCTCAGCTGTTATAGTAACTGACTGTATCAGCGCTCAGAGTTTCAGCAAAACAAGGAAATAATATTGTTCTAACCTCTTATATATAAAAATATTTTTTACTAGTTTTACTGAAACTCTGAGCACTGTGATGAGCAGCAGTCAGTTACTGTAACAGCTTTGCCTGACACATTGTGCTGAGAGTGAGTGATACTGTAACAAGCAGCGATCTCAGCCCTCTGAGGAGCCACTACAATAGTAATTGTATCCACTGGTTTTCGGATGAATGAAATTAGTTTTCATACTAAAGAACTGAAAACGAATTTCTTTAGCAACTAAATAAATTGCATTTTAGGACTAATCCATTAGTTCAAAACTAAATTTTGTGCTGTGCACATGTCTATCCAACACCTCTTAAATGACAAAGAAATACATAAAAAGAACAAAGAACAAAACAAAAATAAAATCAGTAAAAGGCAAAAACCAAATCAAACCATATGAAAAGAATACATTAGCGTCCTACGCAAAACCCCCCGAACGGTCCCGTAAAGTCTCAAATCGTCTGTGTTCGGCGCTTTTCATGAGCGCTCACCACTTCCCACCTCCCCGACCACCATCAAAAACCCAAAGCGAAAAGAAAAATGTTAATTGTGCAAATTGTCCAAAGTCTTTCCCGACCGCTACATCCCCACCCCAAAATGAAACGTGAAGCATTTTCTGTGACCCACCCTCCACCCCTGTGATCAACAATATATATATACACATATGTACAATCCCACCCGAGGTTTCAATCCTCCTCCCGTAACCACCCTCCCATCCCAACCCCCCTCACAACCACCGTTCCCGGTGTCAACACGCAGATAGATTACATTGTCGGGGAAAAATCTATAATTGACCTAACAATAGAAACAAATATAAGGTCTCCTGTCCCTCTTACCGCACCCGCTAGATGTTCCGGGTCATTGGAAACGGGTACTCGTCTACCCCGCGTGGGAGCCTTCCATAAAAATTAGGGATGCACCGATACCACTTTTTTAAGACCGAGTACGAGTACCGATACTTTTTAAAAGTACTCACCGATACCGAGTACTGATACTTTTATTTAATATCATGTGACGCTTTCCAATAGGAACAGACCTCATATAAAAATTTATATGAGATTGACCGCAGCTCACATGGATTTGCCCCAGGTCTCATGGATTTGCCCCCAGGTCTCATGGATTTGCCCCCAGGTCTCATGGATTTGCCCCCAGCTCACATGGGTTTGTCCCAGCTCACATGGATGTCCCCCAGGTCTCATGGATTTGCCCCCAGCTCACATGGATTTGTCCCCCAGGTCTCATGGATTTGCCCCCAGGTCTCATGGATTTGCCCCCAGGTCTCATGGATTTGCCCCCAGCTCACATGGGTTTGCCCCAGCTCACATGGATGTCCCCCAGGTCTCATGGATTTGCCCCCAGCTCACATGGATTTGTCCCCCAGGTCTCATGGATTTGCCCCCAGGTCTCATGGATTTGCCCCCAGGTCACATGGATTTGTCCCCCAGGTCTCATGGATTGGCCCCCAGGTCTCATGGATTGGCCCCCAGGTCTCATGGATTGGCCCCCAGGTCTCATGGATTTGCCCCCAGGTCTCATGGATTTGGCCCCCAGGTCTCATGGATTGGCCCGCAGCTCTCATGGATTTGCCCGCAGCTCTCATGGATTTGCCCGCAGCTCTCATGGATTTGCCCGCAGCTCTCATGGATTTGCCCGCAGCTCTCATCGATTTGCCCGCAGCTCTCATCGATTTACCCCCCACTCGAACGCTGGGGAAGCTGGCCATGTGCATGTAAAGCACGCGGCCAGCGTTCCCCTCCGGCGCACCAAATACTCACCCTTCCTGAAGTTCCGGTCTCTGGGCAGTGATGCGGTCACGTGGCCGCCGGGCGCATCTGTGACGCTGCCTCCAGCCGAGAGGCTGCGTCACAGGAGCGCCCGGCGGCCACGTGACCGCATCACTGCCCAGAGACCGGAACTTCAGGAAGGGTGAGTATGTGGCGCGCCGGAGGGGAACGCTGGCCGCGTGCTTTACATGCACGCGGCCAGCTTCCCCAGCCCCGCGGATACCGGCAAGCCGGCCCAGCGCCGGCTTCCGGTATCGGCGGGATGTATCGGGCCGTTTGCACGAGTAACAAGTACTCGTGCAAACGGCAATATCGGCCCCGATACCGATACTAGTATCGGTATCGGTGCATCCCTAATAAAAATCAAAAACCGGTCAACAACAAAATTCTACGAGGGGAAAGGGTGATGAGACAGATACATGCAAAAGAAGGTTCCCACCACCCCGAGAGGTGTGCGGAAGAAAGAAAATACTTACCCTTACCTGGAGTTCAAGGCGGGCGGACCTTGAAGTTGCGCCAGAACTTCTGCCAATAGGGCGCGTCCAGGGAAGCCCTCTCAGAGGCACAGATCCCCGCCACCGCCACCAGAATGTCGTTCACCACCACCTGGCAGGGGAGGACCTTTTGACGGATGGAAACCTGACACCGTGCGTTCCAGGTGAAGTATCTAGTGACGACGCTGACTACGAATAACATGCCCAAATTAAATATGCGCCCCCTGGAGTCGGACGTCCCGTAGACCCACTCCGCGTAAGTCTGGCGGGAGAGGCATGGGATGCCTAGGGCGGCTGAGACCTTGCAACAGACTGACAAGTTGAACGGGCACTCAAGGAGAAAGTGGTCCATGGACTCCACAGTCTCGGAACATTCCGCTCGGGGGCAACCGCGGTCCTCTATGTTCCTGTGCTTGAGGTTCCCTCGTACGTACAGTCTGCCGTGGAAGGAAAGGAACGCCACGTCTCGGTACTTGAGTGGGATTCTCCTGGAGTTAAGGTTTTGCAACCCCGAGGATAGAGTACGTGGCGGGCAGTCCCTCAAGGCGAGGGAGGCGCTGTAGTGCGAGGCCAACACCCGGGACTCCACGGCCTTCCTGGGTGTATCTCTGACCTCGGCCACCGTGACGCCCCACCGTCGCATCGTTCCCACGGCCTGGACAACTGAAATCAGGAGATGGACAGAGTGACGAACTCGCATACTCTTTACCATCCCTCCGTGAAGCCAGTCAGCGATAAAAGGCGACACCCAGACCCTGAACCCGTGTTCCCATCTGGGCGGGTCGTCCATCAGGAGACCCCCGAAATTCCTTTTCAGGAAAGCGATGGAAAAGAACACGACGGGGTTGACCATGGCCAGCCCGCCGTCTTTCCTGGACAGGTACGTGACCTCCCTCCGGATGGGGTTGAGCCTGTTCCCCCACAGCATGAGGAAAAACATGCCCAACAACCGGGTGTGAAGACTCCTTGGCAAAAGGAACACCATACTGACGTATCCGAAGATAGGCAGTATGTAAGTCCTTATCAGATAGACCCTCTCTGCGCGGGACAGCTTCCACCGGCAAGATTCTGAGATCTTACCGGAGGCTACGGCCAACCTGTCAGTCCAGTTGCGGAAAGCATTGTCCCCCCGGCTGAACCGAATCCCCAAGATCTTGATTTCAGACTGGGGTGGTGGGAAACCATCCAGAAGCCAGAAGAGGGAACTCGTCCCCCTCCTTCCCGCACCAGAACACCCCGCTCTTGATCTTGTTGATCTGGGACGACAAGGCGGAGGAATAGCGCAAGACTAGGTCCACCACGAGCGCGGCCTCCGAAGGATCGGAGACCACGACAGAGACGTCATCCGCGTACGCCACCACCCGAAGGGGTGCCGTCGCCGGGCCCCTGTCGACCCCTCTCAAACGCCCCGCCTCGAGCCTTCGGAGGAAGGGGTCGATTGTGAAAGCGTAGAGCAAGGGACTAAGGGGACAGCCCTGTTGGACCCCGGCTAGGACCCGAAATGGTCGCCCCTTCCAACCGTTCACAAGTGCGAAGCTTTCTGCCCCCGGTAAAGGGTGATAAGCCAATTGACAAATTTAGCCGGAAGGCCGTAGCGCCTCATCACCGTCCACAGATAGAGGTGATCCACCCGATCGAAGGCCTTAGACTGATCAAGTGCCAGAAGGTAACCCGTCCAATCGCCGGCCCTGCACCTCTCTACGGCCTCCCGCACCTCGAGAACGGCGTCGAAGACGTTACGGCCTCGGACTGTGCAGAATTGGGACTTAGACAGGAGACCCCCAGACAAATCTTGCAGTCGCAGATACAACACTTTCGCCAGGATCTTCCTGTCGACGTTGAGCAGCGAAATGGGACGCCAGTTCCCTACGTCTGCTGCGTCGACCACCCCCGGCTTGGTCAGCAGTATCACCGTCGAAGTCCTCAACGTGGGGGGCAAAAGGCCCCCGTTTAGGGACTCGTTGAAGACCTCCGCGAGATGGGGCGCCAAGAGAGCACTAAAACATTGATAAAACTCTGCCGTGAGCCCGTCGGGCCCAGGCGCCTTACTCTTGTTTTGGCTCAAGATGGCACCCGTTACCTCAGCCGCGGTGATAGGGCCGATCAACTTCTCGCAGAGGGAAGTCTCGAGTTCAGGATGAGGGTCTATGTCGTGAAGGAAGCCCTCCACCTGGTCTGGCCAGGCCCGCCTCTGTCCGAGGAGCTCCAAGTAGTACGACCGGACCACGTCGTGAATCTCACGGGACGAATCCTGCAGGACCCCAGAGGTGTCACGCAGCCCAGAGATGACCTTGGTACCTTCCTTGCGCTTGCAACTGAGAAAGGGGTCGGGTGAGCGGTAAGACCCGTGATCTCTCTCCTTCACAAGCGAGGCGTACCTGTCGTACTGGAACTCCTTCATCAAGGAGCGGACCTCGGAGATCTCCCCGGAATCACCTCCCTGCGAGACCAGGCGGTCGAGCTTCCGCATAAGGCCGAGGTAGATCTTATACCTGCTGGCCTGGGTGTTCACGGCAAGAGAGCGAAAAAGGGTACGCGCTCGCGCCTTGACCATCTCCCACCACTCTGACTTCGAGGCGCATACGTCCTCCAAAGTCATCTGGTCCGCCAGGAACGTCTCGAAGGCCTGCTTAACCTTCGCTTCCTCTAGGAGGTCTGAATTGAGCCGCCAAATCCCTTTGCCTCTCGCAGGGATCTTTGCGACGTTCAACTCGCAGGATAAAACAAGGTGGTCAGAGAACTCCACCGGCATCAGCACGGGGGCCGACACCGGGAAGCCCTCCTCAACGAAAAACCTGTCTATCCTACTGCTGCTCTTAACTCGGTGAAAAGTGAACCCGGTGAGGCCTGGGACGTGCTGAGTGTGCACATCGATCAGACCAGCCTGACTAACCATCTTATTAAGAAAAAAGGAGTCATATCCAAGGCGCCTCTTGGTACCCCCCCTGTCATTGGGCCTAGTGACGGTGTTAAAGTCACCAAAGAGGATCGCCTTGGACGTATAGAGGAAAGGCTGTATCTCGCTGAACAGACATTTCCTCTCCCACTTGGACTGGGGGCCGTAGATGTTAATCAGTCGGAGAGGCTGCCCTGCAAGCGAGACATCGAGGACCACGCATCGACCCTTCCTTAGCTCAACCACCCGCTGAAATACCACCTCGACGTCCTGGAAAAGGATGGCCACCCCCTCGTATCCCCCTGTGGCCAGGGAGAAGAAGGAGGGTCCCCATCTCCATTCTCTCTTCGCACGGTGCAGGGCCGCCAGCGTGTCCAGGCGCGTCTCCTGGACAAAGATGACCTGCTGGCGGGCCCTGCGGAAGAAATCGAAGGCGGCGAAGGTCTTTCTCGCCGCCTTGAGACTCGCCACGTTGTGCGTGGCCACAGAGATCGTGTAGTGGGCAGCCATCACGGGTGGTTAGCGTGAAGAGACTTTCCCCGTTTACGACTATATTCCCTCTCGTCCTCCGAGGGGTACCTCTTGACAGACGTGCCCGAGGGCACTATGTCATCGTCGTCAATGAGGACCTCCTCGTACTCCTCCTCCGCCAGAGTACAGGACCGGTTGGAGCTCTCCTGCTCTGACTCCTCCACTATGTCAGCCCACGAAGAACCTGACAAGATGGAATAGCGGTTGGATGTTGGAATGGTGTCCTCCACAGCGGAGGGCGGCTGAGAGAGCTCCCCCATGGCATCGGTGGGTGTTGGAACCGACACGGCCCGCTCTCCGCAACGGAAGAGGAGGAGGACGATACCGAGGGAGCGGGTGCGGATTTACCAGAGTGCTTGCCTGTATATCCGGGTACCTTTGCAGGTCCCTTCTCTTTCTTAGCGGCAACCTGCCACTCCTCGGCACCTCCGGAGGTGGGTTTACTGGGGTCCACTTGTTCCCTAGGGGGATGAACTGTTATCTTGCCGGTGGCAGGGACAGAGCCCCTAATCCCGGAGATGATTCTCCGGGTGGCTGGGGCCTGGGTCTGGGGATGAGGAGACGGGGTGTCCGTGGTGGAAGATCCCCTGGGCGCTGCCCTCTCACCAGCGCGTCCAGGATCGGCGGCCGTCGTGACCCGGGTAGTGCCCGAGGGGGAGGGTCCTGCGCCTGCCGCCCCACCTCCCGCAGCATCGCACTCCCCCAGAGGAGGCATCTCACGGGGTTCGTCCCGCCAGAGCTCCTCCAGGTTATGCGCGGCATACGGGCAGGAGCGGTAAGCGTGCCCCAGCTCTCCGCACAGGTTACACCGGATGTGGCCACACCGGTCCCTCAGGTGCCCCACAGCACCACAGAGCGTGCAGCGTAACACCTCGCAGGCATTATTGAAATGCCTGGGAGAGCCGCATTTGAAACACACTCGGGGCTGACCGGGGTAGAAGCAGGTTACCCGGTCAGCCCCTATGAAAAACGAGGTGGGCAGGTGCTGAGCGACCCCCCGGATCTCGCGCAGCTGGAGGGTGAGCGTCCAGCCGCCGGTCCAGATCCCGTCCTCATCCAGAATCTTCTGCGGGGTGGTTTTCACCTCCTCGTACCTACGGGCCCAGACCAGGATATCTGCGATGGGGATGGACTCGTTCCCCGTGAGAAACATGACCCGCTTCACCCCCTGTCGGGAAACGGGTACCGCAGAAAATCCCTCCCATACAGAGTCTTTCACCATTCTCGCCGCGTCCCACCCAGCCCAGAAGCGGTCCAGGAGCTGCGGCGTCAGAAAACTGACGTCGAACTCCCGGGCGCCCCCGAGGTGGATGAGGGCGTAGAGGTCCACCGGGAGGAATCCCATGTCCTTCAGCCAGGCGACCACTGCCCGCCGGTCTGGGACGGGCCCCTCACCGCCCTTGACCAGGCGCACCACGTTCCTCCTCCTCGCCCCCGGGGGGGCAGGGGAGAGAGGCCCTGCGGGCACCGGCCACTGACGGTTCAGAGGGGGTGCCCCAACACCCAGAGAGGGCCCTCCCGGTGGCAGGATCCGGACTCAGGGACCAGCCGAGGGGGACCCACCTCCGGATATACTCCCTGTTACCGGGGTAATTACGGGACCGATACCGGGGTTAACCACTGGGGAATGACTGGGGGTACTATGTAAGGCAACCTGGTTGGGGGCGGGGTTAGGAGTGGCGAGGTGAATTAAATCAGAGGGGTGCGGGCCAAAAATAGGGGAGTAAATGATAGGGGTAGGGGAAACCTGGGGTCCTGAGGTGGAAGGGGGCTTGTGCAAGGTAACAGGTACAGCGGGGCGTGAGGGTATCAAGACAGTAGCAGGGCGAAAGCCCTCGCTTTTGATTGTTGAGAGGCGCTCAACTCCGGCACTGCACCTTGGGGGTGCGTTAATGCCACCTCAGTCCTCATCCCTAAGGCGGCACCACCACCTCCGCCACCCGTGGCCCTGCCGCCGGTGGCCGACCCCCCCACCACCAGCACCCCCACAGCCAACCGAGACGCCGCAGCCACCGACAGCCCCGCAGCCGTCCGCAGAACCGCCACTAATGACGCCTCCACCACCGGCCCCGGGACCGCCGCCGACCGGGACACCCCCGCCGACCAAAGGCGAGCCCGCAGCCGGGGGCCCCCCCTCGACGACAGCCACACAGCCCACGGTAGCCGCAGCACCGGCGGTGGCCACACCACCGGCCGCAGACCCACCGCCAGCAACTACTACATATTGCTCGTCTCTACCAGACATTCCATCCATGGTGGATGGAGGATCACCTAGATCTATCAAAGGGCTGACTATATTGCTACCAGGGGTACACGTATATCCAAATTCACCTTGTATTGCGGAGCTCTGTATAACAGTGGCTGAGATGGCGCCTGCAGCAGCAGAGTGTGGTACAGTTGAAATAACATTTTTGTTTTGTAACTGAGAGGCGGGTCCTGCAGTGAACTTAGCTGCCGCAGCAGCACTGACATTTTTTTTTGTAAGTTGTACTTCAGGGGGTAATTTGGGAAAGTCAGAGGGAAGGAGGGGAGGGTGGGGGAGTTTGGAAGAAGGAGGCATGGGAGAGCTTGCCCCATCACGCACGCAGGGCACTCGACCAGCACCCGCGGGGAGTGTTTCCCTGGCGGGATGGGGAACGGTGGCTGGGCGGGAGGTGGCTGCAGGGGGTCTCTGTCGCGGTGAAGGGCTCCTGGAGGAAGAGGACGTTGCTGCGTACTCACCCCCCGGTCCAGCTCCGCTCCTACTCCCCATCTCCTGCTCGAGGTGGCCGCCATCTTGGGGGTGAGGCTTCTGGCGACGACTCCTCCGGCGCCCCGCGATGACGTCATCGGGGCACTCGGCGACGGAAAACACCAGGTCCCTGGTGATGTTGTCGCTGGCTTCTTGTGGAACTTTAAGTATCCAGGGGGAGAAACTTGCTTCTCCCTCTGGCCAAACATCGATGAGGGGATGGATCTGGTTTGGGGGGGGTACCAGCGATTCAGGGGTCCCCGAAGAAGGGGTGTGGCCACCCGGATTGGGTGACAGATGTGGGTTAGACCCTTTCTTTCTTTTTTCTTGCACTACCTGCTGCCGGCGTTGTTTGCTGTTTATTTGGTGGGAATTTCCCCCCAAACGCTCCAGCTCGGCGGTCAGGTTCAGCAATGTGGACACGAGTTCGCTCTCGCTTTCCTTCAAGGAGTTGATGTTTTCCCTCATAGCGACTCGCTTAGAAGCGCTGACTTTGCCGGATGCCTCTCTTTGAAGCTTTACATCCTGGCGCACTTTTTCTAGTTGTTGTTTAGTGACAGAGAAACGGCGCCGGACCTTCTCCATCTCCAGCCTCTGGCTCTCCGGGGTACGCTGGCCTGAAGTCCCAGCCACCGCGGCGGTATAGGACACCGGCTGCTTCTCCGGACCGTCAGCACTGATGGGAGTTGTGGTCCCGCCTGAAGCGATTTCATGACCTGCTGTCGTAGTTTGGCACACTCTAAACTAGCTTCAGCCAGCGCCTGGAGCTCAGCGCGGGGGTTCTCAGCCGCATGCGGGAGTCCCAGGCGCTTCTTGAAATCGGCCCTTTTGGCCGCTATGGTAGTGGCCAGGGTCTCTGTCATGAAAAGAGTAGACTCTGTGGGTTGGTTTATAGTTGTTGATTTATTCAGCATAACATCGGATAGAGGAGACACATACAGTACGTCCCGCTAGCATGGCATCCCAGCAGACACTGCCTGGTACCGCCCCCACCCTTCCTGTCATGTGACTCCGCTCTCACCACATCTCCCCCTTTTAACGGTAAAACATACAAAATAAACAATGTAAAGATACAAGCAGATAAACAATGCTAACTTGGACATCTTAGTAGACTACCCTAGTCCGCAGTGACTTTGGGATTATTCTGCCCATTCTTCAAGTCGCTGCTCTAGCTAAACATTAATCCCGGTAACGTTCCGGAGGCCTCACAACTCTACCACTCGAAGTCATCTTGCAAGAACCATCACCAAGTCCTTGAGAGGGTGGCTGTGGCTCCGCTGGAAGCAGCGGTACATCATGCCCAGAAACCACCTGCAGGGTAGACCCATTCCGTAAAACCGGAGAGTCTGGCTGTTGCGGTGTCGAGGTCTCAGCACTCAACTCCTCGGGTACCGGCTGAAGATGCCTTCTGTTGCGGCGAGCAACAGTTCCTCCTTCCGTGCGGACCACATAGGACCTGGGCTCCGGAGAACGCTCCACAACTGTAGCCGGGGTTCTCCACCTTGTCTCATCATCTAGCTTAACCCGGACACTCTGCCCCGGGTATAGCACCGATAGTGGGCGAGTAGAGTGTCGTCTATCGTAAAATAAACTGTAGTTCCGCTTCGCCACCTCGTCCCTCCTCCGAATATCCTCCGGAAGGACCGGGGAAGCCGGCAGGGAAGCATCCACAGAAGGCAAAGTAGTACGAATCTGCCGTCCCAACATCAGCTGAGCAGGGCTACACCCTGTAGCCTGAACAGGAGCCGCTCTGTACGCCATCAGGGCCAAATAAGGCTCCACCTGCCCCAAAATAAACTTAGCGGTCTGAACCGCTCGCTCCACCATCCCATTAGCCTGCGGGTAATGCGGACTGGAAGTCGTGTGACGGAAATCGTAATCCTTCCCAAAAGAAGCGAACTCTTTAGAGGCGAACTGCATACCATTGTCACTCACCAACTCCGACGGGATACCCCACCTGGCAAACATGCTTTTCAGACGGACGATCACAGTAGCACTGGTCGCCTCACCCAGTGGCGTGAGCTCAAGGTATCTGGAGTAGTAGTCCACAACAACTAAGTATTTCCTCCCTTTTAGTTCGCACAGATCCGCAGCTATCTTCTGCCATGGACCCGCAGGTAGGGGGGTGGAAAGTAAAGGCTCACGTCTCTGTGTAGGTCGACGTTCTCTGCAGAAGGCACATCTCGAGATGAAATCAGCAATGTCAGCGCTAATCCCAGGCCACCACACAGCAGACGACACCCTCTCCCTACACTTGGAAACCCCCAAATGACCTTCATGAATCCGCCGTAGCATGTCATGACGCAGACTTTTCGGAATAACAATGCGGTCTTGAAAAAACACTAAGCCGTCCATTTCCGTAAGGTACGCTCTCTCGGACTTGAACGCACTCAGAGACCACCACGCAGCACGACTCTCCGGCCAGCCGTCTCTTACATAGCTGATAACTTCTTGAAGGACAACATCCAGGTGCGTCTCTCTCTTAATCTGTTCCAATCTCCCCGAAGAGATGGACTTGGAGGCTAAGATCGAATCCACATACACCTTCACGTCTGACTCTGTCGACGAATCGCCCTCAGCAGCCAGCGGGAGTCTGGAGAGGGTATCTGCCACCACCAGCTGTTTTCCCGGGACATGCACAGCTCTAACATTAAACCTAAGTAGTCTCATTAAGAGTCTCTCTCTGGCATCTCAGAGGCGCCTTGTCGATATCATAAGAATTAATAAGAGGAACTAGTGGCTTGTGGTCAGTCTCCAGACTGAACTCCTCCAAACCCACCAGATAACGGTGGAAGCGTTCGCAGGCCCAGACTCCGGCCAAACACTCTTTTTCAATTTGTGCATAAGGTCTCTCTGCTGCTGTTAAGGTGCGAGAACAATAGGCAATAGGCTGTAGTTTACCCTCATTCAGCTGCAGAAGGGCCGCTCCCAACCCGTAGCTACTAGCATCTGCGCTAACCACAGTCTTCTTGCAGGGGTCATAGTACCCCAACACCGGAGCGGATCCCAGCATGGACTTGACTCGTGCTAAGCCTCCTCCTGTGGAGGTCCCCATATCCAGGCGACATCTTTCTTTAACAATTCTGTGACAGGATGTAACCACGAGGACAACTCCGGTAGAAACTTCCCCACATAATTCACAAGGCCCAGTACTTGTCTCAGTTCATTCACATCGGAAGGGCTTTTCATTTTCTCAATAGCGAGAACCTTGCTGGCTTCTGGCTTAACCCCCTCCCCACTAATAATATGGCCAAAATAACACAGTTCTGGTTTCCCAAAGTGGCACTTCTCCTTATTGAGCCTCAGGCCAGATTCCTTGACGGTTTGCAGCACACAAAGCAGTCGCCGGTCGTGCTCCTCCTTAGTGGACCCATACACAAGGATATCGTCCATAACTACCACAGTACCCTCATGGTCTCTCAACAGGGAACTCATCTCTCTCTGGAAGATCTCCGGGGCCGAAGATATCCCGAAGGGGAGTCTGCGGAAGCAAAACCGACCTACCGGAGTAATGAAGGTCGTCAGTTTCTGGCTCTCTGGGTCAAGGGGTATCTGCCAGAATCCACTGGAAGCGTCGAGCGTGGAAAAGAAGTTAGCCCCCGACAACTGAGGAGCAATATCTTCCAATGTCGGCATGACATATCTCTCCCTCCTAACGGCCTTGTTCAGACGTTTCAAATCCACACAAATACGAACTTTCCCATTCTTTTTAGCGACCGGTACAATGGGCGCACACCAGTCAGTAGCTTCTGTGACCGCCTCGATAATCCCCATCTTTTCCATCCGCAGAAGCTCGCACTCCACCTTCGGCAAAAGCGGAAATGGAATCCTACGAGGCGTAGTAAGGCTATAAGGGACAGCCTCAGGTTTGAGCTTTATACGGACCGGCTCACAGTTCAGCAGCCCCAGGTCTCCAAACACGTCCTCAGTGACTTCGTACACTCTAGCAACAAGGCCCAGACTGCAGGCTGCTTTCCGACTCAGAAGGTTATTCACACACGATCCTCTGATCACGTACACCCACATCGATATTTTCCGCTCCCGGTACTCACAGTCAGCAAGGAACCTGCCGATGCAATCAATGCGACCTCCCGGACTATGAACTTGAATCGTAACCTTTTCCAGCTCCGGACGTCGAGGTAGCTTTGAGAATGTCACAAAGGAAATAACTGTAATGTCTGCTCCGGTATCAATCTTAAAGGCAACTCTTTCACCCAACATCGTGAGTGTAACACGCCAATCCTCGACAGAGCCGGACTGTTCAGTCACCGATCCTATAAAGGACAGTTCTGGCATCTCCTGATCACTGTCCAGACACATCTCTCTCACAGACTCTGATTTACAAACCACCTCAAAATGGCCGGCGCGGTTGCACTTCCTGCACCTCTCGTCTATAGCAGGGCACCGCGTCTTCATCTCGTGAGGGCGGTTACAGCGTGTGCAACGGGAACACGGTGTCCAACCGCTCCTGGGTCTGTCCGCTGCCTGCTGTCTGCCGCTTTTAACCCTTTGTGACTGCTGTATTTCTTCCACCCTGTTTTCTGACCTTAAGTCTGCACTTTGTTTCTTCACCAATTCACTCTGACGTGCAATCCGTATCGCCTCATCCAGTGTCAGCTTAGACTCCAGCTGCAACTTAAGTGAAACTTCCGAGTCTGCAATTCCGATAACCAGTCTGTCTCTGATCTGCTCCTCCTTAGCAGCGCCGAACTCACAGAACTCTGCCAACTGATAAAGGCTGCGCACAAATGATTCCACAGATTCTCCCTCACACTGGGCGCGCTTGTGAAAGCAGGCTCTCTCGTGAATCACATTTCTTCTGGGCACAAAATGGGCGCTGAGCTTATCCACGACTTTATCAAAGTCCATCTCTTCCCCAGCGTTGAACTGAAAAGTACCGTAAATCGGCTCCACGTCTCTCCCCATAGCGTATAAAAGGGAATTAACCTGCACCTCACCAGGCTCCTTATCCAGCTTCGAAGCGATCCTGAAGCGTGCAACCCTTTGGCGCCAAGCAGGCCATGCAGCAGGCTGAGAGAAATCGAAGGGTTCAGGAGGAGAGAACTTAGACATCTTCACAGATCAAAATGGATACGCAGGGAAACACATCTGACACCATGTCATGAATCGAGTAGACTCCGTGGGTTGGTTTATAGTTGTTGATTTATTCAGCATAACATCGGATAGAGGAGACACATACAGTACGTCCCGCTAGCATGGCATCCCAGCAGACACTGCCTGGTACCGCCCCCACCCTTCCTGTCATGTGACTCCGCTCTCACCACACAGTCTCTAATTCATAAAGTTGACAATCCGCAGTGATGCGGGCACGTTGGACATCGCCCCTGGTATAGGGGGTGTGGGACTCACCTTCCTCATAGAGGTGGATGCTTGCAGATAGTCTGTGCAAAATGCCCCTCCATCCAGGTGCAGAGCTTCCAGGCGGTAAGGGGGCAGGGGCCCCAGGTAGTGGATCCATGGATCAAAAATTCAGGCTGTAAGCCCTCCCCAGCCAGGGGAGGCCAAGCTCGGGCGTTGGCTGTGCTTAGAGCTCCAGGAAAAACACAACCTCCTTGTTTGCTATGCACAGAAAATACCATGTGGTTGTTTCACCAAAATTCAGGCTGGAAGCCTTCCCCAGCCAGGGGGGCCGAGGTCGGGCGTTGGCTGTGCAGAGAGCTCCAGAAAACACAAGCTCCTTCTGTGATATTTTCCTTTATATGTGTCACTGGATGCATCCATTGTGTGATATTTTCCTCTGTATGTGTCACTGGGCGCATCCATTGTGTGATATTTTCCTCTGTATGTGTCACTGGGTGCATCCATTGTGTGATATTTCTATGTGTGTCACTGGGTGCATCCATTGTGTGATATTTTCCTCTATATGTGTCACTGAGTGCATCCATTGTGTGATATTTCTATGTGTCACTGGGTGCATCCATTGTGTGGTATTTTCCTCTATATGTGTCACTGAGTGCATCCATTGTGTGATATTTCTATGTGTCACTGGGTGCATCCATTGTGTGATAGTTTCCTCTATATGTGTCACTGGGTGCATCCATTGTGTGATATTTTCCTCTATATGTGTCACTGGGTGCATCCATTGTGTGATATTTTCCTCTATATGTGTCACTGGGTGCATCCATTGTGTGATATTTTCCTCTATATGTGTCACTGGGTGCATCCATTGTGTGATATTTTCCTCTATATGTGTCACTGGGTGCATCCATTGTGTGATTATTTTCCTCTATATGTGTCACTGGGCGCATCCATTGTGTGATATTTTCCTCCATATGTGTTACTGGGTGCATCCATTGTGTGATATTTTGTGTTGTAAACTGCCCCCCCCCAGTCAAGGTTATTCAAAGAGCACTTTCCCGCACTTCGGGGAGTAGAATTCAGCATTTACCGCAGGGTCTCCGAAGTGCAGGGAACAGAACGCATCCGAAACACTGCCGCAAAACTGCTGATTCAAACGGAAAAACCGCAGGAAAAGAAAATCAGAGCAATCTGATAAACTGCTGAAAAAAGTCGAACGTACCCGACGGTTTGCCGAATGCTTCTTATAAAAGCCGGTGATCCACTGAACAGAGCGCCGACCAGCTGCCAGAAAAAGCCAACAAGCCGACGAACAGGTAAAAAAAAAACTGCAACTTTTAAAAGCAAAAAAACTACTGCACAAAAATGCCTGGAATTAATACAGTATATCAGATCCTATGAATAATAATAAAGAGGTCTGATACAGAAAGAAAAAAAACAATATAAAAAAGAAAAAAAAGAATTGTTTAAAAAATTTGGCCGAAAAAACCCACCAATATTTGGCGAACTGCCAGCTCTTTGAATAGCCGAATGGCTCCGAAACTGCAACGTATGGGGGGAATAAATAAATAAATAAAATTCACTGTTGTTCAGTGCAATCTCTGAGCCAATTTGGCTCTCCGAATAAACCTGAGTATTTTTCCATCACTTGTTCCTCACTGTGTGGCTTTGGCCATAGAATGGAGTGAATGGGTCAGTCAGTGACTCACATCATTTGTATTGTGTGGGATGTATTCAAAGGACATCACCAGGGGGTAGATTAGAAGACTTTTAAACTCCCTGTCTTATATCATTCAGCTGCCAGCTATTATCTCAGGCAGCCTGGAGAACACAATACACCCCATGCCGCCTTATCCAAACATTCCCTCCTCCCCCTCAGGAACTGATGTGGAGAATATTGTTCTCCAGGCTACCTGAGATAAGAGCTGGCACCTGAATGAGATAAGACAGGGAGCTTAAAAGTCTTCTAATCTACCCCCTACCCCCTGGTGATGTCCTTTGAACACGTCCTACACAATACAATGATGTGAGTCGGTGACTGACCCATTCACTCCATTCTGTGGCCAAAGCCACACAGTGAGGAGCAAGTGATGAAAAGATACTGTGGGGGGGGGCAGTTTATAACACAAAATATCACACAATGGATGCACCCAGTTACACATATAGAGGAAAATTTGAGTGTATCACAGAGCTGCACAGCAATAAAACTCACTGCAAAATGCTGTGTGTGTGTTGAATCACAGAGCTGCACCGCAATAAAACTAAAAGAATAATTTATTAATATAAAATACATTTTCAATTAAAATATACATTCAAGTAATTACAGTAAAACAATTTTAACTATTGATTAAATTATATATTAACAGTCTATTAAAATAAACATTTGAAATCATATTAAAATGTATTAAATTATAGATTATTAAAATAAATTTGTTATATTTTGATATGTTAAAATAATTATACAAAAGTTCAAAAAGGATACACAAGGAAGGCAGCACTCAACCTTTACTAAGCAGAGGGCGGGAGCTTCTCAAGACAATGTAACACAACACAACCAGCAAGAGAGCACTACGACGAACACAAAGACTTCAACGATAGCCTATACATATCAACATAGAAACATAGAAAAATGTCGGCAGATAAGAACCTTCGGCCCATCTAGTCTGCCCAATTACATGGATACTTTACCTGGATTTATCTTTTGTTTAGGATAGCCTTATGCCTATCCCATGCCTGCTTAAATTCAATTACTGTTTTGGCCTCTACCACTTCTACTGGAAGACTGTTCCATGTATCCACCACCCTCTCAGTAAAATAATGCTTCCTGATGTTACTTTTAAACCTTTGCCCCTCTAATCTAAGACTATGTCCTCTTGTTTTGCTACTTTGTTTCCTTTTAAATATACTCCCTTCCTCTACCTTGTGGATTCCCTTTACGTATTTAATTGTTTCTATCATATCTCCTCTGTCTCGTCTTTTTTCCAAGCTGTACATGTTAAGATCATTAAGCCTTTCCTGGTAACTTTTCTCCTTCAAGCCGTACACCATTTTAGTAGCCCTTCTCTGAACTCTCTCTAAGATGTCTATATCCTTCTGGAGATACGGTCTCCAGTACTGCACACAGTACTCCAAGTGAGGTCTCACCAGTGCTCTGTACAGTGGCATGAGCACTTCCCTTTTCCTACTGCTAATACCTCTCCCTACACAACCAAGCATTCTGCCAGCATTTCCAAGCATTCTGCCAGCATTTCCTGCTGCTCTATTACATTGACTACTTACCCTTAGATCCTCTGAAATAATAACCCCTAAATACCAACCCTCAGATGTATCAAATATTCTATATTCAGCCCTTGGGTTTTTACGTCCCAGGTGCATTATCTTGCACTTATCCACATTAAAACTCAATTGCCACAACTCCGACCATTTTTTTAGTTTACCTAAATCATTTGTCATTTGGCTGATCCCTCCAGGAACGTCAACCCTGTTGCAAATCTTTGTGTCATCAGCAAAAAGACATACGTTTCCATTAATACCTTCTGCAATATCACTAATAAAAATATTAAAGAGAATGGGTCCAAGTACTGACCGCTGAGGTACCCCACTGGTAACAAGACCTTGCGCCGAATAAACTCCATTTACCACAACCCTCTTTTGCCTGTCACTCAGCCACTGCCTAATCCATTCAACAATATTGGAATCCAAGCTCAAAGATTGCAATTTATTGATAAGCCTTCTATGCAGAACAGTATCAAAAGCCTTACTGAAATCTAAATAAGCAATGTCTACTGCACCACCTGTGTCTATTATTTTTGTTACCCAATCAAAAAAATCAATAAGATTAGTTTGGCATGATCTCCCTGAGGTAAACCCATGTTGTTTCTGATCCTGTAATCTATGTGTTTTTAGATGTTCAACAATCCTTTCCTTTAACATGGTTTCCATTAATTTCCCCACTACTGACGTAAGACTAACTGGCCTATAGTTCCCCGATTCCTCCCTACTACCCTTCTTGTAAATGGGCACAACATTTGCTAATTTCCAGTCTTCTGGGACGACTCCTGTTAACAAGGATTGGTTAAATAAATCTGTTAACGGTTTTGCTATTACATCACTGAGCTCTTTTAAATATATAAAGATTTTACCAAATTTTAACCTTTTAAAGCTTCTACCAACTCGTAACCCTTTCAGGAGATCAACAGTTCTTATCCCATTCAAGATTGTTAACCCTAAGCTCTGTTAGAAAATGATGGGAATTTGGTTCTTAATATATGGCCATTGCGAGAGAAGGAAAACTGCTGCGGATCTGCTTGACTGGAGAGAAGGGACGGATGCTGTAACACAGTGGTCCCACTCCCCAGCCCTGGTCCTCAGGACACACTAACAGGCCAGAAACCTGGCCTTGCAGGGGGACCAGGGTTGGGTACCACTGCTGTAACAGGTTTGGGTTTGGTCCACATGACCAGTAAACCCCAGTTGCTGTTACACTTCCGAAATACGAAACGCCGAAATTTGAGACGAAGAGCGATATTATACGAAACGAATTGCACATGTCTAGAGTGGACAATACAATTCAGTGACTTGACTTCTCTCCACAAAATCTTTGCTTGCAAAGGTAATGTTCCACTTCTTGTCCTTTTGCCCTAGTTCCCACCAGGAGGTCTTACTGACCCTTTTCAATGTCTTTCTTTTTCAGTATTTATCTGGCTTTCCGGAGGTGCCCCACCGGGAGACCAATAGAGTCGTGAGTATGCATGATGACCCTTGGCTAAGTACCCTGCCTGGCCTGTGGAATCTTCAAGCTATCTTGACACTTGGAGCTCGGAAATATGTGTTGGGTTGATTTGCTCATAGTCCTGTCCGTTTATTTTTTTACATTTCCACCATGTTTACCATGCATTAGCCTTGTTCTCATTTCATGGTTGGCACCACCAAAGCTATACCATTCCCTCCATTAATAAACAATATTGCCCAAATCTTAAAGTCAAAGTGGTTTGAATTTAAGCCGGCATGGGATAGGCATAAGGCTATCCTAAACAAAAGATAAATCCAGGTAAAGTATCCATGTAATTGGGCAGACTAGATGGGCCGAAAGGTTCTTATCTGCCGACATTTTTCTATGTTTCTATGAGCTACCAATGGACCGGTGTTTTAGGTGAAATTTTGATGAGAGTTATGGATAATCCAAAGATCGGAAATGGAACCAGGTGCAGAACACAGGACCATAATTAATCAGGCACAAGGTGTCAAGACCTAGGACCTACTGTAGACAGGATATTAATATTATTGGTCAGTCCTAGGACAGACGACAAAAGACATCAAACCAATGTCCACCGAAAACCTTTAAACTTCTCTTCGCTTCTCTTATTGGCGACACAAGGAGTGGTCAAAATGGTTCCTCTAGAAGTAATGAATCAGTGATGTTTCCAAGATTTGCCATTCATATCGTATGGTTTCACATTTCATTTCTCTCGTTTTCGCCGTTGGTCTAAGATTTTACAGTCGTGAATTTTTTTTCCGGCATACAGAATGTATCGAAGGAAAGAAAGACCATCGACCCATCTACGTACGACCCCAGATTTCTATCGAGGTATCCAGCGTCCCCATTCACACGTATCTGAGTCACAAGATTTCACTGTGTCAGGCTTCCTCCCACGTCCTGACAGATATGTGTGTCACCAGCAGCACGTCTGTTCTTATTGTTCCTCCACACGATTCACAAGCCGACTTAACCATTCAGAGTAAAACACACTGGCTTGACGCTCCTTGTCGCTAAACGAAAAGGGGAAAACGGGTGAAAAAAGTGGACAGTGGGCATGACGAGATAATTATTATAAAAATAAGGATTACTACATTCAATAGAGCGGTTTTAGTTTATAGAATGAGCCGTGTTCTCCATCTTCACTTCTTCATTGGCCGCCACTTTGGACGACATTCTTGGATGAAAGATGGTTGCTTGCAGTTATGGAGTTGTCTAGGTTCAAAAAAATGAAATTCTGATGAATTTGTTTCCACGTCTCACTCAGCCAGCCTGGCTTCTGGAGTCCCTGAGCCGGACAGTTAGTTACAAGTTTTTATAAAACGCTAACAAGTTCCGTAGCGCTGTACAATGGGAGGCAGAAAAAAAAAATACAAACAGGTTCAAAACATAGCACAGAAGGAGAGAGGACCCTGCACGAGTGCTTACAATCTAAAAGGAGAGGGGTGACACACTAGGTGAGGGTTAATAGAGAATACGAAGTAGCGGGGGCGCATGTGGGTTGGGTGGGAAGATGGAGCAAGAAATGTGCGTTGGGGGATCATGTAGTGAGCCGATAGGGTTCTCTGAAGTAATGTGTTTTCAGAGACTTCTTGAAGGACTGGAGAGACGGGGAGAGTCTGATGTTGCGGGGGAGGGAGTTCCATAGTAAGGGGGCAGCTTGGGAGAAGTCCTGAATGCAGGAGTTAGGGGTGCGGATACGTGAAGCTGATAGTATCAGATCATTGGCCGAGCGAAGTGGTCGGGATGGGATGTATCTGCTAATAAGGGAGGAGATGTAGGCCGGGGCGCAGTTACGGAGAGTTTTGTATGTGACACACCAATATAATGAAATGGATTCTAAAGGAAACAGGGAGACAGTGTAGAGATTGACAGAGGGACGAAGCGTGAGAGGTGCATGAGGTGAGGTGGATGAGCCTTGTACAGGCATTCAATACAGGCTGCAGAGGGAGAATCTGGGAGCTTTTAAGGCCAGAGAGAAGGAGGTTATAGTAGTCGAGGCGGGAGCAGTGGCGTAACCAGAGTTATGGGCACCCGGGGCAGAAATCCCCCCCTCATTATATAAACATCCACTCTGGTTATAAGCAGTTGTCAGAGCTCCACAGTAATGTGCAGTATGAGGGTGTCAGAGCTCCACAATAATGTGCAGTGTGCATGAGGGTGTCAGAGATACACAGTAATGTGCAGTGTGTATGAGGGTGTCAGAGCTCCACAGTAATGTGTAATTGTGCACTGTGTATGAGGGTGTCAGTGCTCCACAGTAATGTGCAGTGTGTATGAGGGTGTCAGAGCTCCACAGTAATGTGTAATTGTGCAGTGTGCATGAGGGTGTCAGAGCTCCACAGTAATGTGCACTGTGTATGAGGGTGTCAGAGCTCCACAGCAATGTGCAGTGTGTATGAGGGTGTCAGAGCTCCACAGTAATGTGCAGTGTGTATGAGGGTGTCACAGAGATTCACAGTAATGTGTAGTGTGTATGAGGGTGTCAGAGCTCCACAGTAATGTGCAGTGTGTATGAGGGTGTCACAGAGATTCATAGTAATGTGCACTGTGTATGAGGGTGTCAGAGCTCCACAGTAATGTGCACTGTGTATGAGGGTGTCAGAGCTCCATATTCATTCATTCATTCATTCATGTCCCCCCCAGCAAATCAATTAATTCATTCATTTCCCCCAGCATACCAATTAATTAATTTCTCCCCAGCATACCAATTAATTCATTAATTTCCACCCAGCATACCAATTCATTCATTCATTCATTTCCCCCAGCATACCAATTAATTCATTCATTCATTTCCCCCAGCATACCAATTAATTCATTCATTTTCCCCAGCATACCAATTAATTCATTCATTCCCCCCAGCATTTCAATTAATTTCTCCCATCCCCCAGCAGCACCTCAATTCATTCTCCCAGTCCCCAGCAGCACCTCAATTCATTCTCCCAGTCCCCAGCAGCACCTCAATTCACCTCCCCCCTGCACGCACCCTTTGAGTTTGTACAAGGAAATGTTCCTGTTCCCTCCTCTTCTGCCTCTGTGTGAGTGGTGCATCACGTGGTGGAAGGGGGCGGAGCCAAATGCCGAGCTCATGCTTTCAAAGTGGGAGGCACGCTGCAGCGGTGCTCTGAGACTTGTGAGTGACTGCAGATCATCATCAGACAGCTCCGGTCTCCAGAAACCGGCAGCAGGGCCCATTAAGCCGTCCAGCTTAAACCCATTAAACCGGCAGCAGGGCCCATTAAGCCATCCAGCTTAAACCCATTAAACCGGCAGCAGGGCCCATTAAGCCATCCAGCTTAAACCCATTAAACCGGCAGCAGGGCCCATTAAGCCATCCAGCTTAAACCCATTAAACCGGCGGCAGGGGCCCTCCTTTAGCCCTGCGCCCGTGGCAGGCACACCGGCTGCCCCCCTAGTTGTTACGCCACTGGACGGGAGATAATAAGAGCTTGGATGAGCATTTTAGCAGAGTCCTGATTAAGTAAGGGACAGACGCGTACAATGTTTTTTAGGTGGAAGTAGCAGGATTTGGTTAGTGACTGAATGTGAGGAGTGAAGGAGAGATCAGAGTCTAGGAGGACACCGAGGCAACGAGCCTGAGAGGTAGAAGTAATGGTGGCACCGTTCACCCTGAAGAGAAATAGGTGCAGGAATGGAGGTTTTAGAGGGAGGGAAAACGAGAAGTTCAGTTTTCGAGAGGTTGAGCTTTAGGAAACGGGAATTCATCCAGTCGGAGACATCCGACATGCAGGCAGTAACACGGTCCAACACCGGAGGAGAGAGATCGGGAGAGGAAAGGTAGATTTGGGTGTCGTCAGCATAGAGAAGATATTGGAATCCATAGGAAGAGATGAGGTGGCCCAGAGAGGCGGTATAGATCGAGAAGAGTAGGGGACCCAGAACAGAACCTTGAGGTTCCCCAACTGAAAGAGGAACTGGGGGGAAGAGACACCAGCGAAAGAGACACTGAAGGAGGAGAACCAGGAGAGAGCGGAGTCACTGAGGCCAAGTTGACGCAGCGTGAGGAGCAGGAGAGGGTGGTCAACAATGTCAAATGCAGCGGAAAGATCGAGACGAATGAGGGAGAAGTGGCAGGAGGGGCAACTCACGGCGAGGGACAAAAGGAGAGTAAAAAAAAAAGAAAGAAAGCTAGAGCTGTCAGAAAGAGCTACCCAAGCATGGAAGGGCAAAAAAAAAAAAAAATGGTGAACTCTACTTGCAGCAGAGTCTCCCTTTAAATAATTCTGGTATAGGACCTCTTTCCTCACCTACATTTTTTTTTTTACCTTTTTCTTATGTTTCCTCCTTATTGAAAATAACAAAACTTTGTTTATACAATAAGTCACCTTTTTATTATAAATGAGGGCTTTGGAAACAATCTATACTAATCGCCTATTATGTTCCGCAGACATTCTTTGGAACACCCTGCCGGGCAGATTACACGATCGCATTATGCCGAGACACAGGAAAAAAAGAATGTAATGTAAAAGTTGGTTACGGTAGTTTATTTAAAATGCATCTCATTTCGTACCTAATTTCTTATCAGACCAACCTGGGAAGCAAGAGCCCAATTTAATAAGTCGTTTGGACTGCCGTGACGGCTTTTATGTTTATCTGCATCTTATCACCCCCTATCAGGAGCGCGGCGAAGACAAGGGGAGAGACAAATGGAAACTGCTTTACCCTTCATGCTGATTTAAACCATAAATTAGACAGACCATGGAAAGCTTAGGAACACACAATTAAAAATCACTGCTTTACCAACGTGTCCTCATTAATTTGTTGGCCAGTGGGCTGTAACGTTGATCAAAGCTTTGATGGTTGATGGGCTTCCAGTCGCCCAACAGGCCGACTCAACCACTGCGAGCGCTCAGAAGGTTATTCTCTTAAGAACGTGCTCAGGATATTCTCGTAAAGTATAGCTATATTATTCACGTCGCCCCGTTGACCACACAGATATGGAGAAATGTTCTGGAAACCTTTACACGGTAAGACCAACCATACTACCTGGTGGAAACCCATCTGCTGCTGTTGGACAGGCTGGAAAGCATACGATACACTGTGTTTTTACATCTATTCCTTTAGAGGTAACACTGGCAACCAAGCCCAGACTAGCCATTAGGCAATCCGGGAAAATACCCAGTGGGCCGCAGTTGGCAGTTGGCCAACTGGGAGATCGTTTCTCTCAGGCTGCTTATTAAGCGACTCAAACAGTCATATGTGAGATCCAAAGATCTCCCTAATCTGATCACCGAGGGATAAATAATGGCCTTGGCTACATTAATCACACCCTTGGTTCATGCAGACGTGGCACAGCTCCAAATTCCAATTCATCGCCCGCCCTATTCACACTATCTGCTAGGCTTGTGCACCGATTTTTTTTTCGGTTCGATTCAGTTCGGTTCGTTCGGAGTTTGTAAATTTTTGTTTCGATTCGTTTCGACCGATTTCCGTTTCGGTTCGGTTCGGTTCGTTATTCGTATCGACTTTTTTTCGTGATTTCGGAAATTTTCGTAACGTCTGTTTTCCTCGTTTCAAAGTGTCTATTCGTTTTGACATAAACTAATGGTTTTTCGGATACGATAATTATACGATACGATAATTCTGCCGATACGATAATTCTGCCATTGAGATTTCTCATGTTTTACAAGAGGGATACATTGAGATTTCTCTGGTTTCCCGGGAAGGATACATTGAGATTTCTCATGTTTTACAAGAAGGATACATTGAGATTTCTCTGGTTTCCCAGGAAGGATACATTGAGATTTCTCATGTTTTACAAGAAGGATACATTGAGATTTCTCTGGATTTCCAGGAAGTATACATTAAGATTTCTCTGGTTTCCCGGGAAGGATACATTGAGATTTCTCTGGTTTCCCGGTAAGGATACATTGAGATTTCTCATGTTTTACAAGAAGGATACATTGAGATTTCTCTGGATTTCCAGGAAAGATACATTGAGATTTCTCTGGTTTCCCAGGAAGGATACATTGAGCTTTCTCATGTTTTACAAGAAGGATACATTGAGATTTCTCTGGTTTCCCGGGAAGGATACATTGAGATTTCTCTGATTTCCCGGGAAGGATACATTGAGATTTCTCTGATTTCCCGGTAAGGATACATTGAGATTTCTCATGTTTTACAAGAAGGATACATTGAGATTTCTCTGGATTTCCAGGAAAGATACATTGAGATTTCTCTGGTTTCCCAGGAAGGATACATTGAGCTTTCTCATGTTTTACAAGAAGGATACATTGAGATTTCTCTGGTTTCCCGGGAAGGATACATTGAGATTTCTCATGTTTTACAAGAAGGATACATTGAGATTTCTCTGGATTTCCAGGAAGTATACATTAAGATTTCTCTGGTTTCCCGGGAAGGATACATTGAGATTTCTCTGGTTTCCCGGTAAGGATACATTGAGATTTCTCATGTTTTACAAGAAGGATACATTGAGATTTCTCTGGATTTCCAGGAAAGATACATTGAGATTTCTCTGGTTTCCCAGGAAGGATACATTGAGCTTTCTCATGTTTTACAAGAAGGATACATTGAGATTTCTCTGGTTTCCCGGGAAGGATACATTGAGATTTCTCTGATTTCCCGGTAAGGATACATTGAGATTTCTCATGTTTTACAAGAAGGATACATTGAGATTTCTCTGGATTTCCAGGAAAGATACATTGAGATTTCTCTGGTTTCCCAGGAAGGATACATTGAGCTTTCTCATGTTTTACAAGAAGGATACATTGAGATTTCTCTGGTTTCCCGGGAAGGATACATTGAGATATCTCATGTTTTACAAGAAGGATACATTGAGATTTCTCTGGTTTTCCAGGAAGGATACATTGAGATGGGAATGATACAAAATTTAATTACAGAATCAGCGATATAAATACGATGTCCGAAATTACTGAAATGGAACCGAAATCAGGAATGGAGCCGAAATCACGAATGGAACGAAAATGAATTTCGATTTTACACATTTCTAGTCCATTCGAAAATTCCAAAAAGTTTTCGTTTCGGCTCGAAAATTTGTTCGGATCTGCCGCTTTCGGATCCGAAAATTTTAGGAAAATC
The DNA here is from genome assembly GCA_009667805.1 of Leptobrachium leishanense. NCBI lineage: Eukaryota > Metazoa > Chordata > Amphibia > Anura > Megophryidae > Leptobrachium > Leptobrachium leishanense. The sequence goes on along the minus strand of CM019066.1, from coordinate 47,497,123 downwards.
GGCCGAATCCGAATGCACGAATCGGGAAATTTCGTGAAAATTCCGAAATCCCGAAACCCGAAACGCACATCCCTACTATCTGCGCTTGGTTTCTGTACTGGGTCTCAAATGCTGCCCACCCATAACCATGTCGCCTGGCCGGTAGCTTTATAGCATCAAATCCAAGCCATCACTCCTACTAATGTCCTGTAGATCACTCAAACAACTCGTTTTGCACCAATCAATCAATGCTCGAGCTCGATTTTCTCTGTCGATTTGTTTCTATCATCCCATTGCAAAAAAGAAACAGAAAAAAACTTTTCGCAACAAAATCCCGAAAAATGCCTAAAAGATCCTAAAGAAATCTATAAATTAAGAGACTTTTTACTGCAGAATATTATAATGAACGGTTTATTCGATTTTGAATTAAAATGGGAGTATTTTTAACATTGAAGCCTATGGGATTCGCCTGAATAAGCCGCATGAAACCACCGAACAGCAGGGCATTTCGGCAACATTTCACTGCTGGTTTTGTGTTCTCTGAGTAGATGAAGCAACTCTACTGCAACTGTCTTCAGTTCCTGCTTGTTCTTGGGGCATTTTCCCTTCAGTTTTGTCTTCAGCAAGTGAAATGCATGCTCAATGGGATTCAGGTCAGGTGATTGACTTGGCCATTGCATAACATTCCACTTCTGTCCCTTCAAAAACTCTTTGGTTGCTTTTGCAGTATGCTTTGGGTCATTGTCCATCTGCACTGTGAAGCGCCGTCCAATGAGTTCTGCAGCATTTGGCTGAATGTGAGCAGATAATATTGCCCCAAACACTTCAGAATTCATCCTGCTGCTTTTGTCAGCGTCACATCATCAATAAATACAAGAGAACCAGTTCCATTGGCAGCCATACATGCCCACGCCATGACACTACCACCACCATGCTTCACTGATGAGGTGGTATGCTTAGGATCGTGAGTAGGGCCGCCATCAGGGCATTACGCCCCATACAGCAGTAAGGGGCCCGGTGCCCGGGGGGGCCCGGGCCGCCGGGGCCCCCGCTGGGGCCGCCGCCGGGCCCCTTGCGCTGTGACTGTGATGGCGGCCACTGCCTGCTGGCGCTGCGCCTGCTGGCGCTGCGCCTGCGGCGCATATCATTTCATTTTCCCTGGTCTGGCCGGGCCGGAGGCGGGCCAAGCAGCGTGCGTCTACTTCCAAGGCATGCTGCTTTGGCACCGCCCCCAGTCACGTGTGAGACGGCGCACACGTGGGAAAGCTGTGACACCGCACGGTGGAGAAGAAAGAAGAAAGAAGCGGAGAAGAAAGAAGCGGAGAAGAAAGAAGCGGAGAAGAAAGAAGCAAGAAGCGGAGAAGAACCAGTCCAGGACAGAAGACTGTAGCGGCAGGTGAGTAGGACGGGGTCAAGACCGGGCCCATCCCCAGGCACCCAGGCCCATCCCGGGGACCGGGCCCAGGCCCATCCCCAGGCTCCAGGGCCCGGGGACCAGCCCAGGCCCATCCCCGGGGTCCAGACAGGGCCCGGGGACCAGACCAGGCCCAGGCCCATCCCCAGGGACCAGACGGGGCCCAGGCCCATCCCGGGAACCAGTCGGGGCCCAGGCCCATCCCGGGGACCAGTCCGGGCCCAGGCCCATCCCGGGGACCAGGCCCATCCCAGGGACCAGGCCCATGCCCGGGGGGACCAGGCCCATCCCCTGGTCCAGGCTCATACCGGGCCCGGGGACCAGACAGGGCCCGGGGACCAGACAGGGCCCAGGCCCATCCTGGGGACCGGGCCCAGGCCCATTCCGGGGACCGGGCCCATCCCCAGGCACCGGGGACCAGACCGGGCCCAGACCCATCCCCAGGCACCGGGGACCAGACCGGGCCCAGACCCATCCCCAGGCACCGGGGACCAGACCGGGCCCAGACCCATCCCCAGGCACCGGGGACCAGACCGGGCCCAGACCCATCCCCCGGCACCGGGGACCAGACCGGGCCCAGGCCCATCCCCAGGGACCAGACCGGGCCCAGGCCCATCCCCAGGGGCCAGACCGGGCCCAGGCCCATCCCCAGGGACCAGACCGGGCCCAGGCCCATCCCTAGGGACCAGACCGGGCCCAGGCCCATCCCCAGGGACCAGACCCGGCCCAGGCCCATCCCCAGGGACCAGACCGGGCCCAGGCCCATCCCCAGGGACCAGACCGGGCCATGGCCCAGGCCCATCCCCAGGGACCAGACTGGGCCCAGGCCCAGGCCCATCCCCAGGGACCAGACCGGGCCCAGGCCCAGGCCCATCCCCAGGGACCAGACCGGGCCCAGGCCCATCCCCAGGGACCAGACCGGGCCCAGGCCCAGGCCCATCCCCAGGGACCAGACCGGGCCCAGGCCCAGGCCCATCCCCAGGGACCAGACCGGGCCCAGGCCCAGGCCCATCCCCAGGGACCAGACCGGGCCCAGGCCCAGGCCCATCCCCAGGGACCAGACCGGGCCCAGGCCAGGCCCATCCCCAGGGACCAGACCGGGCCCAGGCCCATCCCCAGGGACCAAACCGGGCCCAGGCCCAGGCCCATCCCCAGGGACCAGACCGGGCCCAGGCCCATCCCCAGGGACCAGACCAGGCGCATTCCCAGGGACCAGACCGGGCCCAGGCCCATCCCCAGGCACCGGGGACCAGACCGGGCCCAGACCCATCCCCAGGCACCGGGGACCAGACCGGGCCCAGACCCATCCCCAGGCACCGGGGACCAGACCGGGCCCAGACCCATCCCCAGGCACCGGGGACCAGACCGGGCCCAGACCCATCCCCAGGCACCGGGGACCAGACCGGGCCCAGACCCATCCCCAGGCACCGGGGACCAGACCGGGCCCAGACCCATCCCCAGGCACCGGGGACCAGACCGGGCCCAGGCCCATCCCCAGGGACCAGACCGGGCCCAGGCCCATCCCCAGGGGCCAGACCGGGCCCAGGCCCATCCCCAGGGACCAGACCGGGCCCAGGCCCATCCCCAGGGACCAGACCGGGCCCAGGCCCAGGCCCATCCCCAGGGACCAGACCAGGCCCAGGCCCAGGCCCATCCCCAGGGACCAGACCGGGCCCAGGCCCATCCCCAGGGACCAGACCGGGCCCAGGCCCAGGCCATCCCCAGGGACCAGACCAGGCCCAGGCCCATCCCCAGGGACCAGACCGGGCCCAGGCCCATCCCCAGGGACCAGACCGGGCCCAGGCCCATCCACAGGGACCAGACCGGGCCCAGGCCCAGGCCCATCCCCAGAGACCAGACCGGGCCCAGGCCCAGGCCCATCCCCAGGGACCAGACTGGGCCCAGGCCCAGGCCCATCCCCAGGGACCAGACCAGGCCCATCCCCAGGGACCAGACGGGCCCAGGCCCATCCCCAGGGACCAGACCGGCCCAGGCCCAGGCCCATCCCCAGGGACCAGACCGGGCCCAGCCCAGGCCCATCCCCAGGGACCAGACCGGCCCAGGCCCAGGCCCATCCCCAGGGACCAGACCGGGCCAGGCCCAGGCCCAGGCCCATCCCCAGGGACCAGACCGGGCCCAGGCCCAGGCCCATCCCCAGGGACCAGACCGGCCCAGGCCCAGGCCCATCCCCAGGGACCAGACCGGGCCCAGGCCCAGGCCCATCCCCAGGGACCAGACCGGGCCCAGGCCCATCCCCAGGGACCAAACCGGGCCCAGGCCCAGGCCCATCCCCAGGGACCAGACCGGGCCCAGGCCCATCCCCAGGGACCAGACCAGGCGCATTCCCAGGGACCAGACCGGGCCAGGCCCATCCCCAGGCACCGGGGACCAGACCGGGCCCAGACCCATCCCCAGGCACCGGGGACCAGACCGGGCCCAGACCCATCCCCAGGCACCGGGGACCAGACCGGGCCCAGACCCATCCCCAGGCACCGGGGACCAGACCGGGCCCAGACCCATCCCCAGGCACCGGGGACCAGACCGGCCCAGGCCCATCCCCAGGCACCGGGGACCAGACCGGGCCCAGACCCATCCCCAGGCACCGGGGACCAGACCGGCCCAGGCCCATCCCCAGGGACCAGACCGGGCCAGGCCCATCCCCAGGGGCCAGACCGGGCCCAGGCCCATCCCCAGGACCAGACCGGGCCCAGCCCATCCCCAGGGACCAGACCGGGCCCAGGCCCAGGCCCATCCCCAGGGACCAGACCAGGCCAGGCCCAGGCCCATCCCCAGGGACCAGACGGGCCCAGGCCCATCCCCAGGGACCAGACCGGGCCAGGCCCAGGCCATCCCCAGGGACCAGACCAGGCCCAGGCCCATCCCCAGGGACCAGACCGGGCCCAGGCCCATCCCCAGGGACCAGACCGGGCCCAGGCCCATCCACAGGGACCAGACCGGGCCCAGGCCCAGGCCCATCCCCAGAGACCAGACCGGGCCCAGGCCCAGGCCCATCCCCAGGGACCAGACTGGGCCCAGGCCCAGGCCCATCCCCAGGGACCAGACCAGGCCCATCCCCAGGGACCAGACCGGGCCCAGGCCCATCCCCAGGGACCAGACCGGGCCCAGGCCCATCCCCAGGGACCAGTCCAGGCCGAGGCCCAGGGACCAGACCGGGCCCAGGCCCAGGCCCATCCCCAGGGACCAGACCGGGCCCAGGCCCATCCCCAGGGACCACACTGGGCCCAGGCCCATCCCCAGGGACCACACTGGACCCAGGCCCATCCCCAGGGACCACACCGGGCCCAGGCCCATCCCCAGGGCCCAGTCCCCAGGGCCCAGACCCCAGGGCCCAGACCCCAAGGCCCAGACCCCAGTCCCAAGGCGCAGACCCTAGGGCCCAAGGCCCAGTCCCCAAGGCCCAGACCCTAGGGCCCAGCCCCCAAGGCCCAGACCCTAGGGCCCAGACCCAGGGCCCCAGACTCCAAGGCCCAGACCCCAGACCCTATGGCCCAGACCCAGGGACCAGACCCAAGGCCCAGACCCTAGGGACCAGACCCAAGGCCCAGACCCTAGGGCCCAGACCCAGGCCCAGACCCCAGGGCCCAGACCCCAGACCCCAGGCCAGACTCAGGGCCCAGACCCCAGGCCCAAAGGCCCAAACCCAGGGCCCAGACCCCAGGGCCAAGACCCCAAGGACCAGACCCCAGGCCAGACTCAGGGCCTAGACCCCAGGCCAGACCCCAGGGGCCAGACCCGAAGGCCCAGCCCAGACCCAGGGACCAGGCCCAGACCCAAAGGCCATCATATACATCCCAATACTGTGAGATTTATTGCTGTGGATTCTGTGATACGTTCATACACACCGCACATTACTATGGAGTTTTATTGCTGTGAATTCTGTGATACGCTCATACACACTACACATTACTGGGAGTTTTATTGCTGTGGTGCTATTTTAAGTCCTTTTTTTTTTTTGGAAGGGGGAGAAAAGCTGTTGAGGTTGATGGAGTGCCGGGGGGGCCCCATCGTGAGGTTTAGTAAGGGGCCCCATCATTTCTGATGGCTGCCCTGATCGTGAGCAGTTCCTTTCCTTCTCCATACTCTTCTCTTCCCATAACTCTGGTACAAGTTGATCTTGGTCTCATCTGTCCATAGGATCTTGTTCCAGAACTGTGAAGGCTTTGTTAGGTGTTGTTTGGCAAACTCTAATCTGGCCTTCCTGTTTTTGAGGCTCACCAATGGTTTACATCTTGTGGTAAACCCTCTGTATTCACTCTGGTGAAGTCTTCTCTTGATTGTTGACTTTGACACACATACACCTACCTCCTGGAGAGTGTTCTTGATCTGGCCAACTGTTGTGTAGGGTGTTTTCTTCACCAGGGAAAGAATTCTTCGGTCATCCACCACAGTTGTTTTCCGTGGTCTCCCGGGTCTTTTGGTGATGCTGAGCTCACCGGTGCGTTTCTTCTTTTTGAGAATGTTCCAAACAGTTGTTTTGGCCACGCCTAATGTTCTTGCTATCTCTCTGATGGGTTTGTTTTGTTTCTTCAGCCTAATGATGGCTTGCTTCACTGATAGTGACAGCTCTTTGGATCTCATCTTGAGAGTTGACAGCAACAGATTCCAAATTCAAATAGCACACTTGAAATGAACTCTGGGCCTTCTATCTGCACATTGTAATTGGGGTAATGAGGGAATATCACACACCTGGCCATGGAACAGCTGAGAAGCCAATTGTCCCATTACTTTTGGTCCCTTAACAAGTGGGAGGCACATCTGCAAACTGCTGTAAGTCCTACACCGTTCACCTGAGTTGGATGTACATACCCTCAAATTAAAGCTGACAGTCTGCAGTTAAAGCACATTGTGTTTGTTTCATTCCAACTCCATTGTGGTGGTGTATAGAGCCAAAGATGCTAGAATTGTGTCGCTGTCTCAATATTTCTGGACCTGACTGTACACACACAGATTACAGGTACTCAAGCTAAATCAAAGGGGAGCAGACTATAGAGAGATGCATGGTATTACAAAAATGTGACGAGTGTACACACTTCTGTCAGATAATGTATACACAAAGGCCAATACACACATACATGTAATAATATACACATACCCAAATCAATACACACAAACATGCAGACAGACCAATATACACATACACAGACCGATATACACATACATAGACCAATATACACATACACAGACCGATATACACATACATAGACCGATATACACATACATAGACCAATATACACAGACTGATATACACATACATAGACCAATATACACAGACCAATATACACATACATAGACCAATAAACACAGACCAATATACACACACACAGACTGATATACACATACACAGACCAATATACACAGACCAATATACACACACACAGACTGATATACACACACACAGACTGATATACACATACACAGACCAATATACATATACATAGACCGATATACACATACACAGACCAATATACACACACACACAGACCGATATACACATACACAGACCAATATACACATACATAGACCAATATACACACACAGACCGATATACACATACACAGACCAATATACACATACATAGACCAATATACACACACAGACCGATATACACATACACAGAGTAATATACACATACACAGACCAATATACACAGACCAATATACACACACGCAGACCAATATACACATACATAGACCGATATACACACACACAGACCGATATACATACACACAGACCAATATACACACACACAGACCGATATACACATACATAGACCAATATACACACACACAGACCAATATACACACACACAGACCAATATACACATACATAGACTGATATACACACACACACAGACCGATATACACATACACAGACCAATATACACATACGTAAACCAATATACACACACAGACCAATATACACATACATAGACCGATATATACACACACAGACCAATATACACATACATAGACCGATATATACACACACAGACCGATATACACATACATAGACCGATATACACATTCACAGACCAATATACACAGACCAATATACACATACGTAGACCAATATACACACACAGACCAATATACACATACACAGAGTAATATACACATACACAGACCAATATACACACACAGACCGATATACACACACACAGACCAATATACACACACACAGACCAATATACACAGACCGATATACACATACACAGACCAATATACACAGACCAATATACACATACACAGATGATTTTCCTGCAATTAGTTAATACATTCTTTTCCTTCTTATAATTTTATTTTCAGCATTTGTGAGCGCAGTGTTCAAGGTGCTGCCGTCAGGAGAATATTTGTGTGTAGGCTTAAGGTGGGTGTTGAATAAACCGTGTTTTGTGCTTCATGCCATCCTTTGCCAAAAAGATGTTCAAAACAGAAAACCAGTTTTTTCCCCCCATCAAAAAAAATTATATTTACAAACTACTCCTATTAATGAGCTCACAAACGGCTCACAAAAAAATAATTAAAAAATTTCCAAAACAATTACAGTAAAACGAACTAATATTTACTGTAATTTAGAGGGACGCTGACACTCTAGGTGGTTTTTGAGGTGGTTGGGTCAGAGTCTGTACATACTTTTAAACAACGCCTGGTTGACTTCCTGCGAAAATATAGGGGGTTATTCAGAGAGCAGGCAGTTCGTCAAATTTTGGTGAACTGCCAGCAAATCCGGTGCCTGTTCGACGGCAGTGAAATCCCCCCATAGAGAAGCAATGGTTAATCTATTCACAGACACCGAACAGCAGAGAAATGTCAGTGAATTGCCCTGCTGTTCGGTGGTTTCATTCGACAGGTTTATTCAGGCGAATCCCATAGACTTCAATGTTAGAAATATTCCCGTTTTTATCCAATATCTAATAAACCGTTTATTATTTTAATCTGCAGCAAAAAGTCTCTTTATTTTTTTTTTTTTTCAGGATGTTTCAGGCTTTTTTCGGCAAGATTTTTTCCCCGTTATTTTTTTTTTCCTTTTAAGCGTCTTTTCTTTTTCTGTAACAGCCCTTTTTCTTATCATTCGTTGGATTTTATGCGTAAATTCCAGACATTTTCGTTCTGTAGGTTTTTTTGCAAACAGCGTTTTAATTTTCAAACTTTCAAGCGTTTCCTTTTTTTTTTACCCCGTTCGTCGGCTTTATCTGACAGCTGGTTGGCGCTGTGTTCGGCGGATCGTCGGCTTTATTCGGACGTGTTCAGCATGTTTTTTTGCGGCGGTTTCGAAGTGATCCGATACTTCGGATCGTATCGGCTGCGTTTTTCAGTGGATTTTTGGCTTTTTTCTGCAGATTTTTGGATCCGTTCTCTGCACTCCAGGGACCCTGCGGCGGTGAATGCTGAATTCACCGCAGGGTCGGAGACTTTGATTCTCCGACGTACGGGGAACGAGAGAGCACCGAAATGTCGGCGACATTTCGGTGCTCTCTGAATAACCTCTTAAGGGTCAAAATATTTAATATGTGGGTAAAAACTTCTTGATCCAAGTAGAAATCTGACGCCATCTGGGGGCATTTTTCCTCAATATGTTGCATATTGGCGAGCGCGTTAGACTAGGGTTTTTCTTGCTCTTCTGGACCAACAGCAGTAGGTGATGCGTGAAAGGCTGAACTCAATGGATGATGGATGTTAAGTGGTCATGGTCACCTGGGTGCCTCCCCGAGGCACAGGGCTTCCTTAAAACAGCTAAGGTAACAAAACAAAAGAGAGAATTTGGGATAACTTCTACTTCAGCTATAATTTTATAAAATTTTTCCACCTTTACTGTGGAGTCAAATCTTAGCGAATACCTGCAAAATCAATGGTTAACCCTTTCAGCGCTGATCTGTTTCACACCCAGAGGTCAAAACTCTATGCAGTCACGAGTCGCATGTATTTTTTTGCATGGTGGCTGAGCACATCATGTTGTATTATCTTGCAGCAGTTCCTCTGTGTTTTACAGGGGGGCAGCAAAGTGGACACCCACCCCCTTAGTTTTGCCCCAGAGGGAAATGGATCTATCAGATGATCCTATAAATGCTGTGATCCCCTGATAGCCAAGCAAGCAGAGATCAAGTCGAGCAGGAACAATGGGGAATGCAGTTTGTTCAATGTTTTCTCAAAGGGAATGGGATTTCCTTTTGGACAACACAATGACTTGCAGGGGTGGACTGCCCAGTAGGGCAATAGGGCAATGTCCAAGGGCAGCGGCCTAGTAAGGGGCCCCATGAGGTTCACCCCAAGGCTTGGTCAGGCTTGCCCTTTTACAAGTGATCATTAGAGAGATGTTTGTCACCTCCAGGCTCAGACTGGACATCAGACACATGCCTGTTGTGCCACGACCAGAGTCCCCGACAACATGATCATGGTATGCCTTTGCCCTTTCTCCAACATCCTGCCCCGTTCTTGCCAATGGCCACAAAGCCTTCACAGGCAACTTTTCAGGCCTAGTCTGTCCAGGTTCAACCATTCACCTCCGATACATTCACTAATACCATGTCATTAGGTAGAGGTGGCCAGTCATGGCACCAGAAACCTTTACAACTTACAGATATTCCACATTCAGAGACTCTCCGTCCTTTTGGCCTTTATGCCTTCAAAAACATACCATTGTGGCATTTACCCAGTCCAGCCCACCTACTACTCCATTCATAGGCAATGCTATAGGGTGGCAATTGCCCCCCCTAGGTTATTCCTTGACCCCCGTGTGCCCCCCGCCAGGTATCAACATCCAGCTTCCCCCACCACCTTTGGACTGCTGTATCTCCATCCCCGTGTGTCATACATGGTCAAATGAGGTGTCATTGCAAAGGGTAGAGTCTGACTCAACATGTCCATATTCAGTGGAAAACAAAATCACAAAAAATAAAATAAAAATGTAACTTTGTCTTTTTATTCACAGGGTTAAAATGGCTCAGCAGTGAAGGGGTTAATGGTCAGACTATATATCCCATTGTGTATCACTTCCCTTGGTTTAGGAGTGTATTAAGGGTTAATGGGCAGGTTTCATTTCTCACAGTGTACAATTTATTTTTCCCTTGATTAATGGCATTTTAGGGGTTAATGGGCAGGCTACATGCTTCACAGTGTATTCATTTCATGTTTTCCCTTGATTAATAGAATTTTAGGGGTTAATTTATTTATTTATAAAGTATTTTACCAGGAAGAATACATTGAGATTTCTCTCGTTTTCAAGTATGTCCTGGGTTCAAGAACATTAACGTTAATGGGCAGGCTACATGCCTCACAGTGTATTCATTTCATGTTTTCCCTTGATTAATGACATTTTAGGGGTTAATGGATTGGCTACATGCCTCACAGTGTATTCATTTCCCGTTTTCCCTTGATTAGTGGCATTTTACGGGTTAATGGGTAGGCTACATGCCACACTGTTTATTATTTTTATTGTATTTCCCTGGGTTTGTTTCATTTTAGGGGTTATTATGGAAGTTAGAATCTAAAGGGTCTATTCACTTTTAGATCCTCTGCTTTTCATCAGAATCCATTTTGCCAAAAATATGATGAATTCCCTATTTAGCGAATGGTCACCGTACTTTGCAAAAACTGGGGTCGCTGAAGCAGTTATCAGACGTCGGCAAAAAACGCCGAATTGTGGCGAATAAAATATTGAATTTCTGTACCAGGTACAACAAGAAGGTATCATTGCATCACATTCCTCTGGGGTTTTGGAATATTATTTACATACATTTATTTAGGTTTTTTTCAGTGGTATGATTTAGTGGCGAGTAAGAGTTGCATGTGCAATGCAATGTTTCATGTGTCAAAAAAACTATTCCAGGCTTGAAAAAGGCTCACGTAGGGCTGAAACGTTGTCACATTTTCCCAATAAACCTGCCAATGTTGGAAGACTGACAGGGTTATCCAAAGAGATCCGAATTGCTTGAGAAAGGTAACCGAACGCTGAAAATCAGCGTTCGGTTACCTTTCCTGGCCATTCGGCTATCCAGAGAGCAGGCAATTCGCCAAATCCTGGCGAATTGCCTGAACATACGGTGCCTGTTCGGTGCCTCTTCGAGGGCAGTGAAATCCCCATGAAAAAGCACTGCTTCGGCTATTCAGAGAACACAAACCAGCAGTGAAAGGTTCCCCTAATGCCCTGCCATTCGGTGGTTTAATTCGGCAAATTTATTCAGGAGAATCCCATAGGCTTCAATGTTAAAAATATTCCCGTTTTAATTCAATATCTAATAAACCGTTCATTATAAAATTCTGCAGCAAAAAGTCTCTTTATTTATAGATTTTTTAGGATACTTTAAGCATTTTTCTGATTTTTTTTTTTTTTTTAAAAGTCCGATTTTTTTTGATTTTTTTTTTCAGTTTACTTATTTTTTTTGTAACAGCCCTCTTTATTATCTTTCCCTGGACCTCCTGTGAAAATTTCAGACATTTTCGCTCAGTAGTTTCTTTGCAAACAGCGTTTCATTTTCCCAGATTCATACAAATGGTTTTTCTAATTTATTCACTGCCTCCTCTACATCACAGCTGCTTCGGCTCTGTGTGATTCGGCTCCTGTTCGGCTCATGTTCGGCTCCTGTTCGGCTTTTTCGAAGGTTAATCCAGATGTTTTTGCTTGTTTTCAGCGTGCATTCGGTTAGTTTTCGTCAGGTTTGCGGCAGCCTTTCCCTGCAATTCGGGGACCCTGTGCTGTTTGCTGAATACACCGCAGGGTCACCGAAATGCAATCGGCAAAAGGAACCGAATTGAAGAGAACGAAAAGTCACCGAACGTGCGGTGACTTTTCGAATCTCTTTGGATAACCCTGTATGTGCCTGGTCCTTTTTTTTTATTCGTCAACAAACCAGTCCCGACAGATCACTGGCTCTCGGCACTTCCTAGTGATTCTTTCACTTTGGTGGAAATTAGATGTATTATCCTAACCAGATTTGGCCAACAGACGGCCGATGATGACCTGGGGCGCTTCCAATGGTCCTTTTCTATGTGTCTTGATACGTTGTATGGTAGAGGAAACAGAGTCCGGAAAACTGACAGCCACAGTTTGTGACCCATCTTTTTATCGAATGTCGGATCCATGGATCTCATCCTCTCCAACACTCAGCAGTAATGATTCCCGCTATACAGTTATGTTCAAAATTATTCAACCCCCACTGAAATTGAGTGTTTTGGCCAGTTTGACATTGATTTTGATCATTCAGTCATCTTGCTTACAATTAAATCAAAGAGGCACGTGTAGGTCAGACAAATATAACATAACATTTATAATGAAATAACCACAAATGTCTTTTCTGTGCTCACATCATTATCAGTTTTATTCAACCCCCAAGTGACATTCAATCTTAGTACTTAGTACAACATCCTTTTACAGTTATAACAGCTTTTAAACGTGAAGCATAGCTTGACACAAGTGTCTTGCAGCGATCTACGGGTATCTTCGCCCATTCGTCATGGGCAAAAGCCTCCAGTTCAGTCACATTCTTAGGCTTGCGCACTGCAACTGCTTTCTTTAAGTCCCACCAGAGGTTCTCAATCGGATTTAAGTCAGGTGACTGCGATGGCCACTCCAAAATGTTCCAGCCTTTAATCTGCAACCATGCTCTAGTGGACTAGGAGCTATGCTTGGGATCATTGTCCTGTTGAAAGGTCCAACGTCTCCCAAGCCTCAGGTTTGTGACGGACTGCATCACATTGTCATCTAATATCTCCTGGTACTGAAGAGAATTCATGGTACCTTGCACACGCTGAAGCTTCCCTGTACCTGCAGAAGCAAAACAGCCCCAAAGCATGATTGACCCCCCGCCATGCTTCACAGTAGGCAAGGTGTTCTTTTCTTCATAAGCCTTGTTCTTCCTCCTCCAAACATAGCGTTGATCCATGGGCCCAAACAGTTCTAATTTTGTTTCATCAGTCCACAGAACACTATCCCAAAACTTCTGTGGTTTGTCCACATGACTTTTGGCATACTGCAGTCTACTCTTCTTATTCTTTGGAGACAGCAAGGGGGTGCGCCTGGGAGTTCTGGCATGGAGGCCTTCATTACGCAGTGTGCACCGTATTGTCTGAGCTGAAACTTCAGTACCCACATCTGACAAATCTTTTCTCAGTTCCTCAGCAGTCACACGGAGACTTTTCTCCACTCTACGCTTCAGGTAGCGCACAGCAGTCGAAGTCAGCATCTTCTTTCTGCCACGACCAGGTAGCGTTTCAACAGTGCCCTTTGCCTTGAATTTGCGAATGATGCTTCCTATGGTCTCTCTTGATATGTTTAACATCTTTGCAATCTTCTTATAGCCATTGCCCTTCCTGTGAAGAGTAATCACCTCTTCTCTTGTCTTCCTGGACCATTCTCTTGACTTCACCATGTTTGTAACCACACCAGTAAATGTCTAGAAGGAGCTGAGTATCACAGTCATTTTAAAGCTGCCTAATTGGTGCTTATTTTGCTTTATTGCTGCTCCGTGACATCCACAGGTGTTTTCAATACCTGATTGAAAACACTTGAATGAACCTCTGTTCTTCAGAGTGGTAGTCTTTAAGGGGTTGAATAATTGTGTCAATGAAGAATTCACAAAAGAAACATTTACTACTGTATTACAAAACCAATTGATGTCATTTTAGTTGCATATGGTTCTTTAAAAAGTCCTTGTAGGATTTCATTCTGAATACAATTACAAATGTACACTAAATTCCCTAAAACCCTTTACAGCATTGGGGGTTGAATAATTTTACACAACTGTATGTGTTATTGACAAAGTGCCGGTGTTTGCCGATGTTACAACCAGGAGAAACGATGGTGTTGAAGTGCCGTCAAACGCCGGCATTGCACGTGTCTTCTGTCACTCTTTTTTATTTTTGAGAAATGCCGGCATTTGTCGGCAACGCTACATCGATGATTTTCCTTGGCAGTTGTAGCGTTGGCAAACATTGGAAATATGTAATCTCTGTATCTTTTGCTCTTACACAGTTTTGTTCGTCTTCTATTGACAATTCTCTAATGTAATATATTTATTTCATCTTTTCCCCTCGCCCTTCCCTTCATCATCTCTTATATGGGTCACTCACAAGCGCCATCACTAGCATCTTCCTGGAGATATGTTTATGATGGATTCAATTATCTACCTATTGACTATAAGTGTTTCTCTGATTCATTCTGTTTGTTACTCTTATCTTCTCCAGCTGCCTAATTATGTTTTATTCTGCATTTTCTTGTCTCTTCTTTTTATTCCAGAGAGATGGAAATAAAGTTTGTTGTCCTCTTTCCAAACAGAGCCCTAAATATATCTGCATGACCAAATCATTAACAGCTTTGGCTTTAATTACCTCCTCTACGCTGATGATACTCAGATCTACCTCTCTACCCCTGATCGCTCTCCTCCTGTCCTTTTAAAAGTCAGTGACTGTTTATCTGGCATCTCCTCCTGGATGGCCTCTCACTATCACTATCTAAAGATTAACATGCCCAAAACTGAGCTCCTACAAATTCCTTCCTCAATGCCTCCCCACCTCCTGACTTCTCTATCATGGTTGATGGTATCACTATTTCCCCATCAATCCAGGTTCGCTGTCTCGGAGTTACACTTGACTCTGCTCTTTCCTTCATCCCCCACATCCAGTCTCTTTCCTCCTCCTGCCGCTACAAACTGCGTAACATTTCCAGAATTCGTCCATTTCTTACCGCTGACACCACAAAGCAACTCATCCACGCCCTGGTAATCTCCCGATTCAACTATTGTAATAATCTTCTAGTTGGCCTCCCTCTCTCCCCCCTACAATCCATTCTGAATGCCTCTGCCAGGCTTATCCACCTCACCTGCCGCTCTGTCTCTGCCGCTCCCCTCTGCGAGTCCCTTCACTGGCTCCCCATCCACCTCACCCGCCGCTCTGTCTCTGCCGCTCATCTCTGCGAGTCCCTTCACTGGCTCCCCATCCACCTCACCCACCGCTCTGTCTCTGCCACTCCCCTCTGCGAGTCCCTTCCCTGGCTCCCCATCCACCTCACCCACCGCTCTGTCTCTGCCACTCCCCTCTGCGAGTCCCTTCACTGGCTCCCCATCCACCTCACCCACCGCTCCCCTCTGCCGCTCCTCTCTGCGAGTCCCTTCACCAGCTCCCCATCCACCTCACCCGCCGCTCTGTGTCTGCCGCTCCCCTCTGCGAGTCCCTTCACTGGCTCCCCATCCACCTCACCCGCCACTCTGTCTCTGCCGCTCCTCTCTGCGAGTCCCTTCACCGGCTCCCCATCCACCTCACCCGCCACTCTGTCTCTGCCGCTCCTCTCTGCGAGTCCCTTCACTGGCTCCCCATCCACCTCACCCGCCGCTCTGTCTCTGCCGCTCCCCTCTGCGAGTCCCTTCACTGGCTCCCCATCCACTACAGAATTAAATTCAAAATCCTTACCCTGACCTACAAAGCTCTCACTAACTCAGGTCCCACTACCTGTCCTCACTTACCACCAAATACACCCCAACCCGCTCCCTAAGATCAAACAGTGACCTGCGCCTAGTTTCTCCCCGCATCACCTCTTCCCATGATAGACTGCAGGATTTCTCACGTGCAGCCCCCACTCTCTGGAACGCTCTCCCTCGTACTGTCAGACTTTCCCCTAGTTTCTCTTTCTTCAAACGCTCCCTTAAAATGTTCCTATTCAGGCAAGCCAACCACCCGACTCACTGATACACCTCACTGCCCCAACCTGTCCATCGCTCTCACCTTGCAGTCCATCGCTCTCACCTTGCAGTCCATCACTCTCACCTTGCAGTCCATCACTCTCACCTAGCAGTCCATCACTCTCACTTAGTAGTCCATCGCTCTCGCCTTGCAGCCCATCACTCTCGCCTTGCAGCACATCATTCTCACCTTGCAGCCCATCACTCTCGCCTTGCAGCCCATCACTCTCGCCTTGCAGCCCATCACTCTTGCCTTGCAGCCCATCATTCTCACCTTGCAGTCCATCGCTCTCGCTTTGCAGCCCATCGCTCTCACCTTGCAGTCCATCGCTCTCACCTTGCAGTCCATCACTCTCACCTTGCAGTCCATCACTCACCTTGCAGCCCATCGCTCTCACCTTGCAGCCCGTCGCTCTCACTTTGCAGCCCTTCACTCTCACCTTGCAGCCCATACTCTCACATTGCAGCCCATCACTCTCACCTTGCAGCCCATCACTCTCACCTAGCAGCCCATCACTCTCGCCTTGCAGCCCTCTCCTCTTGTTTCCACGACCAACCCTTCTAGAATGTAAATTCCCATGGGAATTGGGCCTTCGTTTCCTGCTGTACTGGTTTATCAAAGGTTGTTGAATGTACTGTAACCCTGTCTGTATAGTGCCCATTGAACAGCGCTGCGGAATATGCTGGCGCTTTATAAATAAAGATTAATAATAATTGGTAAAGGGCAAAAAAGCCCCCCTAAAATCCTTTTAAAAACTCTGTTACCCACTGTTACTATGGTTATAAATGAGGAATTTATCCTTTATCCTCTAAGTCAGGAATCAGCAGCCCTCCAGATGTTTTGGAACTACAAGTCCCATGATGCTCAGCCACTCATTGGGCTGGTAAATAGGTATGAGCTGTTCGGGTTCGGACGGTTCGGAGTTCGACCCGAACTTTGGCAGTTCGAAAGTACGCGAATTTCGAACTTTTTGGGTGTGTTCGGTTCGAGTTCGAAAAAAAAAAGAAATTTCCAAAATAGTATAGAAAATGCTTAAAAAAATACAAAAAAATTAATGTGTACGTGGAAAGATTATTAACTCTAAATGACCTCTGTTCACAAACGGGCATAACACCAGGTGTTTTTAGTCTGGTAATCAATTTGATACATTGTACACCATACTGAGGGTGGGGTGGTGTCTGCTTCTGATTGAGATTTGAGAATTAATTTCCCTAAAACATCCTAATATGCTGCATTTAACCCTTTCGCTGCTGAGGCTTTTGACACCTCTGTGCTGAGGTCATTTTTACCGCTTTCGCTCATCATGTTTAACCGCGTTTTGTAGCCATATTTTGATATATGACCCAGACATATTATATATCGTTCTTTCCGGCAGACTTGGCAGATTCATAATATGTCATTATTATATGTATACGTTATGTCATGTCTGTATATTATAACCAAAATGCAATAAAATTTGAATTTTCAATAATTTATTATGTGTAAAGTGTTTTTTTTCACATTTTAACATGCGATCGTTTGCGGTTATATTTTGTATGGGGTGCGCTTGTTAAAAAAATTAGAAATGGGGTCTCGTTACATTTTTTTTTTGGGGAAAATTTCGCTTTTTTTCACAAAAGCACCGCATAAAAAAATCGTTAGTGCAGCATTATTGTTCACATTATAACTGAAATGGGAACAATATTGCTGCATTAAGAAAACAAAAACAGGGGGCGTGGCCTGGAGCGAGATGAGAGCAGACGTGTAGGCTGATCTCTCCGTCCTGACGAGCAGAGAACCCAATTTTTATCGGAGCAGATCTTCTCCACGCTGACTCCCATCACCACCGAGTTCCTCGTGATGTCTCCCGCAAAGGTTTCCCGGACGAAGGGGACCCCAGGTACGCTGGTAGCCCCGATCTTCCGCCCCCTGTCCTCTGGGCCTGCTTCTCAAGATGGCGGCCGGCACTCTCCATCAGCCTCCTCCGCGTGCTCCAGCCCCGGAGGGCCTCCAGAGGCGGCTACCAAGGGGGATATTCAGCAGATCCTCGGCCGGCTGGTCGAGGTACAACAATTTATCGCGGGGGAGCTGGACAAATCGGCACGCGCCATCCGCACGGAGATACATGCGGTTGGCGCCAGAACTTCCGCTTTGGAGGACGCGGTGACTACGCTCTCTAGGGGCCACAACGCGGCAATCGACAGGTCAAACATGTTGGTGGAGCGCATACAACAACTGGAGCAGCAGGTAGAGGACCTTTCTAACAGGTCCAGACGCAACAATTTACGGCTCCGGGGGCTCCCGGAGTCGGTGACCTCGAGCGCCTTGGGAGAGACGGTATTAAATATGCTGATGACCCTGTTACCCGATTACACCGCGGACCAGTTGCTACTTGACCGGGTGCACCGAGCCCTGAGAGCGAGGGCAGCCCCTCCGGCAGGCCCCAGGGATGTGATCTTCCGTTTCCATTACTTCACTTCCAGGGTGGCAGTGCTGCGAGCCTTACGTCATTCTCCACTTGTCTATCAGGAGGCAGAGCTACAGATCTTTCAAGACCTAGCCCCCAGCACGCTGGCCCGACGCCGTCCCTGGAAACCCCTTGCTGATCACCTGAGGGGCCACGGGGTTCGTTTTGCTTGGGGCTTCCCCCTGAAGATGATGGCCTTCCAGAATGGCTCCACGTCCATCTGTGCATCGTTGGCGGGGGCTCCCGCCTTCTTGGCCCAGCTTGGCCTTCCGGCCTTGGAGCTCCAAATTCCGGATGCCTCCCTGCAACCTCTGGAACCGGTGGAGGTGGAGTGGGAGTGTATCCCCGCGCCGGGCTCTCCTCGCCCTCCGCCATGAACGGGGCATTGGGACACACTATCGTTTTGGTTCCTATTCCTCGGAGTGAACTCACCCTATTGATTGCCAACGTTTATGTGCGCCTTGGGTG
Source organism: Leptobrachium leishanense (assembly GCA_009667805.1). Lineage (NCBI taxonomy): Eukaryota > Metazoa > Chordata > Amphibia > Anura > Megophryidae > Leptobrachium > Leptobrachium leishanense. Next base: position 47,478,126 of record CM019066.1, on the reverse strand, counting down.
GTGCTGGGAGAGGTGAGCCTGTGGTCACTTGGGTGGCAGTGCCCTGCTGGGGTGGAGGTGTCATGCCTCCCCCTCCCCACGGCACTTGCGGGGCTTTGGTCCACTGTTTTACTGTGAGTTACGTTTATTGAATGATAATCTGTTTTTATGGTCTGCTTTTACTTTATATTGCCATATCTTTTTATTTTTGGGTTCTTTTTCAATCCATATATATGCCGCTTCACGCGTCAACTAAGGAGGCGACATGTGTGGATAACATGTACTCCTTATCCGTCCCCCCTTTCGAGGGATTACCCGAGACCTTGTTGAAATTGTCTCGGGCTCTCCTTCTCTACCTTTATGTGTTCCCTCTTTTCTTCCCTTATGTTATTTCCTTTCTGTGTCGTGTTCTTCTGCGTTTCCCTTGTTTACTTGTTGTCCTGTCCATGTTATGTGTGAGTATGGCACTGATGTGGGTTGAGAGCGCTGGAGTACAACATCACCTCGTTCCTGGGAGTTACGATGCAACCTAATAAGGTGATGGCCCTCTCACTTAATGTGAAGGGCTTAAATTCCCCCCAGAAACGGAGAGTGTTATTTCGCGATCTTAGACGCAAACATGTAGATATAGCGTTCCTCCAGGAAACCAGATTACCTCGGCAGGACTCACACAGACTACGTGATCCTCGTTTCTCCCAGGTGTTTTCCTCTTGCGCTCTCAACAAACAAAACGGAGTGGCTATCCTTATCCACAGAAATTGCCTCTTTACAAAACTTGATGTTCATACTGATATAGCCGGACGTTATGTTATTTTATCTGGCACCCTGGGTACACGATCTGTCACCTTAGTAAATATATACGCCCCGAATACACCGGACAAACACTTCTGGGATGCCCTCCAGGCCGACCTGGACCGTCATGCCTTGGGGGAGATCCTTATGTGCGGGGACTTTAACGCGGTCCCCTGTCCCGCAGTGGACAGATCACGCCCTTCCGCCAACCAGACCCCAACTACGGGCACTAGACAGGACGTCTTGTTTGGCTCCTTCCTAAATCAGAGGGCCTTGATAGACGTATGGCGGGTCTCCCATCCCTCTACTAAAGACTTTACCTTCTATTCTAACCCCCACGGGTCTTACTCCAGAATCGATAACATCCTTATCTCTCCCTCCCTCCTCCCATGGGTGACAGCGGCCTCTATTGGGGTGATTAGTTGGTCGGACCACGCGAATGTGGTCGTGGAACTTAGCATCCCTGACTGCTCCCCGGCGTGGAACTGGCGGCTTGGATCCCATACACTGCAGGATGCGGGGTTGGTCAGGGAACTAGAGGCGGAGTTGGAGGCATACTTCCGAGAAAATGTCACGGGGGACATCTCCTTCTCCACCGTTTGGGCAGCGCATAAAGCTGTAATAAGAGGAGAAATCATTAAAAAAGTTTCCTACCGCAAACGCCTTAAGTTACAGCGCGTATTAGAATTGCAGCATACGTTACGGGTACAGGAAGTAGAACATAAAACGACACCCTCTCAGGAAGGCTTTGACCGCTTACAAGGCACCCGACATGCCCTAAACAGGTTATTGCTCGACGATGTAGCAAAAGCAATGACATGGTCTAAGCGTAGATTCTACGAATCCGCAAACAAGATGGACACTCTGTTGGCACGACAGATACGACCGCGTCCTCCGGTGACCCGTATTACCTCCCTCAAAGACTCGGCAGGTAGACCGATCAAATCCCCACAACATATTAAACGAACCTTTACGGACTACTACTCCTCTCTTTACAATCACTCCCCACTACACTCGCCTCCCACGGCCTCCCACCTAACTGACATTAACTCCTTTCTTTCTAGCGTTGATTTCCATTTGCACGACCTTACAGGAGCAGGGGCTGAAGACTATGATGAGGTGGTACACCACACCTGTGCTCCTCCATAAAACCAACGCAGCTGTCCCTGATGATTGCTGGAGGGGCTGCAGGGAAAGAGGCACTCAGGCCCATATGTGGTGGTCGTGTCCTGCAATCTCGAAATACTGGGACTCGGTGCAGACCCTGTTAGAACAGGTCTTTGAAACCAGGGTGCCAAAAGATCCTTGGATCTTTGTGCGTGATTTTTTACACATCCAAACCAGGAAACTTTGGGTGTCTGGACGTTATGTTGGCCGGACATGAGCAGGGTCTGACGTCTCCAAATCACGCAGAAATGTCGCTAGTGGACGCAGCGCACTCTGTACTAGCGGTTCTGCGTTCTCGAAAAAATGCGTTCATTTTCCACTTGCGTTGCGCAGCCGGACTTTCGTGCGACCGTACTTCGTATATTGGCCGTCATTGCCCGTCATTTGCTGCTAGTGCGGCCGTGATTAAGTGCGCCTAAACGCACGTTAAAAATTCGCTAGTCTGATCCTAGCCTAAATGGGAGAATTTTTCTGGTTTGGCTATTTTGACCTACAGGGTTATCCAAAGAGATTCGAATTGCTTGAGAAAGGTAACCGAACGCTGAAAATCAGCGTTCGGTTACCTTTCCTGGCCATTCGGCTATCCAGAGAGCAGGCAATTCGCCAAATCCTGGCGAATTGCCTGCACATACGGTGCCTGTTCGGTGCCTGTTCGAGGGCAGTGAAATCCCCATGAAAAAGCACTGCTTCGGCTATTCAGAGAACACAAACCAGCAGTGAAAGGTTCCCCTAATGCCCTGCCATTCGGTGGTTTCATTCGGCAAATTTATTCAGGAGAATCCCATAGACTTCAATGTTAAAAATATTCCCGTTTTAATTCAATATCTAATAAACCGTTCATTATAAAATTCTGCAGCAAAAAGTCTCTTTATTTATAGATTTTTTAGGATACTTTAAGCATTTTTTTTAATTTTTTAAAAAAAAATTAAAAGTCAGATTTTTTTTTTTTTTTTTTTCAGTTTGCTTATTTTTTTTGTAACAGCCCTCTTTATTATCATTCCCTGGACCTCCTGTGAAAATTTCAGACATTTTCGCTCAGTAGTTTCTTTGCAAACAGCGTTTCATTTTCCCAGATTCATACAAATGGTTTTTCTAATTTATTCACTGCCTCCTCTACGTCACAGCTGCTTCGGCTCTGTGTGATTCGGCTCATGTTCGGCTCCTGTTCGGCTTCTTCAAAGGTTAATCCAGATGTTTTTGCTTGTTTTCAGCGTGCATTCGGTTAGTTTTCGTCAGGTTTGCGGCAGCTTTTCCCTGCAATTCGGGGACCCTGTGGTGTTTGCTGAATACACCGCAGGGTCACCGAAATGCAATCGGCAAAAGGAACCGAATTGAAGAGAACGAAAAGTCACCGAACGTGCGGTGACTTTTCGAATCTCTTTGGATAACCCTGCTAGTATTTTCCATTCTCCAGTCATTCTCCTGCTCTACACCGCTCTCTGAATAACCCTGACAGGGTTATTCAGAGAAAGGTGAAACTCAGGAGAATGACTGAAGAGAAAATTCTAGGTCAAAATAGCCGAACCAGAAAAATTCTCCCATTTATCTCACTTTCCAAATCGGCTATTTGGTCTAGAATTTTCCATTCTCCTGCTTTTCACCACCAAAAAAATCAGTAAACTTTTTCTGCGTGTCCGAAAATGTCTCCTCTTTTCATACAGACTGCCGCCCCAAGCAGTTGTTTATGGATAGATTAAAGGAAAAGCATTTACCGTCATTTGAAATGTTATTTTTTGGTTTTTACATATTTCTATACATCCTAGAAATCCGCCACTTCACGGGCAGGTTATGGGGACCTCCTAGGCACGATATTTGAAGGAATTTTTCGTTTTTATTTTTTAACCCTTATTTCATGGAAAACTCACTGTCCCTTTAAAAACTTTTTTTTTTTACTTTTTGTCCTTGTTTCCTGTCCCCCAGGGCACTACCCGGACCCCCATACACTTTTTATGGCAAATATGTAGCATATATGCCCTCTTGGAGGGCACTCTAAAAAACCGAATTTTCAGCCCCATTGACTTGTATGGGGTTCGGGTTCGGATCCGAACATTTGGAAAGTTCGGCTTCGAACCGAACTCGGGGAGTGTTCGGCTCAAAATGTCTGGAGGGCCCAGGTTTCTGACAATGGATCTAAATAGAGGACATATACTCAGGGCCACCTCTAGCATTTGAGGGGCCCTGGGTGAGAAGATTTTTTGGGTCTCCTCTCACACCTTCAACACCACAACTCATTTATACGCCACCATTTTTTACACACACACACACACTGACCCCCTGATCTTTTCACCTCCCCCGATAATACCCCTGACCCCTTTGACCCCCCTGATAGACATCCCCCATTAGTGTCCCCATTTTAGCTCGCACTAGGGAATAGTGCCCAGGAGGTTTGCGACTCCAGGCTTCGTGAAAAACTCTTGCTTATTGGAAGGGCAGCCAACAGTATCAGCCACCTGCCAGCAATCTGTGGGGTGACAGCGACATCTAGAGGCAGGAAAAAAGAAGACAGAAATAAGGGATCACAGGGATATCCTATTGAAGAATAGACTTCCCTTTATCTGCTCTTAAATAATGAGGCAAAAGCTGCTGACATCCTCCTCCCAATTAATTAATATTTTTTATTTGGGTGATGTTTACTCGCCACATGCTGCCCCTCCTCTTGGGCTCAGGGACTCCCAAACACAGAAGTCCCTGAAGCTTTCCTGCGCAATATGTGTTCCTATTCAACTTGCGTAGCGTGGGAACCACAAATTGCGCAATGCTACGGGACTCACACACTTATATTATATACATATACAAGTTCTGTAGCGCCTGCTTAGGAAACTTTTGGGTCCCCTCCAAATTTACAGATGACTTCTGTATTATACATAATAATACACAGAGAGGACACAATACAGGGAGTCTGGGATTTATCAATATGTCTGCATTACACACATTATACACACGGAGAGGACACAATACAGGGAGTCTAAGATTTATCAATATGTCTGCATTACACACATTATACACACGGAGAGGACACAATACAGGGAGTCTGGGATTTATCAATATGTCTGCATTACACACATTATACACACGGAGAGGACACAATACAGGGAGTCTGGGATTTACCAATATGTCTGCATTACACACATTATACACACGGAGAGGACACAATACAGGGAGTCTGGGATTTATCAATATGTCTGCATTACACACATTATACACACGGAGAGGACACAATACAGGGAGTCTGGGATTTACTTATGTCTGTGTTACACATATTAAGTAAAACCGCAAAAAAACCAACTACAATAGTAAAAGGTATGATCGCAGACAGGGCCGCCATCAGGGCATTACGCCCAATACTGCCGTAAGGGGCCCGGGCCCGGTGGGGGCCCGGGCCGCTGGGGCCTGGGGGAGGATCCGGGCCCCCGACGGCAGCGGCTCGCCCTTAACAGCTCCGGTATCGGACTCGATGAGTCCGAATCCGGAGCTGTGTCCCTGCTGCTGCTGCAGGAGCCGGAGGAGACTGAGACACTGTGTCTCCTCCGGCTCCTGGCAGCTTCACTTCCTGGCTGGGCGGGGCCAAGTAGCGTGTGAGGGGCCTCCCAAGCACGTTGCTTTGGCTCCGCCCCTCCACTCAGTGAAGCTGCGCGCCGGAGCTGGAGGGGCCGGGAAGAAGAAGAGAAGAAGATTAAAGAAAAGGTGAAGAAAAGAAGAGCTGAAGACAGAAGAAAAGAAGATAGAAGACAGCGAGTGGTGAGCCAGGGCCCAGACCCTAAGACCCAGGGCCCAGACCCCTAGGCCCAAACCCAGACCCCAGACCCCAAGGCCCAGACCCCTAGGCCCAGACCTCTAGGCTCAGACCCAGGCCCAGACCCCAAGGCCCAGACCCCAAGGCCCAGACCCAGGGCCCAGACCCCAGGGCAAAGGCCCAGGCCCAGACCCAGGGCCCAGACCCCTAGGCCCAAACCCATGGCCCAGGACCCAGACCCTAGGGCCCAGACCCTTAGGCCCAGACCCAGGGCCCAGGACCCAAGGCCCAGACCTCTAGGCCCAAACCAGGGCCCAGACCCCCTAGACCCACACCCAGGCCCAGACCCCAAGGCCCAGACCCAGGCCCAGACCCCTAAGCCCAAACCCAGGGCCCAGACCCCAAGGCCCAGACCCAAGACCCAGACACTAGGGCCCAAGGCCCAGACCCAAGACCCAGACACTAGGGCCCAGGGCCCAGACCCTGGGCCCAGACCCCCTAGGCCCAAACCCAGGGCCCAGACCCAGGGCCCAGACCCCTAGGCCCAAACCCAGGACCCAAGGCCCAGACCCTGGGCCCAGACCCCCTAGGCCCAAACCCAGGGCCCAGACCCTAAGGCCCAGACCCAAGGCCCAAACCCAGGGCCCAGACCCTAAGACCCAGGGCCCAGACCCCTAGGCCCAAACCCAGGACCCAAGGCCCAGACACCAAGGCCCAAACCCAGGGCCCAGACCCCAAGGCCCAGGACCCAGACCCCAAGGCCCAGACCCCTAGGCCCAGACCTCTAGGCTCAGACCCAGGGCCCAGACCCAGGACCCAGACCTCTAGGACCAGACCCCAAGGCCCAGACCCAGGGCCCAGACCCCAAGGCCCATTCCAGGGCCCAGACCCTAGGGCCCAGGGTCCAGACCCCTAGGCCCAGGGCCAAGGCCCAGACCCAGGGCCCAGACCCAAGGCAAATGCCCAGGGCCCAGACCCAAGACCCAAACCCAGGGCCCAGACCCTATGGCCCAGACCCAGGGCAAAGGCCCAGGGCAAAGGCCCCTAGGCCCAAACCCATGGCCCAGACCCCAAGGCCCAGACCCTAGGGGCCAGGGCCCAGACCCTAGGGCCCAGACTCAGGGCCCAGACCCCTAAGCCCAAACCCAGGGCCCAGACCCAAGCCCAGGACCCAGATCCAAGGCCCAGACCCAGGGCCCAGACCCTAGGGCCCTGGGCCCAGACCCCCTAGGCCCAGACCCAGGGCCCAGACCCCTAGCCCAAACCCAGGACCCAAGACCCAGACCCAAGACCCAAGGCCCAGACCCTGGGCCCAGACCCCCTAGGCCCAAACCCAGGGCCCAGACCCAAGGCCCAAACCCAGGGCCCAGACCCTAAGGCCAGACCCAGGGCCCAGACACTAGGGCCCTGGGCCCAGACCCCCTAGGCCCAAACCCAGGGCCCAGACCCCTAGGCCCAAACCCAGGACCCAAGGCCAGGACCCAAGGCCCAGACCCTGGGCCCAGACCCCCTAGGCCCAAACCCAGGGCCCAGACCCTAAGGCCCAGACCCTAAGGCCCAAACCCAGGGCCCAGACCCTGGGCCCAGACCCTGGGCCCAGACCCCCTAGGCCCAGACCCTAAGGCCCAGACCCCCTAGGCCCAAACCCAGGGCCCAGACCCTAAGGCCAGACCCAGGGCCCAGACCCTAAGGCCCAGACCCAAGGCCCAGACCCAGGGCCCAGACCCTAAGGCCCAGACCCAGGGCCCAGACCACCCTAGGCCCAAACCCAGGGCCCAGACCCTAGGGCCCAGACCCTAAGACCCAGGGCCCAGACCCCTAGGCCCAAACCCAGGGCCCAGACCCTGGGCCCAGACCCCTAGGCCAAACCCAGGGCCCAGACCCCAAGGCCCAGACCCCAAAGCCCAAATACAGACCCAGGGCCCAGACCCTAGGGTCCAGACCCCATACCCAGGGCCCAGACCCCCTAGGCCCAGACCCCCTAGGCCCAAACCAGGGCCCAGACCCCCTAGGCCCAAACCCAGGGCCCAGACCCTAGGGCCCAGACCCTAAGACCCAGGGCCCAGACCCCTAGGCCCAAACCCAGGGCCCAGACCCCTAGGCCAAACCCAGGGCCCAGACCAAGGCCCAGACCCCAAAGCCCAAATACAGACCCAGGGCCCAGACCCTAGGGTCCAGGGCCCAGACCCAGGGCCCAGACCCCAAGGCCCAGACCCTAGGGCCCAGACCCAGGACCCAGACCCCAAGGCCCAGGGACCAGACCAGAGACCAGGGCCCAGGCTAGACCCCAGGGACCAGACCTCAGGGCCCAGACCTCAGGACCAGACCCCAAGGCCCAGTCCCAGGGACCAGACCCAGGGCCCAGACCCAGACCCAAAGGCCATCATACACAGCCCGTTTCTGTGAGATTTATTGCTGTGGATTCTGTGATATGTTCAGACACACCGCTCATTACTGTGAGTTTTATTGCTGTGGATACTGTGATAAGCTAATACACACTGCACATTACTGGGAGTTTTATTGCTGTGGTGCTATGTTATGTCCTTTTTTTTTGAAGGGGGAGAAAAGCTGTTAGAGGTTGAGGGGGGGCCCTGGGGGGCCCCAACGTGAGGTTTAGTAAGGGGCCCCATCATTTCTAATGGCTGCCCTGATCGCAGAACTCATTGGCAGAGACACGCACACACAAATGTGGAGGAGCCCCTATAAACATCTACACACCCCGAATATGGAGGAGGGTCTAAAGACATCCAGAAACAACCTACAGAGGATTCCTTAAAGACCACCCAAACCCAGTATATGGAGGAGCCCCTAAAAAGAAGGAGATTAGGGCAAAACAGGGACAGAGATTCGCTGCCAAAATTGGGGCTGCCCTTAGTATATAGGATACATAAAGTTTAACTAAAGCTGAATAACAAGCACCACACTGATATCACCAAAATCATTATATTTTACATCGAATGCTGCCTCAGAAAGATCCCAATTGTTGGAGGTGCTCTTCGGCGAAAGGTACGTATCTCCATGTGTGGTGGGAGTGTGCCATGCTTGTTCCCTTCTGGAAATTAGTGCACGATGCTGTTGTCCATGTCTCTGGGTTGGAGGTTCAATTTACCCCAGCCACTTATCTCCTTCTGCAGTTCCAGACCCCGATATCAGCATTGCGCAGATCAGTGGCAATGAGGCTTATAAATGGCGGCTAAACTTCTGATTCCATTGTTCTGGGGATCTACTACGATCCGGTCCCGGCGCTCCTGGGTTGAGAAAGTTGAATCTTTCCGCGCAGTGGACCGGCTGGTGGCGTTAGAAAGAGATCAAATTGCTGAATTCGCACTCCTATGGTTCTACTGGGACGACTTTGTCTCCAGCGGACTGAGACCTCCACCGCCACCTTCTACTGAGTAGACTTCTGTCATGTCACAGTTCCTCTATAAAATAGGAGGCTGAGGCGTCTCTGGACTAGGGCCGATACCCTCTGTACCCTATGAACGGTCGTGGTTCAGGAAGCTATGTGGCCCCCCCCCCCTCCTGTTAATCCACCCCCCTCTCCTTTTTTTTTTCTTTTCTTTATCCCCCCCTCTCACTCATCCTCCTCTTCTTTTCTCCCCTTATCTTTCCTGTCATTCTTTCTATATGCTGTACTCTAATTCTACATATCTTTCTCTTTATCTGTTCTTTGTCACTATTATTTGAGATTGATGTGGACTCAGTCGGTCGGCTCGGTCACATCCCATCAGACTCTGTAATGGCGAATGGTTGAACCGGATTACTACTAAACATTGCCCCGATTTCAATATTTGTTTCACCAAACAATATGCTCCTCTCTTGAGAAATGTGACCTGCTCTATGTCTTTGTACCACTTTTTTGACTTTTCTTGCACATGTTGAACTTTTCTACTTGATATTTGTTTATTCTTTTTGCGCATGTGTATCTCCTGTTATTTCTGCCTAATAAAATTTTATACCGCAAAAAAAATCATTATATTTTATTTTTAGTTGAAAAATAAAAAGGAATGATTAAATCAGGACTACATGACCGTATATATGGAGGCAGTATGGTGACAGTATATTGAGAGGCAGTATGGTGACAGTATATATGGACAGAATATATGGACAGAAGCAGTATGGTGACAGTATAAATGGAGGGAAGCAGTATGGTGACAGTATATATGGAGGGTGTGTGTGTGATGTGTGTTAGTCACTCACCACTTAGAAGAAATGCCCTCAGCTGAAACATTAAAGGAGGCACCTCTTATCAGATCAGGATGCTGCAGAATACCTGTCAGGTGGCTTCATCTGGTGGCAGTGTAATAGATGGGCCATAGGGGCTGGCTGGGCATGCTGGGAGGGGCTGGAGGCTAGCAGTATCTCTGGGGTCCCTGCTTCCCGAGTCCACAGCCTATCATTGCTACGCGCGGGCAGTCGTCTCCTCCCTGGCTGATGTCAGCAGACAGGGGCGTGGTGTCAGACAGTGATTGGTGCTCCTCGAAGCCAGCCTGCCCTCACTGATCCCTGGCAGCACTGCAGGACCGGTGAGAAGCTTTGTCTCTCCCCTAGCAGCTTTACAATTGTTGGGCAAGTAGTGCAGTATTCCTCTGTTGACACACAGTAGCTGCTGTTTTTGCCGCCTCACTGGAAACTGCCGCCCAAGGCCTTGTTGGCCTAGGCCAAGAAACAGCACTGCATCACATCCGTGTTGCCGCACAGTTTAACGTCCATCGTAGCATAGAATCATGAGTAATAGAGACCCACACACTAAGTGCATCTGCACCGAACTGTTCACGCACAACGCACGTGGTAATCAGACACAAGTTAGGCAAGAATGTAAAACCGCTAGACGGACGTGAAGCGTGTGCCACATCCGCGTAGTGTTCTATGTGAGTAATGAGGAGAAGTCAGACGCTGCACAATTGCGATGTCGAGCACCTTGACGCACAAAATGCCTTTTCGTATCATTTTCAAATTTTTATCATTTTTCATATTAAATTTGTTTCCCATAATTCCCTTTTTTTTTTACGTCTGTCAACACAAACGGACCGTGTGGTGTCTACAGTATCTTCCGTCAGTACGTCCGTCCGTTGTGTACGCAGAGTACGCTCAGATTGTGTTCGTCTTACATTAGCCTTAGTCAGTGTTTCCCAAACCTGTCCTCACGAGCCTCTAACAGGCCAGGTTTTAAGGATTCCTGAGTCTGAATCCTGCGATCAATGAGCAGCAAATCATATCACCTGTATTCAGGGCCACCATCAGGGCATTATGCCCCATGCTGGCGTAAGGGCCCCGGGCCGCCGGGACCCCGCCGCTCCCTTCTTAACAGCTCCGGTGTCGGACTCTATGGGCAGTATTACAATGTTGGTGCTATACTAACTTAACCAGAGCTGTTGTAAACTGAAAACCTCCATAGGCTATAATGGCTCTGGTAAGTTTACAACAGCTCTGGTTAAGTTAGCACCAACTATGTAATATGGCCCTATGAGTCCGAATCCAGAGCTGTACTTGGTCTCCAAGTCGTCCTGCAGGCTGCCTGGCTGGGCGGGCCAAACAGCGTGCATGTGACCCCCACGCACGCTGCTTTGGCGCTGCCCTTTCCAGTCATGTGTGTGATGCACGCGTCACACACGAGTAGCAGCCAGTAAAGGAGGGCCTGGGAGAAGAGCGGAGAAGAAAGAAGAGAGGAGCAGAGGACAAGGAATGAAGACAGCGGAGCGGTGAGCCAGGGCCCAGCCAGACCCCATGCTCAGCCAGGCCCCAGACTCAGCCAGGGCCCAGACCCCAGGCTCAGCTAGGGCCCAGCCAGACCCCAGGCCCCAGACTCAGCCAGGGCCCAGACCCCAGGCTCAGATAGGGCCCAGCCAGACCCCAGGCTCAGCCAGGCCCAGCCAAACCCCAGGCTCACCCAGGGCCCAGGCACAGCCAGTCACCCAGGAGTCAGGGCCCAGCCAGACCCCAGGCCCAGCCAGGCCCCAGGCTCAGCCAGGGCCCAGGCCCAGCCAGTCCTCAGGCCCAGCCAGGACCCAGGCTCAGCCAGGGCCCAGACCCCAGGTACAGCCAGGCCCAGCCAGACCCCAGGCTCAGCCAGGGCCCAGACACAAGGCCCAGCCAAGTCCAAAGGCCATCATACAGACAGCACATTACTGTGAGTTTTATTGCTATACAGCTCTGTGATACGCTCATACAGACCGCACATTACTGTGAGTTTTATTGCTGTGGAACTGTGTTATGTCCTTTATTTTGGAAGGGGGCGAAAAGCTGTTAAAGGTTGAGGAAGCTTACAGGTGGCCCCATCCTGAGGTTCAGTAACGGCCCCATCATTTCTGATGGCTGCCCTGCCTGGTAGGCCGGCTGCACACTAGACGTTTTTTTTAACGGACTAACGCGCGTTAACAATGACGGATCAGTGCGTTAAAATTGACGGAGGAGATGGTAGACATCAGACGATGCGTTAATTTTGACGCACGTCTTAAAAACGTGAATTTTGTGAAAAAAAAAGCTGGGCTGGCATAGATTTCAATAAAGTTGTAGACAATTATATGTTGAAAAAAAAAAAAAAAGGGTTGTGGTGAGGTGTTTTTTGCAAGATGGACGGGATAGATGCAGTTCTGTTCACTCTGTTGGCGTATGCGTATTCGCAGACATTAATTGTGTGTTGTGCGCATGCGCGAAGAATTTGACGCGCGAACGTCGCGTTGATCCTAGCGTACAAGCTAGGTGTTTCTCTATACGCACGTCCCGCCGCGCGCGTTATGCGCAGCGCGCGGTAGCGTGTGTTGTGCTCTATCGGCGTTAACTGTAGGCAGTAACGCACGCCGGTAACGCACGTTAGAGCGCATACTTTTACGTCTAGTGTGCACCCGGCCTTAGGCTTGTGCACCGATTTTTTTTTCGGTTCGATTCGGTTCGATTTTTCGGATTTTTAAACTTTTCGATTCGGCTCGTTTCGACCGATTTCGGATTCGATTCGATTCGGCCCGTTTTTCGGGTACATTTTTTTTTCGGAATTTCAACCGTTTTTCGTATTTTCGTGTCACTGTGCTCGGTTTTTGTATCGACTTTTCGTAATTTCGGAAAATTTTCGTTTTTCGGAATTGCACATTTTTCGGAATATCGACCATTTTTCGTATTTTTAGTGTCATTTTGCCCTTTTTTTGTATCGACTTTTCGTTTTTTCGAAAAATTTTCGTTTTTCAGAAAATTTTCGTTTTTACAAAATTTTAATTTTTTGGAAAATTTTCGTTTTTCGGAAAATTTTCGTTTTTCGGAACATCTGTTCTCCTCGTTTGACACATTTCAAGTCCATTTGAAAAATCCGAAAATATTTCGTTTCGGCTCGGAAAACATTTCGGATCTGAAATTTTCGGATCTAAAATTTTTCGGAAATTCGGCCGCATCCGAAAACACGAATCGGGAAATTTCGTGAAAATTCCGAAATTCCGAAACCCGAAACGCACATCCCTACTGCCTGTATCCTGCAAACCTGGCCTGTCAGGGAGACCTGAGGATGGGTTTGGGAAACACTGGATTAAGTGCATCAAGTATCCCGGTGAAAACCAATAGAGATAAAGGAAGTAACCTGGAAGTGAAACCCACTTCCGTTCAGGGCCGGATTTATAATTAGGCAGAGAAAGCATGTGCCTACTGGCTCCTACCACTAGGGGACGCCTTGCTCTGTAAAATAAATAAATATATATATATATATATATATATATATATTACAATTTACAATCATTAAGATCCCTGTATCTCCAGAGCCCTACAGGCTTGTCATGTTTCACATGACTTGTGATATGCCTTTAAGAATTGCACATGTCTTATCTACCCCTGGGTTTCTCTCCTCCCCTCCTCATGGTGCAGGGATTTCCTGTCCAGATAGCTCCACCCTTGTTCTCTTCCCAGTAATCCTTTGCAAGCCTTATGGACTCAGATTCATTATGATTTTTTGACCTATCCGATGTATATTGTTGTGGATTTTCTACAGTTTTGGAATAAAACTTCAACAGATCTTCAAGGTGTCATCTGGATTGAGTCACTGTCTGTAATTCATCTAGACTGGGAGTTATCGCCATCTCATCACAACAGTAAGTTAAGAGATCACATTCTCAGTGCTTTGGTGGAGAAACAGAACAGTCAAAAAAATCATATAATCAGTCAGAAGACCTTAGAAAGATCAACCAAAAGATCAAGAAAGATCAGTCAGACAGCCTCCATAGGATCCTTGCTAGCTCTGGATACACAGGGAGACGCTGTAGGGACAGTGGAAATAGCAGCTTCACACAGTGCAGCCATTACCACAAGCCTGTATGTGCCTGCAAGCAAGTCCCAGCATAGCATTCAACAGTGTCAGGATATTAGTGCTGTAAAAGTTCAATACATCTGTGCCTTACAAACAGTTTATCCAGTGCATCTGTACACTACAACCAGTTTATTTCTCTGTATGCATTGCACATGATTTGACTGTGAAGAGAAAGTAAAAACAAATATTTCTTCAACCGTTGCCTAGAAATCCTAGCTGAGCTCAGCAAAATTGATACATTTCTCTGCTGCTATAGAACTAGATCATTAACCCTCTCCTTGTCAGCAAATGTTCCAGCAAATCAACATGTAATCTGACACACTACCAGACTCAGAAATCCTTTCAGATCAGGAATTAAACCCAGGAACCAAACAAAAGAGAAAAAAGATTAACAAAACCAACCTGGAAAGTACAAGAAAATCTTGAAGCTCACGCAAAAGAGTTGGTGTCTCATACGAATGATCTCTGGTGTACTGCTGTCACATGCATGTCAACTCTCTCTCAACCATGTCATGATGCATTACAACTAGAGAGCACTATTAAGCAATTAGATGTCGCTTATCAGGATTATCAAAAAATATGTGTTAAATATATTCATCTCTTAAAGCGGTACAACACTAAAGTGTCACTGGAAGAACTAAAGAGATTCAATGAGCTCAATCTAGAAAGAGACAATTTAGTGCTGCAAACAAAGACAAAGGCAGAAGTAAGAATCGCACAGCTCCATGAATCCAGATCCCACCGCTCTGCATCCACCAGACACTCCTCAAGGTCTTCCAAATCCCTACAATCAAGGTCTTCCACACTCAGTCAACAACTCATAAAGGCCCGTGCTGATGCTGAAGCTTCTAAAATTCAGGCAGCCTTCGCCAAAAAGAAAGCAGAAATGGGAGCTGAAGCCGCACGCCAGAAAGCAGAAATGGGAGCTGAAGCCGCACGCCAGAAGGCAGAAATGTAAGCTGAAGCTGCAGGCAAAGAAGCTGAAGCCGCATGCCACAAGGTGGAAATGGAACTTTTGGAAAAACAATGTGAACATGCCACGGCCATGGCAAGATTAAAGGTTTTAGAACAGGCTGCTAGTGAAAGTGAAAGAGACAACAGTAGCAGCAGACACTCAGCTGTGTCTTATGCCTCAGATTCTTCACATTCCTCTTCAGAACGTCAGCTCCCTGTCACAGCAACCAAAGCACTCAACCAAGGTCTCTTCTCCGAACCTACTGTACTCCAAGACAATTTGCCTTCATATCTTCCAGTACACCAGACTGCAGCATCTCAGCAAGCAGTGGGCAATAGCATGCACATAATAAACTATCCACCTTACCTTGACATCAGCCAAGTACCAACTAGCAAGCACACTGCTCCACAGCTACAAACCAACATGTCAATGAACTTTAAACCAGTTCCAGTGTTGAATGCCTCAGCACCAACATATGTTCCCAAGTCACCTGCAGTCATGCACCCAAAGTCGGAAAACATGGACATGTCGCAGTTTGCTAAATACATGCTTCGCAGAGAGCTCACAAAGACAGGCCTCACCAAGTTTGATGACAAGCCTGAAAATTACAGAGGATGGAAATCCACCTTTAAAGCCACAATGAGTGACCTAGAAATCACTGCTACAGAAGAATTAGATCTGCTCATCAGATGGCTAGGTCCCCAGTCTACTGAACGCATCAAGAGACTCAAATCGGTTCATATTGACAACCCTGCTGCAGGCCTTACGGCTGCTTGGGACAGACTTGAACGTACCTTTGGCAGTCCAGAAACCATTGAAGATGCCTTATTCAAAAGATTGCACAGCTTCCCAAGGATTTCTGCTACTGAGAATTTAAAGTTGAAACTTTCAAGAACTCAGCGATGTTTTATTAGAGCTTCAACTCGCTAAAGCTGACATCCACTTACCTGGTCTCAGTTACCTTGACACCCCTCGTGGCCAGGGCCGGTGCAAGCATTTTTGCCCACTCAGGCGAAGGTGCGTTTTGGTGCCCCCCCCCCATCCATGCCATGCCAATCCGCATAGAGGTGCATAGTAATCTCTATCGCGAGTGTTTGATGTCTTCACTGATGTTGGCACTGTGGCAATCTATGTTGTGCCATGTGTCCCTCAAGTCCCAATCTATGCAGTGCCTGGTGTCAATCCTTTGCCACAGTGGCACAGGAGAGGCACCAGGCACAGCATAGATTGGCAGAGGGGCACCAGACACAGCATAGATTGCCAGAGTGCCAATCTATACCGTGCCATCAATGCTATGACCTGTGTCTCTCATGTGCAATCTATGCTGTGCCTGTTGCCCCTCCTGTGCCACAGTGCCAATCTATGCAGTGCCTGGTGCCCCTCCTTTGGCACTGTGCCAAAGGAAGGCCACCAGGCAGTGCATAGATTGGCACCTCAATTTATGCTGTGCATGGTGCCCATCATTGCTCTACCTGGTGGTGCCCATGCTATGTCTGGTGCTGCCCCTTATGTGCCACAAACAGTGCTAATAATTAGATATGAAATAACTGCATGTGCCAGACCAGTGTTTCCCTACTTACCACTCTGTCTTTTTTCAAGTGGCTGTGTCTGTGGCTTAGGCTGCCTGTCTTATCTGATCTGGTTACAGTGGTTGCGGTCCACTGTCCAGCAGGGTCCTCGATTTGTCCTCATCACGTCTTTTCTTCAGGGGTCCAGAGTGCGGCTGGTGCCTACTGCCTGCCCCGTGATTTTGATTCCATGCGGGAGGGGCCAGATGCCATGCAGGGGGGTGCCCAGATGCCATGCAGGGGGGCGGTCCTGAATAGCGCGAGAGTCCGTGTTGAAGGGGAGGTGGCTGCATGTGTATGCAGGTCACGCATTCCAGCCAGTCAGGTGGTACGGAGTCTCAGTACCACCTGACTGTCCGGACCGCGTGACCTGCGCACACACGCAGCCGCCTCCCCTTCAACACGCTATTCAGGACCGGGCCTCCCCCCTGCATGGCATCCGGGCCCCCCCTTGGACCAGATGGAGTCTAAGATAGCGGCAGAGAACGAGACGGCACAGTTTTTATTGATATCCAAATCCCCGGTCACCGGTCATTTTTCCGCCCCTCCTCCCTGGCAGCAGGCCAGCGCCCTAGGCGACCGCCAGTGTCGCCTTACATTAGCGCCGGCCCTGCTCGTGGCATCAACCCTATTGTTCTCAAGCTACCGTATGGCCTTCAATAAAATTGGGCAGCGCTTGGATCGAAATACCTTTCCTCCTTTTTCCTACTTTTTCCTACTTTCCTCCTTTTTCCTACTTCTGTGAGTTCATCAAAAGAATTGCAGACACAAAGAAAGACCCAAGTTTCTCCTATGGTGACGGTAACCCTCTCAGTTCACCCCCTCCAAGACCTACAAACACACGTATGACACACAGAGACCATAAAGGACCAGTGTCCGTGAAAAGGACCAATGTTCTACCTGTACCTGCTACAGTTCTTGAAAAGACTGAACAAAACAAGAACATCGAGAACCCAAATCGCCAATGTCCCATACATAACAAACCGCATCCACTTAAGAAATGTATTGGCTTCAGAAAGAAAACCCTACAAGAATGTAAAGAACTTTTAAAGAAATTTGGGGTCTGCTACAAATGCTGCGCCTCCACAGAACACTTTGCAAAGGACTGTAAAGCTATCATTAAATGCATAGAGTGTGACAGCGATGACCATGTACAAGCTCTTCATCCATATCCGCACAACTTTACTAAGCCCACAAACAATCCTCCTGAGGCAAAGCAAGGCAGGGAGCGCACAGATCAAGCAGTACCTTCCACCTCAGTGTTCTCTTCATGTACGGAAGTCTGTGGAGAAGGACTCTGTGACAAATCCTGCGCAAAGATATGTTTGGTTCGTGTATACCCAAGAGGTCAACCTGAAAAGGCCATAAGACTGTATACCATTCTGGATGATCAGAGTAACAGATCTCTTGCAACAACACAATTTTTTGAACTTTTGAACATAAAAGAAAATGCTCTACCGTATACCCTAACTACTTGCACCGGCACTACAGAAGTCTTAGGTAGGAGAGTCAGCGGTCTTGTGGTTGCTCCTCTGAACGACAATGTGAAAATACCTTTGCCCACTATCACTGAGTGCAACCAGATTCCAAGCAACAAAGAGGAGATCCCTACTCCGGAAGCTGCCTTGCACCATTCTCACTGGAAGGACATAGCCTGCCAAATACCAGCCCTCGACGGAAGTGCTGACATCCTGCTGTTGCTCGGCCGAGACATCTTGAGGGTGCACAAAGTTTGTCAACAAATCAACGGTCCACATGATGCTCCATATGCTCAGTGTCTGGATCTAGGCTGGGTTGTCATAGGCAATGTTTGTCGAGACAAAGGCAGAAAACCTTACTCGGTGTCCTCCTTTAAAACACACGTCTTGCCAAACGGATGGACTTCTTGTCCTGCACGACGACCACACCAATATCATGTGAAGGAAAGACTGCTTCATAAGAGCGCACAACGACACATCATACAGGACGAAGAGAAAGCTCTTAATTTCTGGGATGACAACATCGGCAACACAGTGTTTGAGGTAACATCTAAAGGCAACGAGTTGGCAGCTACCATGGAAGACAAAGAATTCCTGAAAACCAGGAGTAAAGAGTTCCAAGATGATTCCAACAGCTGGGTGGCACCTCTACCATTCCGTACTCCAAGAAAGAGACTACCAAACAACAGAGAACATGCAGAAGCACGGTTTACTTCTTTACAACGCAGTTTGAATCGGAAACCTGAGATGAAAAGACACTTTGTGGACTTTATGCAGAAAGTGCTTGAGAGAGATCATGCTGAGCCTGCACCTCCGCTTAAGGAAAGAGAAGAATGCTAGTACCTTCCATGCTTTGGTGTCTATCATCCTCGCAAGCCTGATCAGATTAGGGTGGTCTTCGACTCAAGTGCTCGACATGAAGGTGTCTCCCTCAATGACAGTCTTCTCACTGGGCCTAATCCGAACAACAACCTCATAGGAGTTTTACTTCGCTTCAGACAAGAACCAATTGCTATTATGGCTGACATTCAGCAAATGTTCCACTGTTTCATCGTTCGTGAAGACAACAGAAACTTCCTCAGGTTCCGATGGTATCACAATAATGACAATGATGAACTCATAGACTACCGGATGAAGGTACATGTTTTCGGTAATAGTCCTTCTCCCGCAGTAGCAATTTATGGACTGAGGAAAACGGCTCAAGAAGGAGAGAAAGAATTTGGGTTTGATGCACGACAGTTTGTCGAAAAGAACTTATATGTAGACTATGGACTCAAATCTCTGCCTAAAGAAGAAGAAGCTATTGACCTTCTCACTAGAACTCAGAACATGCTTGCCACTGCAAACCTCAGACTTCACAAAATCATTTCGAACAGCGACAAGGCCATGAGAGCCTTTCCCTCTGATGACTACGCTGTCAGTGTGAAGAAATTCCAACTAGGAATGGACCTTTCCATTACACAGCGCAGTCTTGGATTGCTTTGGAACGTTAAGCAAGACACGTTCACATTTCAAGCATCAACATGTGATAAACCCTTCACAAAGCGAGGAGTTCTGTCTACAGTGAACAGTATTTATGATCCATTGGGTTTCATAGCACCACTCACCATTCAGGGTAAAATACTGCTGAGACAGCTTACTTCTGAAAGCTCAGACTGGGATACCCCCTTACCCAAGGAGAAACAACAAAAGGTGGGAATCCTGGAAACAATCTCTACAAGCGTTAGAACAACTCCAGATATCACGTGCTTACACCCCTGTATCTTTAAAGAACGCCACCAGAAGAGAGATCCATGTCTTCTCCGATGCATCCAACGAAGCCATAGCTGCAGTGGCTTATCTTCGGGTCACAGATCCCAGCGGTGGAGCAAGTCTAGGATTTATCATGGGCAAGTCCAAGCTCACACCAAAACCTGCACATACGATTCCAAGGCTTGAACTTTGCGCAGCTGTGTTAGGTGTGGAAATTGCTGAGCTTATAGAACTTGAAACAGACACTGAAATAGACTCCTTTGACTTTTACACAGATAGTAAAATAGTGCTAGGATACATACACAATCAGACAAGACAGTTCCACGTGTCTGTCGGCAACAGAGTGGAACGTATAAGAAAGTTCTCTACACCTGAACAATGGCACTATGTGTCCACTAACTTCAACCCTGCTGATCGAGGTACACGTGCAGTACCTGCCACTGCATTTCTGGACACATTATGGCTATCCCCACCAATACTCTTGAATGAAGACCTCATCTCAAAATCTAAAAATTCTACCTTTCAACTGGTTGAACCAGAATCTGATAAAGAAATTAGAGCTGTTACCGTTACACTCAACACCTCTGTGAAAGAAGGGATAAGGCTGAGTCCTCAACGTTTTGAATGCTTTTCTATGTGGTCTTCTGTTGTAAGAGCCATTGCACGTCTTATTCACATTGCTCTTCAGTTTACAAACAGCTCTGTCACGAACAAACAATGTCACAAGCGGCACATCTGTAAAGGCCATCCCCACAATTCAGGAGGCCTCTCGATCAGAAAAGATACTGAACTTCTTGAATGACAACAAGTGTAAATGTGAATTCAACCCACCTCACTCCTTTCACATGGGAGACTCTTGTGAACGCATGATTGGAGTTGCAAGAAATTTCCTAGACTGGTACTGGACCAGAAAACTTTACAACTTATTCATGATAAAAGTTTCTCCACACTTTACTTCAGGCCTATAAAGGAACTAGTACTTCTTCTGCCCAAAGAGGAAGCCACGCCTCACAAGTCATCAATTTGTCTCAAAGGGAGGTAAGAAGGATTGGTGCATGTTGCTGCCTTCCCCTCTGAAGATGGACTCACTGACTGTTCTTCTCACAGCTTGGACCATCAAGATCTGCAAGAATTGTTAATGTTGCATTATTTTCTCTTGTTCTTCCCTTCCCTCTTGTTTTTCAGATGTTCCTGGAAAAGCATCTTCATTTATTTGTTTTTGAACTTTGACTAAAGTTATTGAATTATAGAAATCATAGATTTCGATGGGAAGTGTCATGTTTCACATGACTTGTGATATGCCTTTAAGAATTGCACATGTCTTATCTACCCCTGGGTTTCTCTCCTCCCCTCCTCATGGTGCAGGGATTTCCTGTCCAGATAGCTCCACCCTTGTTCTCTTCCCAGTAATCCTTTGCAAGCCTTATGGACTCAGATTCATTATGATTTTTTGACCTATCCGATGTATATTGCTGTGGATTTTCTACAGTTTTGGAATAAAACTTCAACAGATCTTCAAGGTGTCATCTGGATTGAGTCACTGTCTGTAATTCATCTAGACTGGGAGTTATCGCCATCTCATCACAACAGTAAGTTAAGAGATCACATTCTCAGTGCTCTGGTGGAGAAACAGAACAAGGCTAGAGGGGCATGTGGGGTATCATTGGAAAGGGAAGATTATCAGGGTTATTCAGAGAGCGTGAAAAGCAGGAGAATGACTGCAGAATGAAAAATTCTAGATCAAAATAGCCGATTTGGAAAGTGAGATGAAAGGGAGAATTTTTCTGGTTTGGCCATTTTGACCTAGAATTTTTCATTCTCCAGTCATTCTCCTGCTTTTCACGCTCTCTGAATAACCCTGTAAGGCCTTTCCAATAATGCCAAACATGATCAATTTAACCCTTTCGCTGCTGAGGCTTTTCCCGCCCCTGTGCTGAGGTCATTTTTACCGGTTTTGCTCATCATGTTTAAACGTGTTTTGAAGGCTTATTTTAGTATATGACCCAGACATATTATATATCGTTCTTTCCGTCAGACTCGGTAGATTCATAATATGTCATTATTATATGTATACGTTATGTCATGTCTGTATATTATAACAAAAAATGCAATAAAATATGTATTTTCAATAATTTACAATGTGTAAAGTGTTTTTTTTCACATTTTAACATGCGAGCAATTGCGGTTATATTTTGTATGGGGTGCGCTTGTTAAAAAAATTAGAGATGGGGTCTCGTTACATTTTTTTTTGGGGAAAATTACACTATTTTTAACAAACGCACCGCATACAAAAATCGTTAGTGCAGCATCATTGTTCACATTATAATTGAAATGGGAACAATATTGCTGCATTAACAAACCAAAAAAAAGTAAAAAAAGTGTTTATTAATTTTTTTTTTTTTTTAATTTTTTTTTAAAATTTTTTTTTTTTTACATACTTTTTCACAGTAGTGTTTGGTATCGTTGGAACGGCCATGCTCTGGCCGATCCAACCATACCAAACTTTAACCCCTAGCTGCCACGGATCGGGAGATAGGGAGTTCATTGGAACTCCCTATCTCCACCGTTGGTGGCAGTTAGGGGTTAAGTCCAGGACTGGCGTCATCGTGCTACGCACGATGACGCCAGTCCTCAGGGAGAGTTCCCGGAGGCTTGGCCGACATCCAAGATGTCGGCCAGCTCCGGGAAAGGATCGCGAACCGGCGCTTTTCAGCGCCGATTCGCGATCCAGCTCCCCAGGGGTTAATGCCAGGCACCATTTGGAAGGGCAGGCTGTGCCCTTCCAAATGATGCCTGGGTTAACCCCCGCAGAGCCACCGATCGGGAGGGACAGAGGTCCGAAGGACCTCCCCCCTCCCTTTCAGGCGCCTCCTCCGCACATGCGGGGGGGGGCGCCTGAATTAGGTGTCATCGCGCTGCCGCGATGACACCTAATACCAGCGGCTGCGGTTCCGGATGCGCGGCTGACATCGAGGATGTCAGCCCGCACCGGAGGGGCCAGCGATCGGCCGGAACCCGGCCGAACGCTGACCCAAATGGGAGGACGCGCTCAGCGCGTCCTCCGCATACCAGCGGTAATGCGGAGGACGCGCTCAGCGCGTCCTCCGCATTGAAGTGGTTAATGTAAAAATGTAGTAACATAAATAAAATATAAATATGGTTTCTTTTTTTTCTAACACAGCAATATTATTCAGTTTATAATCAAAAAGTGAACATTTATGCAGAAAAAAAAAGGTTTTGCGCCTATTCCCCATCAGGGCAGCTTCGTACAGTATGTAGACCAGAAGTATCCAGCCTGCTTTATGTATAAAACATAACAAGAAAAAAGGTTGTCATTTGCGCTCACTCCTGTAATTCCATGTGAAACAAAACACAATCAGAGGTTTTGGTTTACTTGAATGCCCATTAAAGTGTAAGCTCACTTGCCGCATCACGGCACCTCTGGGTCAGGTTTGTCCTCCTGACCTAATGAAACCAAGAGCGGATTTTCTAAGCAACTACATATCATCATGCCGCTTCTCAGATAAGAGACAGGCTGGTGGGTTTATTTATACCCTCACCTAAAAACATTTCCATTTTGGGATTGAAAAAGACAACACAGAAAAGGGCAGCAGCAAAAATGACCTGGCTGGGGATACAACGTATACATACGTATGCATAAATGTGGTTATTTAAAAAAGCAGCTCTTGGTTTCATTAGGTTAGGACCCACCTGACCAGAGGTGCCACGATGTGGCGGGTGAGCTTACACTTTAATGTCCATTCAAGTAAACCAAAACCTCTGTGTTTTGTTTCGCATGGAGCTACAGGAGTGCGCAGCTGCGCAAATGACAACCTTTTTTCTTATAAAGATAGCCCATGGCCATGATTAATGGGTTAAATGGGCCATGACTGACAGAAATGCCCGCCAAAATTAAGGGATGGTTAGGCGTGGTTTGATTAGGATTGGCTGTTGGGAATTTTAAATGTTGCAGGTTACAATGTATATAAGGAGAGGGAGGGGTGGTCATTTCACTGTAGGAGAAATCTGTCAAGACAACGTTCTTTCCCGCCCTCCCGCCCCTTTGTTTTGTTTTCTTGCTGGTTTTTTGTTTTCTTCTTTTCAGGATTGTCACAGCTCATATGGCGATTTGGAAGCCCCTGGCCAGAGAGGAAGGATGGTGGAACTCCGTGAAGGGAGCTTTGGAGAGGGGGTTTCTGCTCAGAATATCTTTGCAGGAGCCGAACTCTGGGACTTTATTTAACTGCCTGCTGGGATTGGTCCCATGCAGCTGGCAGCTGGTATTTATGATCATCTAATAAAAAATGCTTAACGCTGGTCAGGTGGTTATATGTGATTTAAAATGTTCTTTTTTCAATAAAGCTGTGGCCAAGCCATTTCCACATTATAGAGTGTCATGTCGTATTTCCTGGGGATATGGTGTGGGGGGCTTGGCAGTTAAAATGGAGTTATGTTATGCTTTGTTATGGCGGGTGTTTAGGCAGTCAAGTGAACAGTGATGCTACATTAACTTCCCTAATATTCCCACACTGCCAGCAAGTGTGGAGGTGATGGCACAAAGCAATGTTTCATCAACAACCTAGACCGTGGCACTGCAGTGAGGAGAGACATGGTGACTTTGGAACCCCGCATCTCAGATTTATACACCACACAAGGTCACGTGAGTGAGGTGTCATCGGAATGATCAGAATCTGGTCTAATGAAACCAAACATGACAACGTAATGTGCAAAGTTAAAAAATTAAATGCAAAATCTACCTTTTTCTCTGTTGTAGGGCAGTTTTGTTATGTGTGTTTACTTAATGCAGCCGCATTGTTGGCTATATAACTCACCTTCTCATTTCCCACGCCAGGAGCAAATGTGGAGGAGATGGTGCAAAGGAAACATTGCTTCTCCTAAAACACAAGCTCTGCTGCGAGGAGAGCAGGCGTCCTTTGGAAAACTGCCAGGGTTATTCAGAGAGATCCGAAATGTAACCGGACACTGAATTTCAGCGAAAGGTGACATTTCGGGGCCATTTGGCTATTCAGAGAGCAGGCAATTCGCCAAATTCGTACGGTGCCTGTTCGGCGGCAGTGAAATTCCCCCATTGAGAAGTAATGAGTAATCTATTCAGACACCGAACAGCAGAGAAAAGTTGTCAAAGTGCCCTGCTGTTCGGTGCTTTCATTCGTCAGGTTTATTCAGGCGAATCCCATAGGCTTCAATGTTAAAAATATTCCCATTTTAATTCAATATCTAATAAAAGATTTATTATTTTAATCTGCAGGAAAAAGTCTATATATTTATTGATTTTTTTTTAGGGTATTCTAGGCATTTTTCGGGCAAAATTATTCCGTTGTGTTTTTAATTGTTTTTTATTTTTTTCTGTAACAGCCCTTTTTATTATCATTCATTGGATCTTATATGTAAAGTTCAGACATTTTCGTTTAGTAGTGTTTTTGCAAACAGCGTTTCAATATTGACACATTCAAGCGTATTGTTTTTGCATTTTGTTTTTTTACCCGTTTGTCAGCTTTTTCCGCCGGCTGCTCTGCGCTGTGATCGGTGGCTTGTTGGCTTTTTCCGGCGTGTTTTTTGCGGCACCTGTTCGGCGGGATTGTGGCGGATTCTCCCTGCACTCCGCGACCCTGCAGTAAATGCTGAATTCACAGCAGGGTGGGGAACTTTAATTCCCTGAAGTGCGGAGAACGAGAAGCACCGAAATGTCGCCGACATGTCGGTGCTCTCTGAATAACCCTCTTAGAAATTAACCCAATATATCTCAATAAATAAAGATAACTTGGATCTCTTGATTCGGGAGTTCCTGAGCTGAAGAAGAGGAGCAGCACATGGCGAGGGACGAAAAGTGAGTAAAATCACCTAATCCCCAAAAAAGCTTTTAACCCCCTTCACGCCACAGGACATTCTATGCGTCTGTGTGGAGGGTGGGCCTTGAAGATGCAGGGTATACAGGTACGTCCCGCTATCTTCAACAGGCCATCCCCATGTAGCCAGTGACACGCGCTGCACGTCGGCTGTGCGGGCGGGCCAAATTAGAGGCTCGCGGTGGCACCTGGCAGCGAGACGTACCTGTACGCCTTGCCATCGTTAACCCCTGCCCGATGGGCGACACACAGCCGTCGTGAAGGGGTTAAATAATAATCAGGCAGAGGCTGTCTTTAATTAAAGGGCAAAAATAAGGAGGCCCTTTAAGGGCATTTCATTGGATCGCCCGGACTGTCTGGAGGGTGATGCGGGGGAAAGAGGACCCTGGAGACAAGGTGGGAGTGGCAGAGAGGTGAGTGAGTTTCTAT
Source organism: Leptobrachium leishanense (assembly GCA_009667805.1). NCBI lineage: Eukaryota > Metazoa > Chordata > Amphibia > Anura > Megophryidae > Leptobrachium > Leptobrachium leishanense. The sequence continues at coordinate 47,452,122 of CM019066.1, read as the reverse complement.
GACGACGAAACGCTCATGTTGTCCTCACCACGGAGCAAATAGGCTTTCAGAACGTCCGCAGCATGGCAGCTGTAGCTGCCGTGCACAATTCGTGCGCGCACAGTGACGTAGCGTGGGGGGGGGCCTCGGGAGCGGTCGCCCCGGGCGCAAATTTCTTAGGGGCGCAAAATTTCAAAAGAAGTTTGAACCACTAATATTTTCCAGCAGGGACCAGCAAGGTGGCCGCTCACGGACACTGGTGTCTGTGAGAGGCCCTTGCATGGGTAGCCACCAGTTTTACAGCGCCGGCAGTGACTTAGCACTCAGCATCCAGGAGGGAGGACTGTCCTGGCTCTTCCTTAACCCTGACATGAGTCACATGAAGCAGCGCAGCATTATTCGACGGAACACCCTGTACCACGTCTGACAGCCCCCCTTGAAGCCCTGTGCCAGCCCCCTGCCGCTGGCAGTCCTGCAGCTGCTGAACAGGAAGGAGGGAGGGAGACGCTTGCCATGCAGCACATTTAAAATCCAGTCCCCAATAATCCCGCTGGACAGCTCCCCCCCCAGGCCACCATAAATTCCACGCAACACTGTGTGACACCAGAGCAGCGTGACCAACACACAGTGAGGGGGTATGTAGGGTAGGGGAGATGGTGACTGGAGGTTCGGGGAGATAATGACTAGGGATACTGCGAGAGAGTGACTGGGGGTGCTGGGAGAGAGTGACTGGAGGTTTGGGGAGAGAATAACTGGGTAATGGGAGAAAGTGGGGGTACTTGGAGAGAGAGAGTGCTTGGGGTACTGGGAGAGAAAAAGTGACTGGGGTAATGGGAGAGAGTGACTGGGGGTACTTGAAAGAGAGTGACTGGGGTTACTGGGAGAGAGTGGCTGGGGTACTGGGAGAGAGTGGCTGGGGGTACTTGGAGAAAGCAGGGGTACTGGGAGAGAGTGGCTGGGGTACTGGGAGAGAGAGAGAGTTTCTGGGGGCACTTGGAGAGAGGGAGAGAGTGACTGGGGTACTGGGAGAGAGAGTGACTGGGGGTTACTGGGAGAGAGTGACTGGGGTACTGGGAGAGAGAGAGAGTTTCTGGGGGTACTTGGAGAGAGGGAGAGAGTGACTGGGGTACTGGGAGAGGGTGACTGGGTATAGTGTTACAGTGTAACTATACTAGGGTATACTGGGACAGGGTGACTGATAGCAGTGGCATAGCGTGGGGGGGCATGTGTGGTTAATTTTTTATTGTATCAGTATTTTGTTAATATTATTATTATTCTTTATTTATAAAGCGCCAGCATATCCGCAGCACTGTACAATAGGCACAGTATAGACAGGGTTACAATACATTGAACAACATTTGACAAACAGTACAGGAGGAGATGAGGGCCTATTCCCGTAGGAACCACAATCTGGGAGGGTTGGGGTTGGAACACAGGAGGAGAGGACTGTAAGGTGAGAGTGATTGATGGTTGCGTCAGTGAGTTGGGTGGTAGGCTTCCCTAAATAGGAACGTTTTAAGGGAGCGTTTGAAGGAAGAGAAGTTAGGGGAAAGTCTGACAGTACGAGGGAGAGCGTTCCAGAGAGTGGGGGCTGCGCGTGAGAAATCCTGCAGTCTATCATGGGAAGAGGTGATGCGGGGAGAAGCTAGGCGCAGGTCACTGTTTGACCTTATGGAGCGGGCTGGGGTGTATTTGGTGATTAGTGAGGACAGGTAGTGGGGAGCTGAGTTAGTGAGGGTTTTGTAGGTAAGGATAAGGATTTTGAACTTAATTCTGCAGTGGATGGGGAGCCAGTGAAGAGACTCGCAGAGGGGAGCGGCAGAGACAGAGCGGTGGGTGAGGTGAATTAGCCTGGCGGAGGCGTGCAGGATGGATTGTAGGGGGGAGAGGCGGGACAGAGGGAGGCCAGATAAGAGATTATTGCAATAGTCGAGTCGGGAGATTACCAGGGCGTGTATGCGTTGTTTTGTGGTGACAGCGGTAAGAAATGGCCGAATTCTGGAAATATTACGCAGTTGGTATCGGCAGGAGGAGGGAAGAGACTTGATGTGGGGGATGAAGGAAAGAGCAGAGTCAAGTGTAACTCCAAGACAGCGAACTTGGTTTGATGGGGAGATGGTGATACCCTCCACCGTGATAGAGAAGTTAGGAGGTGGGGAGGCATTGGAGGGAGGAATAAGTAGGAGTTCAGTCTTTGACATGTTGATCTTTAGGTGGTGGGAGGCCATCCAGGAGGAGATGCCAGATAAACAGTCACTGACTTTTGAAAGGACAGGGGGAGAGAGATCGGGGGTAGAGAGGTAGATCTGAGTGTCATCAGCGTAGAGGTGGTAATTAAAGCCAAAGCTGTTGATGATTTTGCCCAGGGAGGAGGTGTAGATGGAAAAGAGCAGGCAGAGGACCAAGGACAGAGCCTTGAGGTACACCAACAGATAGAGGGAATGAGGAGAAGGAGTTACCAGCAAAGGACACACAGAAGGACCTGTTGGATAAATAGGAGTCAACCCAAGCAAGTGCAGTGTCACCGAGACCCAGAGAGTTGAGGGTCTGTAGAAGGAGGGGGTGGTCAACAGTGTCAAAAGCAGCCGAGAGGTCACGCAGGATGAGAATAGAATAGTGGCCGTGTTTTTTAGCAGTTAGGAGGTCGTTAGTGACATTGGTGAGGGCAGTTTCAGTTGAGTGTAGGGGACGGAAGCCAGATTGCAGGGGGTCAAGTAGGGAATTGGAGGACAGGAAGAGGGAGAGGCGGTTGAAGACTAGTTTTTCTAAGAGCTTTGATGTGAAGGGAAACAGGGATACAGGGTGGTAGTTGGATGGAGAGTTGGGATCTAGGGATAGTTTCTTTAGTAAAGGGGTAACTAGCGCGTGTTTGAAGGCGGATGGAAAGGAGTCAGTGGAGAGAGATAGGTTGAAGATGTGTGTGAGAGCAGGGGTGAGGGAGGAGGAGAGGGAGGAATTAGATGTGAGGGATTGGGGTCGAGCGGGCACGTGGTGAGATGTGAGGAGGACAATAAGGAATTGACTTCCTCCTCAGTGGCTGGGAGGAAGCGGCAGAGGGTGGCAGAGGGGACCTCTGGGAGTGAGGTGGCAAATAACTATCTTGTGTTGGGATGTTGCTTCTGATAGTTAAAGTTTTACTGAGGAAGTAGTCTGCCAGGTCTTGAGCGCTGAAGGCAGCTGTGGGGGGAGGTGCAGGTGGGTAGAGGAGGGTGTTGAAGGTGGACCAGAGCCGTTTAGGGTTGGAGGACAGCGAAGATTATAAGAGATGAGAAGAAGGATTGTTTGGCCAAGTGGAGGGCAGAGGTGTATGACCGGAGAATAAACTTGAAGTAAACAATCAGCTTCAGAGCGGGATTTCCTCCAGGCACGCTCTGCAGTGCGGGAGCATCTTTGCAGGTAGCGAGTCTGGAGGGTGTGCCAGGGCTGAAGCTGGCGGCGTGGGGCCTTACAGAGTCGAAGAGGAGCAAGAGTGTCTAGAGCAGAGATAAACGTAGTGTTGTAGTGATTAGTGGCAGCATCAGGGCAGGTGAAGGATGAGGTATGAGGGAAGGTGGTGAAGTAGATTGGAGAATTGATGGGGGTCCACAGCATGTAGATTTCTGCGAGTGTGTGTGCGGGGTGGGGGAGCAGGGTGTTTAGGAAGTCCAGATAGGTTGAAAGAGAGAAGGTGGTGGTCAAGATGGGGAAAGGGCGACAGTTGAACTCAGAAATGGAGCAGAGGTTGGAAAAGACAAGGTCAATAGCGTGACCATCGCGGTGGGTAGGGAGGAGGGAGGATTGTGTGAGTCCAAGGGAGGACGTGAGTGAAAGAAGTTTGGAGGCAGCAGGGCGGAAGGATCATCAATGGGAATGTTGAAGTCCCCGAGAACTAGGCATGGAAGATTAGAAGACAGGAAGTGAGAAAGCCAGGTAGCAAAGTGGTCAAAGAACTGGGAGGTTGGTCCCGGTGGGCGGTAGATGACTGCCACCCTGAGAGCCAGAGGAGAGAACAGGCGGATGCAGTGTGTCTCGAAGGAGGAGAAGGAGAGGGATGGGGGTGGAGAGAGATGCTGGTAGGTGCAGGTGGGAGAGAGCAGGATTCCGACCCCACCACCATTTCTCTCACCCGGTTTGGGGGTATGGCTCAAGTGTACAATACATGTGCTTGTGGGTTAAGGGGGTCAATACTCTACTGCTGGAAGGGAATCAGGGTGTGTGTTACCGTGTCCACAGGTTGGGGGGCGCACGATTCTTGCCTTGCCCCGGGTGCCGACAAGCCATGCTACGCCACTGTGCGCGCGCTACTGCGTGTGACCGGCCCCGTTGAAGCGTCACAGTGCTGCGACAGAAGCCGGGAGGCACGTCAATAGAGACACTCATAGTGCACTCGTCTGACCCCGGCCTTAATAAACTAAAGGGGTTATTCACAAATCATTGAAATTTCAGTGCTTTTCACTTCAACGATTCCTTTTTGCCAAAACTACGGTAAATTCACTATTCACTGTAAAGCGCCAAATATGGAGTCGCCGCAGCCTCATGAAAAATTTGGTGAACATCGCCGAAGAGTGATGAAGTGTCTTTGGCGAAATTGACCGAACTGCAAAAACCCCCAGAGATACACACCTCTCTGTCCGGGGTCCCGCAGCGTTCTGACTTCAGCGTCCTCAGACGCTGAAGTCAAGCTCCTCCCGACGTAAATGACGTCATTGAGCCATACGCAATGATGTCATTTCCAGGCGACCCCCCGGAAATGCCAGGAGATCAACTGGAAGGGAGGGGTGGGATCCGTTCGGATCCCTCTCTCTCCCGATCGGGAGGTCCCACAAAAAAAAGCCAGGCACCTTTTAAAACGAGAGAGTCTCCCCTTTTAAGCGGTGCCTGGCTTTAACGACTTAGGGCGGCGCCGAAGTGCGGCCTAGCTCCGGTGGGGGCTGCCATCTTGGATCGCGGCTCCACCCCGGGTCCCCCCTCACTGCCTGACGTCCTCACGCAGAGCGTGATGACGTCAGATAGCCGGGGAACCCCTAGCTGCCCGGAATCCCCTGGTGGAGATAGGGGGTTCATTTGAAGGTTCACAGAGATGCTGTGAGGTTGTGTATAGAGATGCTGTGAGGCTGTGTATAGAGATGCTGTGAGGTTGTTTATAGAGATGCTGTGAGATTGTGTATAGAGATGCTGTGAGGCTGTGTATAGAGATGCTGATGGGGTTGTGTATAGAGATGCTGTGAGGTTGTGTATAGAGATGCTGTGAGATTGTGTATAGAGATGCTGTGAGGCTGTGTATAGAGATGCTGATGGGGCTGTGTATAGAGATGCTGGGTATAGAGATGCTGTGAGGTTGTGTATAGAGATGCTGTGACGCTCTGTATAGAGATGCTGATGGGGTTGTGTATAGAGATGCTGTGAAGTTGTGTATAGAGATGCTGTGAGGCTTGGTTTAGAGATGCTGATGGGGTTGTGTATAGAGATGCTGTGAGGCTGTATATAGAGATGCTGTGAGGTTGTTTATAGAGATGCTGTGAAGCTGTGTTTAGAGATGCTGATGGGGTTGTGTATATAGATGCTGTGTATAGAGATGCTGATGGGGTTGTGTATATAGATGCTGTGTATAGAGATGCTGATGGGGTTGTGTATAGAGATGCTGTGAGATTGTGTATAGAGATGCTGTGAGGCTGTGTATAGAGATGCTGTGAGGTTGTGTATAGAGATGCTGATGGGGCTGTGTATAGAGATGCTGTGAGGCTGTGTATAGAGATGCTGTGAGGTTGTGTATAGAGATGCTGATGGGGCTGTGTATAGAGATGCCTTGCAGCGTCGAAGTGCGGCCTAGCTCCGGTGGGGGCCGCCATCTTGGATGGCGGCTCCACCCCCGGGTCCCCCATCACTGCCTGACGTCTTCACGCATAGCGTGATGACGTCAGATAGCCAGGGAACCCCTAGCTGCCCGGAATCCCCTGGTGGAAATAGGGGGTTCATTTGAACCCCGATATCTCAAGACCCGTGGCAGCTAGGGGGTCATGGAGGGTGTCAATTGAAAGGCCTGTGCATGGCCTTTCGAATGATACTCAATATGACCAGGTATAAAGTAAAAAAAAATAAAAACATAAAAAAACATGTATTTTTTTTGTGTGTTATTTTTATTAATGCAGCAATATTGTTCACATTTCAATTATAATGTGAACAATGATGCTGCACTAATGATTTTTTTCTATGGGGTGCGTTTGCTAAAAATCACGTAATTCCCCCCAAAATGTAACAAGTCCCCATTTCTAATTTTTGTACAAGCGCACCCCATAGAAAACATAACCGCAAACGCTCATGTGCTAAAATGTGAAAAAAACCACTTTACACACTGCAGATGATTAAAAATTCAATTTTTATTGCATTTGTTGTCATAATATACAGGCAGGACATGACGTATACATATAAAAATGATATATTATGAATCTGGGGAGTCTGCCGGAAAGAACGATATCTAATATGTCTGGGTCATTTAATAAAATGTGGCTTCAAATCGCTTTTAAACATGATGAGCGAAAGTGGTAAAAATGAGCTGAGCACACAGCAGTGAAATGCAGGGTTAAGGGGTTAAACAGCATATCAGAGGAACATTTAGTAGAGAAATTAACACTTCTCAGAAGCACAAGTGTTATTTGATACATGTTCAGGAGACACCTCCAGACACTCTCAGTCTACAGACAATGTATCAAATTCATTAGACCAAACTAATTAAAAGCACATGTTATTTCCAAACACTAATTAACACCTGTTGTTTACGCCGTTTGAGAGCACAGGTCATTTAGAGGTGAGAATCTTTGCACGTAGACATTATTTTTTAATTCAATATCTAATAAACCGTTGCTTATAATATTCTGCAGTAAAGAGTCTCTTTATTTCTAGATTTTTTAGTATTTTTTAAGCATTTTTTATACTTTTAAAAAAAAAAAAATTCGAACACGTCAAAAAGTTCGAAGTTTGCGAACTTTCGAACTGCTGATGTTCGAGTCGAACTCCGAACTGATCGAACCGAACGACTCATCCCTAGTCAGCAGGGTCTGCCCAATTAAGGGCAAAAAAGGACATTCCATTATTAATAGAGTATCCCTGGAAATCTCTAGATGTATGTTTGGGTGGAGAGCTCTGAATTGTGAATGTTGCATTTATCAGTCCTCAGATGAGATGTCTTCTTGTTGGGGATGTTATATTGTAGATTTGGTAATATATATATATATATATATATGCCACCCTACCTGAATAGACTGCTTCCCCCAGAAGCTCCCTCATCCTATAACCTCCGATCCAGGACCAGCACCTTACTTGCAATACCACAATACAAAAAGACAGTGGCTCAATCCTCATTTTCCTACAGAGCACCACAAATATGGAATAACCTCCCAGGCACCATCAAATCTTCCCCCAGTCTTAAGTCACTCAAAAGCTTCTTACTAACATACCTCAATACAGAATGCACCTGTAAACATTTAACACAGTGACTATATACAGAATGCACCTGTAAACATGTAACACAGTGACTATATACAGAATGCACCTGTAAACATGTAACACAGTGACTATATACAGAATGCACCTGTAAACATGTAACATAGTGACTATATACAGAATGCGCCTGTAAACAAGTAACACAGTGACTATATACAGAATGCACCTGTAAACATGTAACCTAGTGACTATATTTCCTACATATTTATTTTCTGTTAATCTGTATATTTGTGGGGGTTTTTTAAATATCTTGCATTGTATTACTTTGTATTTCTGTAACTGTAACACTTCAATGTTCTTGAACCCAGGACATACTTGAAAACGAGAGAAATCTCATTGTATCCTTCCTGGTAAAATCCTTTATAAATAAATAAATAAATAATATAGTATACAGTCATGGCCGAAATTGTTGGCACAACACCCCAGAAATTTTTCCAGAAAATCAAGTATTTCTCACAGAAACGTATTGCAGTAACACATGTTTTGCTATACACATGTTTATTCCCTTTGTGTGTATTAGAACAAAACAAAAAAAGGGAGGAAAAAAAGCAAATTGGACATAATGTCACACAAAACTCCAAAAATGGGCTGGACAAAATTATTGGCACCCTTAACTTAATATTTGGTTGCACACCCTTTGGAAAGAATAACTGAAATCAGTGGCTTCCTATAACCATCAATAAGCTTCTTACACCTTTCACCTGGAATTTTGGACCACTCTTGCTTTGCAAACTGCTCCAGGTCTCTCTTATTGGATGGGCGTCTTTTCCCAACAGCAATTTTAAGATCTCTCCACAGGTGTTCAATGGGATTTAGATCTGGACACATTGCTGTCCACTAGGGATGAGCTGTTCGGTTCGATCTGTTCGGAGTTCGCATCGAACATCGGCCGTTCGACAGTTCGCGAACTTCGAACTTTTTGGGACGCTCGCCAAAAGTTCGAAAAAAAATTGAAAAAAGTATAAAAAATGCTTAAAAAATACTAAAAAATCTAGAAATAAAGAGACTCTTTACTGCAGAATATTATAAGCAAAGGTTTATTAGATATTGAATTAAAACGGGAATATTTTTAACATTGAATCCTATGGGATAAAACATTTTTGTTACTAAAACATCAGGCAGACACAGTCCTCTAATCACAGTCCTCTAATACGGCCGCCAGATGACAGAGCTGCGACTGTGCGGGCTAGCCGCCCGGGGCATGTGGCAGAGACAGGCAGCGCAGGGAGGGAGCCACTGCACCTGTGGCCACGGCAGACCCCCCCTACAACCAGGATCCAGGGAGCCCCCACTGACCGCCAGGCTAAGGTAAGGCGACACATTTCTAAAAAAAATAAAATCTCAGGACATTTTTAAATGTCCCCGGGAACATAAAATAAAACCTTTTTTTTCTTTCTCTAGCTGGCTGAATGTATTTAATTATATATATTAGATACATTCAGCCAGGTAGAGGGGGGAGGCATGTGGGCTGCGTGGGGTCTCAGGCAGTGGTTTGTTTTTTTGTGTGTAGATTTTTAGCAAATTTATAGGGGAAGGTAAGGGCAGGTATGATATATATCTTATCTATATATATATATCTATACTATAAAAGGATAAGCTAAAAACTGTCCGTCGCCAAAACCCTACTGCGCATGCGCGACGGACATTTGAAAGCGGCCGTTAGAACACACAGGTAGCTGCGCGTGCCGGCCGCGTGAAAAAAAAAAAAAAAAAAACGGCACGAGCCGCGCGCAGCTACCCGTGTGTTTACACGGCCAGATGCCCCGATCCTCCAGCGGTGACCGTCCTCCGGCTGCCGGCGGGCCTCCAGGCTCAGGCGAGCCCCCGGCTCGGTTTGGGCCTACAGGCCCAGCCGAGCCGGGGACTCGCCTAAGCCTAGAGGCCCGCCGAGCAGCCAGCGGCAGCCGGAGAAGGTCACGCTGGAGGATCGGGGCCGAAGTTCCCAAACAAACACACCCCAAAATCGGCCCTGAGCTCCAGCGGAGACCTCCTCCGGCTGCCGCTGGCTGCTCGGCGGGCCTCTTAGGCTTAGGCGAGCCCCCGGCTCGGTTTGGGCCTACAGGCCCAGCCGAGCGGGGACTCGCCTAAGCCTAGAGGCCCGCCGAGCAGCCAGCGGCAGCCGGAGAAGGTCACCGCTGGAGGATCGGGGCCGAAGTTCCCAAACAAACACACCCCAAAATCGGCCCTGAGCTCCAGCGGAGACCTCCTCCGGCTGCCGCTGGCTGCTCGCGGGCCTCTAGGCTTAGGCGAGCCCCCGGCTCGGTTTGGCCTACAGGCCCAGCCGAGCCGGGGACTCGCCTAAGCCTAGAGGCCCGCCGAGCAGCCAGCGGCAGCCGGAGAAGGTCACGCTGGAGGATCGGGGCCGAAGTTCCCAAAAAATACACCCCAAAATCGGCCCTGAGCTCCAGCGGAGACCTCCTCCGGCTGCAGCTGGCTGCTCGGCGGCCCTCTAGGCTTAGGCGAGCCCCCGGCTCGGTTTGGGCCTACAGGCCCAGCCGAGCCGGGGACTCGCCTAAGCCTAGAGGCCGCCGAGCAGCCGCCGGAGAAGGTCACCGCTGGAGGATCGGGGCCGAAGTTCCCAAACAAACACACCCCAAAATCGGCCCTGAGCTCAGCGGAGACCTCCTCCGGCTGCCGCTGGCTGCTCGGCGGGCTCTAGGCTTAGGCGAGCCCCCGGCTCGGTTTGGGCCTACAGGCCCAGCTGAGCCGGGGACTCGCCTAAGCCTAGAGGCCCGCCGAACAGCCAGCGGCAGCCGGAGAAGGTCACCGCTGGAGGATCGGGGCCGAAGTTCCCAAACAAATACACCCCAAAATCGGCCCTGAGCTCCAGCGGAGACCTCCTCCGGCTGCCGCTGGCTGCTCGGCTGGCCTCTAGGCTTAGGCGAGCCCCCGGCTCGGTTTGGGCCTACAGGCCCAGCCGAGCCGGGGACTCGCCTAAGCCTAGAGGCCCGCCGAGCAGCCAGCGGCAGCCGGAGAAGGTCACCGCTGGAGGATCGGGGCCGAAGTTCCCAAAAAATACACCCCAAAATCGGCCCTGAGCTCCAGCGGAGACCTCCTCCAGCTGCCGCTGGCTGCTCGGCGGGCCTCTAGGCTTAGGCGAGCCCCCGGCTTGGCTTGGGCCTACAGGCCCAGACGAGCCGGGGACTCGCCTAAGCGTAGAGGCCGGCCGAGCAGCCTGCTCGGCCGGAGGAGGTCACCGCTGGAGCTCAGGGCCGATGTTGCCTAACACATACTCACCGACATCGGCCCTTAGCTCCTCCAGCGATGGCGGTCCCGCTTGCAGCATCCTCTCTCCGTTGCTCGCCGGATGACGTCACGAAAGCCTTTGACCCCGGGGGGTCAAAGGCTTTCGTGACGTCATCCTGGCGAGCAACGGAGAGAGAGAGGATGCTGCAAGCGGGACCGCCATCGCTGGAGGAGCTAAGGGCCGATGTCGGTGAGTATGTGTGGAACCGGTGGAGGACTCGAGGCCGATGTAGGTGAGTATGTGCTCTACACACACACACCCTGCTTGCTCGGCCGGTATCCAAGCTTAGGCGAGCCCCCGGCTTGGCTTGGGCCTAGAGGCCCTGCCGAGCCGGGGACTCGCCTGAGCATGGAGGCCGGTCGAGTTGCATGCTCGGGCGTCCTCCAGGCTCAGGCGAGTCCCCGGCTCGGCTGGGCCTCTAGGCCCACGCCAAGCCGGGGGCTCGCCTAAGCTTGGTCGGCATCCAGGCTCAGGCGAGCCCCCGGCTTGGCTTGGGCCTAGAGGCCCAGCCGAGCCGGGGACTCCGCTAAGCCTGGAGGACGTTTGAGCATGCAACTCGACCGGCCTCCATGCTCAGGCGAGTCCCCGGCTCTGCTGGGCCTCTAGGCCCAAGCCGGGGGCTCGCCTAAGCTTGGATACCGGCCGAGTAAGCAGGGTGGGTGTGGAGAGCACATACTCACCTACATTAGCCCTGAGCTCCAGCGGTGACTGTCCTCCGGCTGTCGCAGGCTGCTCGGCCGGCCTCCAGGCTCAGGCGAGCCCCCGGCTTGGCTTGGGCCTACAGCCCAGCCGAGCCGGGGGCTCGCCTAAGCCTGGAGGCCGGCCGAGCAGCCTACGACAGCCACCGCTGAGGCTCCGGGCCAATGTAGGGGGATGTTGCCTACACATACTCACCTACATCGGCCCTTAGCTCCTCCAGCGATGGCGGTCCCGCTTCCAGCGTCCTCTCTCGCTCCGTTGTTCGCCGGAATGACGTCACGAAAGCCTTTGACCCCGGGGGGTCAAAGGCTTTCGTGACGTCATCCCGGCGACCAACGGAGCGAGAGAGGACGCTGGAAGCGGGACGCGGGACCGCCATCGCTGGAGGGCCGATGTAGGTGAGTATATCCACGAGCGGGGGGCCATATCCACGAGCGGGGGGCCATATCCACGAGCGGGGGGCCATATCCACGAGCGGGGGGGGCGATATCCACGAGCTGGGTCAATATCCACGTGCTTGGGCAGTATCCACGAGCTGGGGCAGTATCCACGTGCTGGGGCAGTATCCACGTGCTGGGGCAGTATCCACGTGCTGGGGCAGTATCCATCCACGTGCTGGGGCAGTATCCACGTGCTGGGGCAGTATCAATCCACGTGCTGGGGCAATATCCATGTGCTGGGCAGTATCCACGTGCTGGGGCAGTATCCACGAGCTGGGGCAATATCCACGTGCTGGGGCTGTATCCACGTGCTGGGGCAGTATCCACGTGCTGGGGCAATATCCACGTGCTGGGGCAATATCCACGTGCTGGGTCAATATCCACGTGCTGGGGCAATATCCATGTGCTGGGCAGTATCCACGTGCTGGGGCAGTATCCACGAGCTGGGGCAATAAAAAGCCGAAGGAAGTACTGACAATTGCAGAATTATGACTGACAGCTGGAAACCTAAAGAAAGAGTAAAGGGGAAAGATGATATTGTGTGTAAAATTAGGTCCTAACTCAGACATATAGTAACTGTCACGTGACAATCTGGGTATTTTGGGAGGGAAACTGTATTTTTGGAACATTGTATAAAAGCAGCTGAGTTTGATGTCCTTGCCACTCAAGCTTTTGAACAGATAAGATCTGTCTCTTGAGTCCAGCAGGTGCCAGCTGAATAAACGCCATTTTCTTTTGAAACAAAGGCCTCCGTCTGCTTTCCTTCGTCGAACCATCACCCACGATTTCCCGGTCAGCTGGCTATAATATTCTGAGGTCTCGTCCGGTGATCGGGCCTTGGTTCGATAAGGAGGTTTGAACGGCAGTATTTACTGCATTTTCGGTGGGATCCAGCAGGAGTTGCAGCCCAGCATGCTGATTTTCTACTAAAGGCGCCAAGCGAGAAATTCTTGCTTTGTGGACCATCAACCTGCTGGGGGCACGCTCCAGACCGAGAATCCACGAAAAGGAACAGGCCGAGGAAACTGGTGACGCCGCGGCGGAAAGGGGGTAACTAATATAATTGTATTTTTGTGTGTTGAATAATGCCAGCAGCTAGCTTCAATTAGTGTATAGAATTGTAGAATTGTCTGCGCTGTGGAGGGAGAGAGTCCAGACTTCTGTATCTGTGTGTGATGCAGGGGCTGGGGATAGACTGCCCTCCAGCGAGGAATAGAGAGGTCTGTAGAGCCTCAAGAGCTTGTGATGCTCTAAAGTCAGTCTGGATTAACTAAGGAAAGTGTTAAATCCCTGACAAATAGAGAGGTCTGTAGAGCCTCAAGAGTTTGTGATGCTCTAAAGCCAGTCCGGATTAACTAAGGAAAGTGTTAAATCCCTGACAAATAGAGAGGTCGGTAGAGCCTCAAGAGCCTGTGATGCTCTAAAGCCAGTCCAGATTAACTAAGGAAAGTGTTAAAATCCCTAACAAGGGGACTGATCACCCCCTAGTGCTAAAGCCCCTGCAGTAGGGTAAATAAATACTGATGGTGAAGTATATACTGATGTTGCAGTAGGTACTTGTATTTAATGATTGAGAGCTAGCTGTCTGCAACAAAAGAACTATTTTTTTAATATAGTGTCTGTATTTTATGTGTATTATATCTAATGTTGAGTGTGCAGGAGAAGTGGACTTGTTCCCTCTGAGGAGAAGTTACCTGGAAGAATAGAACTATTTATGTACTGTTTTGTGGTGGATGTATCTGATACAGTACGTACTGTGATTGCTGAGAGTGTTGTGAGTGAGTGTGCGCCTACTTGCTTACCAAGGAAGCAAATTTGAGAGTGGACTCCCAAGGTACGTTTCCGGCTCAGGCGACTGCAGTCCGGGCTACTGACGGAGGAAGCGCATACGATATATATGAATTGTTGCATGAAGTATCAGACAAATGATTTTTAAAGTGTTTTTTCTGCAAGTTACATCTGCACTGTAAAAAAAAAAAAAAAAAGTCTTCAAAAATAGCTATGGGTAACGGGTCTTTTAAACCAAAAAAAAAAACAGGGGAGGATGAAACACCCCTGGAATATATGATGCACAATTTTGAAACGCTGTATGAGACATCACTATGGTATGGAATTGAGTAAAGAAAAATTAAAACTGTTGTATACAATAATCTGGCCGATGTTAGTCCCTGGATGGCCAGAACAGGGATCTATAGACCCAGAGATAATACAGAAAATGTACTCCCAGGGCACCGGGAGATATGGTAACCCAAATCAGTATCCATATATAGATATTTGGAGGTACTGTGTGAGAGATAAAAGCCATTTTGTTATGTTAGCAGGGCAAAGAAAGAAAGAAAGAAAGGTATGCCCTTAAATAAATATAAACATGAGTGTGGGAATAATTAGACATAGATAATTTACAAGCCCTGTGTATGGACTGTGTGATAATCTGCAGGAGTCTCTGAGCCCCTACTTCCCCCCAGGCCAGAAGGAAAGGAGATGATCAATGGATCAGATGGTAATCTAGAAGGTTATATGGTAGAATGTTTTTGTCTGACTGTGTTTATGATTGATCAGGGAACTACATGTCCCATAGCTGCCAAATGGGAAGAAACTAATCGAGTATATATATGTTGTTTATTTTTGATCTATCTTTGTAATAAGGGTTGGATGTTAATTTAGAGTGTGTGATGGCTGAGAGTAATAAGATTCTCCGTATTTGTTTCCCCCCCTTTTTACATAGAGGAGAGGGAGGGAGTCAGCTCCCTGATGAACAAAGGCATTAACGCTTTATGTGTCTGTGCAGCGAATTTAGAATGAATGTAGTCTGTTGATTGCGAGATGTATGTTTATATTTTGTGTTGATATATTAGGTTAGGTCTGTCTTGACAGACTAAATCGAAATAGTTTTATATAATCTAGGCTATATGTGAGAAAGTTATATTGTCTAGCATTGTGTCCGGATGTTTCAGGCAATGGTGCGCAATGTGTTAGTATTATTGCAGAAACTAAGTGCATATATGTGCTGTGTCTGTGTTTAGGGCACAATGTATATGTGCTGCCCAGTCTGTATAAATGCTATATATGTGTATAGTGGGTTTATATGCTCTTTCGTTTTGTATGCATTACAAAGAAAATGATCCATGTATGTAATCCCTGTTGTGTGTATTGGGATATGGTGTGTACAGTGTCTATGTGGTTTCTGAGAAGCGCAGTCGTTGTTTTGTGTTTTTCGGGTGTGCCCCTACAGAGCATTGATTAAAAGGGCTAAATTAGGAAGAGACTCTGCTGATTTAAAAAAAAAAAGTCTGAAGCCCCCCCCCTTATGCACTGAAGGAGAAAAGGTGGGAGGGATGGGCTATTAGTAACATCTGAGAAAGGCAACAGATATAGAGAAAAATACTGCAGGCGTTAGATCAGTTTGGAGAAATTGTAAACTAAATAGAAAAGACAAGTAAAATGTGGAATACACAAAGAAGTTGATGATGAGAAAAGAGGAAAGTGTTATAAAATGTGTATTTACCACATCCCACAAAAAGCTTGGCAACACATCCAAGTCCACCTTGAACATCTGTTTAAAGTACGATTTTCCTAAAGTTTTGTGTGTTTTCATGGAATACTTTGCTACTGCCAGTGCAGAAAAAGAATACCCAAGAGTACCGACCTGTCCAGGATTTAAGAGCAGTTCATTCTGCCACAGTGACTTTATACAGATTTGACCCAATTGAGTGTAATCTCCTAGCTCTGATACCCGGCGGGCCGGCAACACAGAATTCTAAATTTGATTTAAAAGATGCGTTTTTCTGTATCCGCTTGGCTCCAGCGAATCAGCCATGGTTTGCCTTTCAGTGGGAAAACGCCCAGAATGGCTCCAAACATCAAATGATATGCCTCCCTCAAGGTTTGCTATCCTCAGGAGAATGCTGAACAAAGACTTATCTGCCTTTCACTCTCAGCCAGGCAAAGATACCCTATGGCAGTATGTTGATGATCTCATGCTTGCTCCACCAACTCAAGAAGATTGTTTCAATGCCACAAAAGAACTGTTAAGTATCTTATGCAAGGCAGGCTACAAAATCTCAAGACGCAAGGCACAGATTTGCAGACACAGTGTCAAGTATCTAGGCTTCCATCTTACAGGAACTGAGCGTGCAATCCAGAATGCAAATAATCAGTCTGCCGTGTCCCTCAAGCCACAGACTCATTGCCAAATAAGAGAATTACTGAGCCTCTGTACCAAGTCACCAAAGGTGCAGAGCCTGACCATATTATATGGGGTGAAGAACAAACTGAGGCTGTCACCCAATTAAAGACTTTGTTGCTTGAAGCCACTGCCCTCCTGGTTGCAGAACCAGACAAGCTCACACTAGGCCAAGAACTCTTTGTGAAAGTCCCTCATGCAGTCCAGACTCTTCTAGACTATAAAAGCAATTATTGGTTCAGCAATGCAAGAATGACCAAGTACCAAGCTATGCTGTGTGAAAACCCAAGAGCCCACTTGGAACTAATCTCCACACTGAATCCAGCTACATTGCTTCCAGATGCTCCATAAGATCAAGAGCATGAATGCCTCCAGGTAATGGATGAAGTATATAGCAGCAGACCTGATCTCAAAGATATACCCCTATACAAATACGACATGCAACTGTTCACTGATGGAAGCAGTTTTGTAGAAAATGGAAAGAGATTTTCTGGGTACACAGTAGTCACTCTTGACGAAACAATTGAAGCTAAACCACTGTCCAATGGCACTTCTGCTCAACTGGCTGAAATTATTGCCCTTACCAGAGGTCTAGAACTATCTGAAAACAAAAGGGTGAACATATACACCAATTCCAAGTATGCCTTCATGACAATTCAGGCTCACGGAGCACTCTACAAAGAACGTGGCCTCCTACCATCTGCGGGCAAACAAGTCAAATATGCCCTCGAAATATTGAATCTACTGAATGCAGTATGGAAACCGTCCGCAGTTGGTGTTATCCATTGCCGTGGCCACCAAAAAAAGGCAAGGAAGAAGTTCCCAGAGGAAACCGGAGAGCAGATCTGGCGGCAAAGGAAGCAGCCAGACAGACACAAGCCCTTGAGCGTGGCTGTGATTGGGAAGAAACCAAGGCTAAGAGTACTCAACAGCAGCAGGTGCAGCAGCAGGAGAAAACTCACTTGAAACTAAACTGGAGAGGATACCCAGTTCAAGATGAAGATCCCCTGGAAAGTGTTCGGGAAGGAAACCCCGATCGCCGGAGAGGATACCCGGTAAATGCTGAAAATTACTTGAAAAGCTTCCGGAATGGAAATACGGAACACCGAAATGAAACTTCGGTTCCCCAGAGAGGACTGGTTCAAGATGACTCACCTGTCAAGATTCCGGTATGTGAACCCGAATCCCCGCAAATGAAAGTCGAAACTCTGCTCTGTCTGAACGCTGTTTTCCAAGATCAGCCAAATGTAGACTTCTATATGAATAACAGAAGATTTGCACCTCATGGAGAATTTATTGAAGATGTTCTTTGCCACTGGTACGGTGAATATGAACTTCTAGAGAAGCACCACAGCTATATCCAATGGTTGTTTCCTCTACGTGAACAAGGCCGAAATGAACATGCAAAGCCTCTGACTATTTCTGAAATTGAAATTATGAAGAACACCACTGAAATCCAACATAGGCTACGGAGAGCCTATAAACTGATGCTGAATTTCTTCGGCGTAAAATTAGTGGGGGAAGAGGAGATAGAAGTGATACGAGACTCAAATTTTTCAACACGCTTCTCCAATTTGAATACCAACACCCATAATAACCTGAGAATTACCCGAATTGTGAAAAGCATGGGAGAGCTGGGAGCTGCACAATACCAAGCTCCGCTGGTGAAGTTCTTCCTGAAAGAAATACTGGTTGAAGATCAGCTGCAAAATATGAAAGAAAGTGCCCTGAAGTATTTCTTGCCGGCGGTAAAGAATGATCATGAAAGAGATGCACTGTCTGAATATGTTTTGAAGCACAGAATATCCAAGAATGCCGAGAGGCTTCTCCCAGTGGTGACATCCCTGTTACCAACACCCATTACTCACTGGACTCCGGCCTACTCTGAAAAAGAGAAGAAATGGCTCTCCGAAGAGCCAGGAGAATACAGAGAAGACGGATGGTACCAGTTGGAGAATGAAAGAATTGTCTTACCAGCCACTCTGGCACCTGAAATTGTCCGGGCCTTGCATTCCAGGACTCATGGAGGAAAGACAGCCATGGAGCAACAACTAGAACCGTATTTCTATGTTCCTGGACTCACCGCCATTTGCAAAGCAATCGCCCATCAGTGTGTCACTCGTGCTAAGAACAACCTAAGGCAAGGGATAGTACGACCACCAGGAGTATTATCGGTTGGATTATCTCCAATGTCCTCCCTACAAATTGACTTTACTGTTCTCCTTCCATGCAAAGGATATAAATATCTACTGGTGCTAGTATGCACATTAACGGGATGGGTTGAGGCCTACCCAACTCGAACAGAAAAGACTGCTGAAGTAGTGAGATGCTTGATGAGAGAAATTATTCCAAAGTATGGACTGCCTCTTAAAATCGGATCAGACAATGGTCCAGCCTTCGTACAAAGTTGTTTACAGCAACTCGCCCGCCTGCTGAGAATTTCGTGGAAGCTACATAACGCATACAGATCTCAAAGCTCCGGAAAAGTGGAAAGAATGAATAGAACTCTAAAGACATTGATGGCTAAAATATAACAAGAAACGTCATTGAAATGGCTGGATGTGTTGCCAATCGTACTGCTGCATGTCCAAAGCAATCCTACTTCACTCCTAAAATTGAGCCCATACAAGATAATGTGCGGTTATCCTATCCCTTTGATAACTGGGTTGAGGGGGGATCCCCGCGTATTAGGAGAAACTGATTTAGGTCAGCAGGTGATCAGGTTAGATCAGACGATGCAGAGTATATACAAATGGGAGAGCGAGCATATACCCAATTTTCTGTTCCCACCCCTACACAAGTACTGTCCAGGAGACTCAGTATGGGTTAACCAATGGAAGGTAGGAGCTAAAGGGAGTTTTTTTTTTATGTTGTCTTGTTATCCACTTCTACAGCAGTGAAAGTGACCGAGGTGGTGCCGTGGATACATCACTCCTGACTGAAACCAGCAGCAGAGGTTACGGACAAGGCATGGAAAGCGATAGCCAGTGAATCCGATCCGCTGTAGCTACGTTTCCACCGTATCCAAGCAGCTGCACAGACCGGAGAGGGGGGAGATCCAAGTCTAGTTGACCACCGGCTCCCCAAACTCCAGTCTTTGTGCCTGTTGGCAGTACCAAAGGATCCTGATATGTATTGGGATTATTGTTTTCTTTTTGACTTTATTGACAATTGTTGCTGGACTATTTTTTCCAATCCAGCTCCCTAAGGGAGTGAGGTCAGCCCCTATTGGGTTGACACCAGAACTTGACATAACTGTCCCATAGGGATGTGCGTTTCGGGTTTCGGAATTTTCACGAAATTTCCCTATTAGTGTCTTCGGATTCGGCCAAATTTCCGAATCGGATCGGGCCCAAACACCGATAGATCCGAAAAGTTTTCCGAGCCGAAACGAAAAATTTTCAGATTTTTCGAATGGACTTGAAATGTGTCAAATCGAAATTTATTTTCACTCTATTCATGATTTTGGTTCCATTCGTGATTTCGTTTCCATTTCGGTAATTCTGGACATCGTATATTTAACTATTATCGGTTATATCGCTGATTCTGTAAATTTTGTATTTGTAAATGCGTATCACTTGTTTTTGTTTCCAATGATCCGATAATTCTGTCGATACGATAATTCTGTCGTAATCGGGTCGGATCCGATTCGTCCACGGGTCGCGCATGCGCACGCGCGGATGTCGTAACTTTATTGAGCCATTTTTGTAGAGAGTTTTGACAATTTTTTGACAGGCCAAAAAATATAGAAATTATTTATCATGGCTGAAGGAAGACACAGAGAGTCCCATTCGGACACCTCCTCATCTGCTTCCACCCCAGAGACACCCAGGAAGAAGCGGGCCAGCAACATGGCATTTGAGGAGATGTTGGAGCTGGTCCGCATCTTTGATAAAAAAGATTACGACTGCCGTAAGGGCTCTTACGGCAGAAAGAATAACGCGCGCAAGGACCGTATCCTAGATAAGCTACGCACCACCATCGCGGAATTATTTGGGAAAGACCAGACGAAGGACCAGCTCCGAAAACTCTGGTCCGATCTGAAGGCACGCGAGCAGGAGCAGCTGAGGCACATCCATCGCGTCATAGCCAAACGTAAGTGTCATGTTATATTGTAAAGCGCTGCGCAAACTGTTGGTGCTATATAAATCCTGTATAATAATAATAATGTGCTTGCATGTGCTAATGTGCACAGAAATATGTTGATTTATCTAGTCCTTTTTTCATGCAATGTGATTCTGTATAGCTTTGCGTTTTCACGACTCGTCATACATGCATTTTTGCAATAGCTCTTCTTTTTTGGGATTTTACGTATTCGTGAAAATTGTGACATTTGATGTATGTAGATGAAATTACAATGCTGGATTTCTTTTGGCACTGTGTACTGTAGTGTGCTGGGGGGGTTGTTGTGATTGAGTGATGCATACGAGATGACCCACAGCTTGCCCAATATTGGCTCCCACCTGCGCATCAACAAAAATCTCTGCGTCTCTGCTAAGTGGTAGGATGGGACATGTACAGTAGTTCTTTGGAAAGTGCATCCAAACAGAGCCGCGTTCAATACGTCCTCAGCAGTTGCTGAATTGTTGCAGTGCAGCAATTCAGTTTGCTACAGCAGTGTCATTGAATGCTTTGGATGCGAATTTCAAAACAAAATGGCGGGTTTCTGTTGTTTCTGCTATATCCGCAGTTTTATTCGCAGAAACTGAAAGTGAAACTGAGGCTGAGGCATCTACAGTTGTGTTCAAAATTATTCAACCCCCACTGAAATTGAGTGTTTTGGCCAATTTGACATTGATTTTGATCATTCAGTCATCTTGCTTACAATTAAATCAAAGAGGCACGTGTAGGTCAGACAAATATAACATAACATTTATAATGAAATAACCACAAATGTCTTTTCTGTGCTCACATCATTATCAGTTTTATTCAACCCCTAGTGACATTCAATCTTAGTACTTAGTACAACATCCTTTTACAGTTATAACAGCTTTTAAACGTGAAGCATAGCTTGACACAAGTGTCTTGCAGCGATCTACGAGTATCTTCGCCCATTCGTCATGGGCAAAAGCCTCCAGTTCAGTCACATTCTTAGGCTTGCGCACTGCAACTGCTTTCTTTAAGTCCCACCAGAGGTTCTCAATCGGATTTAGGTCAGGTGACTGCGATGGCCACTCCAAAATGTTCCAGCCTTTAATCTGCAACCATGCTCTAGTGGACTTCTAGGTATGCTTGGGATCATTGTCCTTTTGAAAGGTCCAACGTCTCCCAAGCCTCAGGTTTGTGACGGACTGCATCACATTGTCATCCAATATTTCCTGGTACTGAAGAGAATTCATGGTACCTTGCACACGCTGAAGCTTCCCTGTACCTGCAGAAGCAAAACAGCCCCAAAGCATGATTGACCCCCCGCCATGCTTCACAATAGGCAAGGTGTTCTTTTCTTCATAGGCCTTGTTCTTCCTCCTCCAAACATAGCGTTGATCCATGGGCCCAAACAGTTCTAATTTTGTTTCAACAGTCCACAGAACACTATCCCAAAACTTCTGTGGTTTGTCCACATGACTTTTGGCATACTGCAGTCGACTCTTCTTATTCTTTGGAGACAGCAAGGGGGTGCGCCTGGGAGTTCTGGCATGGAGGCCTTCATTACGCAGTGTGCGCCATATTGTCTGAGCTGAAACTTCAGTACCCACATCGGACAAATCTTTTCTCAGTTCCTCAGCAGTCACACGGGGACTTTTCTCCACTGTACGCTTCAGGTAGCGCACAGCAGTCGAAGTCAGCATCTTCTTTCTGCCACGACCAGGTAGCGTTTCAACAGTGCCCTTTGCCTTGAATTTGCGAATGATGCTTCCTATGGTCTCTCTTGGTATGTTTAACATCTTTGCAATCTTCTTATAGCCATTGCCCTTCCTGTGAAGAGTAATCACCTCTTCTCTCGTCTTCCTGGACCATTCTCTTGACTTCACCATGTTTGTAACCACACCAGTAAATGTCTAGAAGGAGCTGAGTATCACAGTCATTTTAAAGCTGCCTAATTGGTGCTTATTATGCTTTATTGCTGCTCCGTGACATCCACAGGTGTTTTCAATACCTGATTGAAAACACTTGAATGAACCTCTGTTCTTCAGAGTGGTAGTCTTTAAGGGGTTGAATAATTGTGTCAATGAAGAATTCACAAAAGAAACATTTACTACTGTATTACAAAACCAACTGATGTCATTTTAGTTGCATATGGTTCTTTAAAAAGTCCTTGTAGGATTTCATTCTGAATACAATTACAAATGTACACTAAATTCCCTAAAACCCTTTACAGCATTGGGGGTTGAATAATTTTGAACACAACTGTATATAATAACTAAAAGCAGTCGGCACAATCCGTTTTGTATGCACACAACACAAATAATAGTTTTTATTGAATAAACGTAATGTTTACTTCTGAAAAAAATATATAATTGAACGGTAATATATGTCTATGTGCAGGGGAATAATAAATAAATATTTTGTGACTTTAGAACTATGAGACGGGAGTAGTGGTGGGCCAAGCTGGTAGTGGTAGTGGAGGGGTGTCGCAATACTTTCGGCAATATATTGTATAGATATACCATATTTTCCAGTCTGCATTATTTACGTGTTATTTTTTGGATTTGGCAGAAGACAGGAAGGCAAAGGCAGCATCTGCCCCGGCGGGCACCAGTGCCCCAGTGGAGGAGGAGGAGGGGGAGCCACGGGCGACCACCAGCGCTGGTATATACTGTTTTATTTTGCATCGACTTTTGTTCAAAAATAAATCAGTTTTGTTGTTTACTGTATTTTTTATTTCTTTAATTTCTTAGATATAGCACCGGAAGAGATGCTGACGGTGGTGGTGGAGGAGGAGGAGTCGGAGGAGTCAGAGCCTCAGGAGGCCGCCAGCTCTGGTATATACTACTGTTATATTTTTTCAAGACTTTCAGTCAAAAATAGAAACCTGCTTTACTTACTGTATTTTCCTTCTTTCATTTATTGGATATATAGAAGGAGAAGCCAGACCGGACACTGAAAGGTCCAGCGTCAGGATGAGGAATCGGATGGCGATCGGCGAGCTACGCCTGGCTGGCAGCAACCTCGATGCCATACAGGAGTTGCTCCAGGAATTTAGGGAGCATTTTAATAATGCCATTGACATCCTGGAGTGGCAGTGAGACCAGCCTCCTCCTCCCCTATGTTTGTGCCCATGTTGGGCAGTTTGCCAATGCCATGTGGCATGTTGTAAATAAATTTTATATTTTTTCTATATTTTCCTGTTTGTGTGCGTTGCTTTTCCTTACTTAATAAGTTAATATCTATTGCTTGGTTTCCACAATGTTAAAATTATATGTACATAAATGTATTGACATTTCTATGGACCCTTTGTCATAAATTTGTCAACATATTTGTTTCCATGAATGTGACTGTGCACATTCTACACTTCCTGCCTGGCCAAAAAATGTCACACACTAACACAACCTTGTTGTACTGCCTTGAGATTTGATTACCGACGTGGCATGGTTTTGTTAAGCTTAGGCGATGTCACAACAACATGGATTTTTGTCCACAGTCACATTCATTGCATAACCAAGAATTTATCAAAAAATATTGATGGCAGCACTGCGTGAAGTCTTCTCCGACACAACCCAAAGATCCTCAGTGCGGCTCAGGTCTAGTTTATTTGTCCCTGTTTGCAGCTTCACGCGACACCTCCTCCCAGCTATGAGCTCTCTCTCTCCCACCGCTGCCCGCTAAGACGCTGCCCGCCAACATGGTCACGTCTTTGCAGGAAGACAACAGCGTGGGGGAACGGCGGCTGCCGACAGTCCCAAGACCTCGTCACAATGACGTCAGTTCTGGAGTTAACCCCTAACTGCGACCAATGGTGGAGATAGGAGGTTCCAATGAACCCCCTATCTCCCGATCCGCGGCAGCTATCGGTTAATGTTTGGTATCTTTGGATTGACCAGAGCATGGCCTTTCCAACAATACCAAACATGACAATGTTAAAAATTATAAAAAAAATAAATATAATAAAATATAAAAAAAAAAAAACAGGTTTTTTTTTTCTTTTGTTTTGTTAATGCAGCAATATTGTCCCCATTTCAATTATAATGTGAACAATGATGCTGCACTAAGGATTTTTGTATGGGGTGCGTTTGTTAAAAATAGTGTAATTTTCACCCAAAAAAATATAACAAGTCCCCATTTCAATTTTTGTTAACAAACGCAACTCATAAAATATAACCGCAAACACTCGCATGTTAAAATGTGAAAAAAACACTTTACACCTTGTAAAACAAACATTGAAAATTCAAATTTTATTGCATTTTTTGTTATAATATACAGACAGGACATGACGCATACATATGATAATGATATATTATGAATCATCTGCCGAGTCTGCCGGAAAGAACGATATTTAACATGTCTGGGTCATATTATAAAATAAGGCTTCAAAAAAACGCGTTTAAATAAGAGGCGCGAAACTGTTAACAATTAGCTCAGCAGCAGACCGCACACAGGAGTGAAGGGAAGCCGTGAAATGCCTCCGCAGCGAAAGGGTTAATTTTTTTTGTCTGTTTTAGATCATTTTATTTGTTGTTTTTTTTTCCGTTTCAGATCATTTTGATCAACTATTTTTCCGTTTTAAAACCTTTTGTTCTGGTTTTTATTTTTAAAGTCAGACCATTCGGGTCAGTTTAGCATTTTTTAAATCGTTTTGTTCATTTTTTTTGTTCCTTGGCTTTCATACCATTTTAATATGATTAAATAAAGTTGTGAAATGTATATTCATAAGAAAAAAAGGATCTTTATTTAATAAAAAAAAACACGATAGAATCGCCAGAATTATCGTATCGACAGAATGAATTATCGGATCTGAAAAACAAACCAAAAATTAATTATAAAAAAATATATAAAGTATAAAAAAAGTAAACCATAGTAGTTTACGTCAAAACGAATAGAGTTAGACACTTTGAAACGAGGAGAACAGACGTTCCGAAAAAAACGAAAATTTCCGAAATCACGAAAAGGCGATACAAAAAACGAGCAGAGTGACCCGAAAACACGAAAAATGGTCGATATTTCGAAAAAAAAATGTATACGAAAAACGAGCCGAACCGAACCGAATCGAAACAGAAATCGGCCGAAACGAGCCGAATTGAAATTTTAAACATCTGAACGAATTGAACCGAATCGAACCGAAAAAAAATCGGTGCACAAGTCTACTGTCCCATCGGTACAGGACCGACGGAAACGGGAATTGACAAGGCCAGAAGATAATTTGTTTATTAAATTTACGTATGCGTATGCAAAGAAGTCAGGATATGAATCCTGTTGGGTGTGTAATAAATTGAACCAAGGGTCATCAGTTATTCCCACCTTAGCTGTACCTCTTAATTTGTCTGACTACCCTGTGAATAAAAGTATAGTGGCCCCTAGTGTACTTAAACTGACTAAGAGTCTAGGTATGCCAAAGACAAACCACACTATTCACATTACTAATGTGGCCTATTTCCCTCTCTGGTGTTTTAAACTAGAGAAGATCCAGGTTCCACCTAGTTCAATGTGTAAAGAATCTTTGTTCAATGCAACACTAGATATATCTGAACCAGAAGCACTAGGAGATAGTCTTCAAGTAATGGTAAATACGATTGATAATTACAAACAGACTGATGATAAAAGTCCGGAGGCACTTGCATACACCCACAAGTCACTATCCTTAATTTTCTCCCACCTTGGCTCAGAACCATTTTTATCTGATGCCAGGGGATGGCATACATATTTGTTGTGGAACTCTATGCCACCTTTGGATTAATACTGAAATAAAAACTTGGTGTTATTTGGCCCGGGTGGTTCCCCTGCAGCGTATCCAAGGGGACACCATAGACCTAGGAATACCACATCCGATATTTTCGAAAATTTACTAAACGAGTATTGTTTTCCAAGGGTGATATGGTTTGGTCTTGGTTTCTTTTATCCTTCCACAGGATGGAGCATTGAAATGATGAAAAGATTTAATAAATATGTTGTTTTTATGGATGAAAATGTAAACATTACCAGCACTGATGTTTAGTTGTTAAATGTTGAATTAAGAGAGATTTGTAGAACCCTCGAACCAAAGAAGCAATCCCTAGAGCAAAAGGTTTACTCAAGCTTAAATCCCCGGAAGCATACAAAGCTTTAATGATTTAGTTAGTTGGCTGGGAGAGGTCATTGTAGACTCTCCGCCAAGAGGAGGGAATGAGATAGCAATTCCTGGGATTTAATTTAGAACTATACTAATCTAGTGATCCGCCATTTAGAT